>CM034152.1:627594889-628194889 GCA_019776745.2 Taxus chinensis
ACAATAAGCCTGTGGGACTGAAACTTTTGACTATTTGAAGAAAAAGATACATGCACACCAAAGCTAAAAGAAAAATAATTAGAAGAAACCATCATTTCCTTGAAGTTTTCTTATGGTTTTCATTGCTTCAGTCCATATATATCTTTATCTCGCATCATCTATCCCATAAAGGTACTAAAAGGAAAAAATAAAAGACATCAGCCAAGAGCTCAGGGTTTAATTTGTTTCTGGTGCTATCATTTTTAATGCAAAGGGAATCATTTGAGTTAACAAGCATAAGATACGTCATCAAAGATGATACAAAATCAAGAAAAGCGTATTTGCAAAAGCAATATGATTTCCTAGACTCATGATAGACGAAAAAAGAAAAGAAAATAAAAAATACCATGGAATTCAAGAGAGGCCAAACAACCTATTATTTTATAACTAGTGTTAAATGTGTAGGTGGTACAATAAGAAGGAAAGAAAATAGCAACCTTATTTTTTATTTTTAAGACAATACTTTTCCAAGAAGTTAAGGATTGATGAATACAAAAGGCTGTCATTGCATAATTTAAAATACTCAAATAAGAAAGTAACACATTTTGTAATTTAAATCAAAGAAATTCATTCATCTCATATATGACTAGATTGCATTAAAGATCACTATTTATTTCCAGCTGAAAGGGAGTGCCACTGCCCTAAGATGATATAGAAGGAAACCATTAAGCCTCATAGCACAATTTCATTGAAAATAAGATACTTCAATCTCTTCAAGTAAGGAATCATAAACAAGGAGGATACAAATGATAAAGTACAAATGATTAAAAAGCTTTTTTGACCAGATATTCACGAAATAGAAGGAATCATTTCATACGTCACATGATCATGATACAGGACACAATAATTGTGAAAAAAATTGAATATAAGAAAGAATGCATACAAAATGAAAAACTTTATCATCTTTAGTCACTATTACAAGAAAATAAATGAGTTCAGTTGAAATAAATTCACACAGTGCAAAGTGTAGGGACCGTTATTTTTAGACTGATAGATGTTTCCGAAAACACGAAGAGCATCATGTCATCCAGGTAAATGGACTTAAGAAATAAATTTCAAATTTCCATACTAAAAAGAACACTTTAACACGTAAAATGGTCAAGTACATATTCAACTTTTAAAGGATTAAGAAACGCAACAAAAAGAAATAAAATTTCAAAGTAAATTGATACTCAGATTACAAGTTAGAGTTTCTCAAAAAGCTTCAACTTTACTAAGTTGCAACTCTTAGATTGGAAAGAGAAAAACAAATATGTAGGAACTCAATATTCATTTTCAATCAAAATCAAGGAAAAAAAGCCAATGGAACAAAGAGAAAAGAACTGATTGTAAATTTAAAGATTAATTATTTCAAAAATTCAAAAAGCTTTGGTACAAAGGTATAAGATTAATCACCTCAATGAGGAAGAACACATTTTGTAAAGATGAGCAAAGACTCAGATTGAATTATCAATAAAATAAAATAAATACAGAGTCAAGGTAAGCAAGAATAGGAGGCAGATTTCCATTGTCCATATCTTAGAGTTCTCAAGTAGGAATGCTAACAAAACCTATAATTGCTCTACATTTCTCATGGAGTCAATCACTTCTTTCCAAGAATACCAGTTTCATATAATTAACTTACCATTACAATGAAGGGAGTATTGGCATTTTTTATAAGAAATAAAAGCCATAAAGTTCATAATGTTTTACATTATCTTTAAAATAAAATTTGAGCTCAGATATCTATCAAAGATTACGATTTAGTTATCAACCAATGAAATCCTTCTTAAGTCAACTGCGTTTGGAAAAAGTGCGCACAATTTTAGATGTTCTTCATATACCATCAATGTGAGCCACAAGCAAATTGCAACATAGAAAATAATCTTTTTCATTCACTTTTCAAAGGTGATCACCATAAAGGAAGAGTTCCAATTTATCAAATACAACGTAACCTCCAAAACTTTCGCAATTTCAAACTGTAGAGTTCATTTGAGAGACGGTGAGCTAAAGCTTAACAAATTTTCTTTGGAGCACAAGGCACAAATTTGTAACAAAGCAGAAAGGACAAGATACAGTAATTAAACTCATTCAGTTATGAGGATGAACGTAAACAAAGCTCACATTTTTGAAAGCATGAATGCAACAAAATAAAAGGTTGAGGATACAATAACATGTTGGATAAACACGACAAATTGGATAAATGTTCGATCACAGTCAAACCTCAACATTTGAAACAAGCTGCAGTATAAAGGCTATTCATCAAATAAAGAAGCAAATAAAGGAAACAACTGGGTATATTTTTTTCTGGAAATCATCATATGTATATTCTTTCCAAAGAGATTCAACACTTTAGGCAAAAATCATCTCTAAAACTAAGTAGGCACCCATCTCATATCACGGATTCATTATTCTGCTGCACTTATCATAAAGTAAAAATCTCCAATAACACGTCCTCAAGGTAGACAATAATGAACCCAAATAAAAATATTTTTCAAGTGATAGCAAACACAATAGCCCTCAAATGTAAAACTGTCAACTTACATATCAACTACACAAATACTGAGCATGGAATACAATAACAAACCCAAGGAGCTTCCCTATAAATTCAAGAAATATGAAATAGCACATCCATTGATCTGAAAATGTGTGTTGTATTTTTTTACTTTTAACGGTTCCAAAGATCGTAATTTTCTTAACCAGTTTTAAGTATTCTAAAATCACAAATTGATTTAAAATTCTGATAGTATGCAGTCCATAGAAGTGCAAAAAACTTCGATGACAAAGAATACAGAAAAAAAAAATACTCAGAAACAAACAAATTGTTTACGGGGTTCAGACATGCCTACGTCCCTGGGTTCGGATTGAACCGATCCAGTTAATAATATTGAAATGTTAAGATAATAACTCTTTAAAAACATTCCAATACTGAATCAAACCTACAAATAAGCTTATCAAAGTCCCAAGAAACTTTGTTTAAAAAGGAGCAGAAGAAGAAACCATCCCAAGACCAGAATGATTTGTGGCTCGCAGTGTTTTCACAATGTGATTCCCTGCAATACGTTAGAAAACACCTACAAATGGAGATTAAAAAACATTATATGAAAAAAAAATATATCTGAGACCATAGCTAAATTCAAAACACTTTCAATGTTTACACCAAGTCACATTTCGGACCAGAAGTGCATTGAAAGTCATGTGTTCCAACTAGTTGTCTGTAGACCCTGTTAAAAAATGCATTCAAATCTTCCTAAAATAGGTTATAAATTAAAAAAAAATCTACTCAAATGTGTATATCATTGAATGGTCTCTAATTCCTGTCCATTTCACCTTTTTACTCTGTTGAGGATTCCCCAATTTGAGTGCAATACTTCAAAACTGGGAGTTTTCTAAAAACTATCTCTTTATGGCTTTAAACAACCTGACAATCCCCATTACAAAACAAGTGACTTTATTTATCACTTGAAGAGGGTGGTGGGTTGTTAAGGCCACTTAATTTTAGATGAGGTGCTAAGTCAAATCCCCCGTCCATTAGATTTAGGCACCAATTAGCCATGAACCCCACATGTTGGTGGGAAAAAGGTATGATAAGCCTTTAAATTAGCTCTTACCCACAAAAATCATCCATATACCATGGGATTAGGAGTATTCCCATGGAATGGATTAAATAAAATATTATTATTATTAATTTAAATTCAAATCTCCTAAAAACCTGCCAAGTGTCACGTCCATAATATGCCATTTGCCCACATCAGAGTGTGCCACATTGTCATTTGACCACAACTTTGACTATGCATATCTTTCGCATATGAACTCAAATTTGGCCTATTAAAATTGTGTTGGAAAGATCTTGGTGATATCTACACAATGGTGCTGAGTCCAAATGATTTCAATACCATCAATTTTATGGTTGACCAATGTTGACCAAATGTTTGACCATGCTTTGACCCAAACTTTGACCAGTCATATCTTTTGCATATGGACTCGGATTTTGATGTTCAAATAGTCGATGGAAAGCTATAGAATTCATATTTCTCATTTTACAATTATCCACTTCCAATTCAGCCACTTGGCCAATTGTGCAGTGTCCACATCATCTTGGATCTGTTGACCAATGTTGACCTTCCAGTTAACCAAACTTTTACTGGACATATCTTAAGCTTAGAGTGTCTTTGTTTCACGTTCTTACAGTCATCAGAAATCTCTCTAAAGGCTCTACTACACTGGAGTGGTTTAGGGAAGTTTAGGGAACACTTTGACATAGACAAATATCCCCTGATCATCCATCGAGATAAAATACATGGAGTTACACATCACCAAAACAAAGTACTTCCATGGAAAAATTTCAAGTAGGGTTGTAGACAAAATATCTTTGAAATCATCAAGGTGCTCGACAATATGAAGCTAACACAGATATCAGTAGAAAATACAGATCTTCAAAGCTCAAAGAATGAATACCCATCAAGCAATAATGGAAAAACCCTTTCATATTTTTGAAAAGAATGATCTCCAAGTCTTCGTAATGATGGTCATTCACTACTAGAATATTAAAAATCTTGGAAAGGTTAAACATGACATAAACATAAGAGAAATTCTCCTAAGGCTCACCACAGAGACCATAAAAAGACATAGAATTGAGCTTTTGGATGAAAAACAATAGAAGCCACAAGTTATGTTTAGAGTTTTCTTCTCCAATATTGGATCAAAAAAAGTTGTGTATCAACCAACAAATAATGCTATCTCTTCCTGCATTGCAAAAACACATACAAGAACTCAAAATAACATTATAGGTTAAATAAATACAAATAGTTGATTAGCTAGTCACATAACCGATCAGATAATAACACCCAATTAAGCTAGTGTTTAACTGAAACATTGCAACCCTATCAACTCGGCACATAACTGTGAATTGTCATACCCAATTGTAATGCCAACACAATTAACTGACCAGATAATAACACCCATTCTATTACGGAAAGCTAGTGTTCAACTGTCACTTTTTGATACAGCCGATTACTTAAATTACAATTTCATAAATGCATATCAGTATACCAGACATCTAAACTACCCACAATTACGCTAGTGCCAACTGTCCATCTGAAACTGTAACCATTGCAAGTATTCACTATGTAGAATAAAATAGACTATCAATGCCCAAAAATAGCTATAGTCAACAACCGAATCCACGTGAATCTGTCAAAAATATTGTATCACCTTCACAAATAATAAGTCAGATAATAACACCCATCTATAATAGAAGCTAGTGTTCAACTGACACTTTGTGATTATGTTGATTACAACTACAAATATTCATTATCCATAATAATTAAACCATTAATGCCAAAAATGGCTATAGTCAAAATCTGAATCAACATGAATCTACCCAATATTCTATCCATACACTGAATTGTAAAGGGATAGATTATAAACTGCATTCTTACCCAAAATGGTGAACTGCCATAGTCTGCAAAAATGATCACCTAGTTCCTTTGCAAACCAATTTGTTAGTGTAATAAATTTACACCCTAATTGCAACCACATTTGATAGTAACAAAAATCAAAATTTCCCAAAATAATGGTCTTATAAATTAGTGCAAATAACACATGTGGATACAACAAGTTTTCGTATTTATTACAATATCAAACAGGTGCCCAAATGGGTCTTATAAGCATCCATAATATTTGGACAAATGACAACACTATAAAATTACAAGTTTCAAAATAGACATTTTGATGATGCCCATATCCCTGTATATTGTTTTCGGAAATGGAACTACCAACCAATCAAAATGTGAGAAGATGAATATGAGTATGATGAACTTATCACTCAAATCTTCTCTATGGATACTTCCATTCATTTTCAAAGCTTAAATATCAACTTAGGAACAAATCCTTATCAATCAATAGGAATCCCTAAAATATATCTCTGAAAAATTTTGCTTGCCTACTATCAACAATTTACTTTAGTGCAAATATAAAGTTGAGGAGTGTTTTTCCCAACCAATCACTTAGGTTTTTATTTTTTGGTTGTTTTACCTCCTTAGTACGACAATGAGTTTTAGTTAAGTTTAGCACTGCTGGTTTTACAATATTGTTCTTTTTTAAAAAATTCCAATTTTATTTTTTAGGAACAAACCAACAAACCTTAACATCATGACCATTCCTATTACAATGGGAACAAAATTTAACTTCCCTATTTTTAGGAGTCTTACCCATTTTATGATTCTTAGAACTCTTTCTACGAGAATGATTCCCTTCTTTAGGAGAGGTAACATTCTTTCCATTTCTCACCTTTTCTTGGTGAGATTGGTCTTTAGCACCTACCTTATCATTTACAAAAGGCATTAACTTCTTAATCAATTTTTTCCTCTTCTAACAATATGCAACAAAATGATTAATACCTTCAGAAAATGTGCAAGGGAAAGCATATTTATGCCTACCAAAGCTATATTGTTCCAACTGAAAGAGTGTATTAGAAGTTTTAGGATTTAATTTTCCATTAGTGCTATTTTTAGTGTAAGTGGAAGGAGGTGGAATCTGATTACCTCTTTTACCTATTTTCTTAAACCTTTCATTGTTCCTCTTGATGACGGAATCCTGTAATTCTAGTGGCATGGACTCTTTGTTGTTGGAAGTTTGTCTTCCTTCAGCTTCTCTAGAACTTTCTCCAATTTCCATTGGCCTACTAGAATAACCCAAACCTACAAACCGAGGCTGATCCTCTACGTGTATTGGGTTAGCATCACCTTGTCCATTTTTACCAAGGCCCTTTCCGTTAAATCCCATCTTAACCATTACTTTAGACCCAATTACCTTAGTGTTTTTTTCAAACTGACCTAATGAAATATCTGAAACTGAATGAGAGGAAGAATTAAAATGTGAACAACTTACATTGCATTTTGTCATAGTACTTACATCTGATTTGGAAGGCATTTCCTTCTTTTGTTCACCTTGTTACAAATTTTCCAAGAGGGCATCCTTGGTCTATATTTCTTCCTACAACTGTTTAACAAAGCCCATCAAATTATTGCTTTCTAAAAGCATCTTGTTGACATACTCCTCTTTCTTGGCTAAAGAGGGATTTGGTTCAGATCTCAACTATTCTATTTCCTCTTGTAGGGAATATAAATTTTCTCTCAGGATGTCATTCTCTTCTTGGAGTTGACGGTTTAGGACTTATAAGTCAACCAGTTGTTCTGGTTTGTCCATGATTCCTTATTTAGTTGCACAACGTATAACTCCAACACTACACACTGCAAATAAAGATTAAACAATCCAAAAACTGAAATCTGAAATCAAACTGACTCTAAAAACCAACTGCCAATAACAATTAGAAGCTACTCTAGCAATCTAAAATCTCTGATACCAAACTTGATCTGAAAACATGTTGTAGACACTAAAATTAGGTCACACTCCCATTTGGTCCCTCGACAAATAAATACCTTCACTTAGCCATGACATCCTTCACCCCACTAATATTAATTTAATTAATTTAATTTAGTTAATGCATTATCCCCATTATATTTATTATTTAAATATCTTTTTTAAATAATATCCACACATATAGTTCACTTAGACACCTCACCAAGTTAACTCAACCTAAGACCTATCTTTAGAAAGTTCCCATAACCAACTAAGACTTACACAAACCCTAAAAATAAATGCCTACATTACCTCTAGACATATTCCCGCATGCTCACAAGAGGCTCCAAGTTTAATTCATGGGATAATGACACGAGATCCAAGAAAATCAGGAGGATCTCCCTAGTTTAGTAAACCTAGGAAATCCCACCTTGAACGACATCGGTTATCCCTAACCGTCACCGATTAAGTCGGACCGCCATTGGTTACCCCTTTTAACCCCTAAACTAAATTATTCTCAAGGTTGGAAAACATTGGGAGAAAGTTAACGAGAAATAACATATCTCAGAGAGATAACGAATCTTCAGAGAGTGAATTCCAGTGGAAACTCAAATCCAGGGAAGGAGATTGAGAATCTTTTCCTACACAGCCATCCCAACCATGATTTGATCCAACCAAGCAAAGAAGAGTGTGCATGCAACCCATGCGGAAGCTATTTTTTGGTTGGTGATCACTTGTAGCCCTTAAACCTATCATCAACACCTCCATCCATCACACACAAGCCTTCATGAATGAAATCCAAGTAAGCACAACATCATACTTTCCTAGTTATTTTATTTCATTACTGTTTTATTACCCATTGTTTATCCTACTCCTTATTGACCTTCTACAAAATTTTCACCTCCATAGACCCATTTAAACCTCGTAAAATCCCACACACGTCACCCAATACCTCATCCCAACCAACCAAAATCCTTCGTACAATCACAAAGGAGACAAAAACCTGTTATGTGACATTTCTAGATCTCACAGTAACTGACACCGGTTATACCTAACTGAAGTCGGTCACCCCTAGACACCAGTCTCTGTGTTTGCCCACACAGCCTTAAACAAAGACCTACTCACCTAATATTACCTCACCCTCACTTATTTGTGATCTACCCAAGACCTTTATTAAACCTACAGTGATCCAGAGCCAACCATTTGACCTTTGGATTCTATTCTAGCTTAGCCTGTTAGATTAGATCTATTTTATTATTGTGTTTTTAAGTGAGATACCTAAATAATTTTAAAATAACAATAGAATTTACTTTTTTTACCACTTTAATTTGTTTAAAATAGTGGACTGATAGCCATCTAGGAAGTATCATACTTCCCAGATCTAGCTTATGTTAGGCATTTCACTGCCCATATTGTTTAATTCTTTTTAGTAGTCTTGTTTTCATTACAAGTAGTTCCCCCTAGCCAAAAGGAAGCTCTCACGATCAGCTGTGGATTTGGAAGTCATACGTGCACAAAAACCCATCAACCGACATTTGAATAGGTATTCCTCCTATGACCATTACCCTATCTGTTTTGTCAACAATTCAAAGAAACAATATAAGAAAAAAGCGAAACATTTTGTCACGCTCGGTGGGACCCATCCGGGGTTCCTTGCATTTCATTCATTCCTAGGAAAAATTTGTGTTTTTGTTTCCCTTCTAAAAAAAAGCGTACACACTAATTTTATTCCCTGGGAATCCACTCTTTCTTTCTATTTGCTCTAAAGGAAACTTTTCATTTAGTGTACTTAAAAAGAATCATTCCTTTATGTTTTTTGCATTGTAGTGAAAGAGCATCCCTCTTCCTCTTCATCTTATTATGTCATCCAATTTCACATTTTCGATTTTGGTTTAAAACAATCACATTCCATTCTAATTTATTGTATTAGCTCACATTAAATGAGGGAAACCTATATGTTGGAGGTCATGACCAACTGATGGTTAACAAACGAATTATAGAAAAGATTTTCTATCTTTTCCTCTTTCTCTGAGTATTACCAAACCACACAAAAATGTATATACATACATTCTTAAACAACATCTTACCTGGAAGAAACTGTAGGTGATCACACGATCACAACATAGTGGGCACCCAGCTCATTGCTCTTTCGAGTCATACTTCAGAGTGAAGCCCACCCCCACCATAACATACCTGAAACCTCACCTTTTAGATCTCCTTCTTTATAGGAAGCCATCCTCAACAAAAACTCTATTTCACAATTCATGTGTCAGTACCTAAAATAACATAAGCTACATGAACATAATAGAAAAGGCACTCCTAGGATCACATTTTCTTAGTGTTTTAGATTTACTTGTATTTTGAGGTAAGAGATCACGTTCATCACTCATTTTTGTTCATCCTTGCACACTCCTCATCATAGTTGGTGTATTCCGAATTCACTTGATTGTGCCTGGGCCACATCGTCATCCTTCCCAGAATTCTAGCTCTGATTCCACATCAAATTTTAATTCACGACCACTTTCTTTCATCATTATCTCAATTTCACATTAACCGTCGTCGGTTACCTCTGACCGCCATCAGTTATACCCAACCGACGTCAGTTCCAATTCCTTTCGCTAACCTACTCAAAAGGACATTTTACTCCATTTTCTCCCAATTTTCAGTCTCTGTCACTTTCATTGTTCCCATTGATGTTTTAAACATCCCCAGATTTGGCATACCTATCAAATTTTACCTTCTACCTTGTTTTTCACTCACTGTCATTTTCCACAGTAACCGGTAGCAGTTACCCCTAACTGGCAAAGGTTTTCCCTAACTGGAATTGGTTGGCCTGTTTCACATCCCACCCACCATTTGTTACTTCATGCATTTTTTATCACCAGATTCACCTGTTCTTGTTGTTTTTTATGTCATTTATAGAGAAGCAGCCCTACCGGATCAATACTGGTTCACATGGTGTTGACCCAAAGACAAGAAAATGCCCTTGTGTTCCAGGTCAGTCGCCAACCACTCCTACCTAGACCTTCACCACCTTCTATCTTATCACCAGCCATGGACCCCATCCAACCTACTACTATCGTTACCGAAGATGAGGAGTTTGCACGACTCCTTGATCAAAACCCTGCAGCCTTGAAGTTTTATCTCTCCCACTCTTCCACTCGAGACACCTCAGGTCAGTTGATATACGACATGCCCATATCTATCCCCCTTACTCTCACACCCACTTCTGCATCGGCCCCATCTGGCTCTCTGCTACCTACATCCACCTTACCCCCAGTCACTTTGCAATTAGGTTCTATACCCACTATGATTGTCACGTCTGTTATCTCTATGGTACCATCCACATCCACCATACCCTCGATGACTACCCTAAACACAGCCTCATCCACCCCTACTATCTCATACTTACCTATAGCTACATTACCACCTCTAGTGTGGGTGACCCCTACTCCATTTCAGAATGTATTTCTTCCCATTCCACAATCACTAGCCCCTATTGCCACTAGGGTTACCACGACACTTCCACCCCCGTATACATACTACCAACAACTGCCTATTTCATCTATTATTCATTCCTGGTACATAGCCCCTATTTCACTACCTTCCTCTCCACCACATTATGTGGCAGCCCCATACACTAGAATGCCACCCGCATTATATGCCCAAAACCAACCTCCTCATGCTACAGGAGGCATCCAATCAACACAACCCAACAATGACCTAAATAAATTGATGTTGGACAAGATGCAAACATTCATCGGTTTTCAGCTCCCGCAACACTCTCACCTATGATGAGATTTCAATGAGCCTATTCACCCATCCATCCCTATCCGTTCATACCCTGTGTATTGGGAAATGCCTAAATTCAACCGCTTTAATAACAAGGAAGATCCACAACAACATTTGCGCTCATTCAAACATGGGTGTTATTTGATCACTCATGATGATGCCTTTCTTTTTATAACCTTTACCATGTCCCTCACTAGGCCAACATTAGATTGGTATAGTGGGTTACCTAAACACTCTATATTTTCATTCAATCAGGTAGCCCAAGCTTTCTTAGATCATTTCTCTATCAACATCACCAAGAAGGTTACCATGACTGATCTATATTCCACACGTCAGTATGAGGATGAATCTATCATGGATTTTTTCACCTGTTGGCACAGCTTGATCAACCAACTTACCTTCCAATTGCCACAAACTGAACTCATCAAGCTCTTCACACAAGCTTGTGCCAGACATATCTCCCTGACTTTGTAGGTCCAAACTTTCCAAACATTCGATGAGGCATTCACTATGGCACAAAAGTTAGAGATTTGGGCCATCAAAGAGAAGAAAATCCAATTGTAAAATAAGAATTCGGTATTTATGTCAAATGAAACCTCTTCTTCTTCCAAACCACCAACTAATTATTCAAAGGATAAGGGTACAACTAATGCAATGGTACTCAATGCCAGCCGAACTCATCCATCCAATCAAGCTACACCCTCATCTAATCTATCACCCATCTAGACTTTTCGATTCAGACAAGAGCAACGAAAATATATCCTAATTGGGTAATCTTAATCTTCCGTGTTTGAAAAGCTTATCAAAGCTAGAGCCATTACCCTTCCACCCATAAAACCACACACTAGTTTTGACCATCCCCCCATGCCCACATGGTATAAAGAGCATGATTTCTGCAACTATCATTGAATGAAGGGTCATAGTGATGGAAAATGCATCACTTTTAAGAATATTGTCCAAGAAATACTCGAGAAAGGTGAGTTAACTATGGATAATCCTAGCACCACTCCCAACCAAAATCTACAAATCTTCAAAAAACCATTTCCTAATCATGCCCCTTCATCCAATCAAACCAGTGAGACATCCACTCATGATATCCATACCCGTGAGGTTCTTACAATATTTAACAAGGTACATGTCACCTCTCAACTACCTCACATCCCATCTATCAAGGAAATCCTAGCCTGAAATCCTCCTTCCACATTTGAATCAACCTCCACCGTTCCTTTACCAATAGAGAAACACCTTTCATCTCCTTCATCACCAATGGAGGATTCTTCCACTAACATCAAGCCCCTCTCACGCCTAGCTTCACCACTTAGAGAAACTTTACCTATCGTACCTCCTCCACCCGTAGAGGAGGACCCATTACCTCCTTCACCCACAGAGGAGAAGCTATTATCTTCTCCCCCAAAGAGGAGCACCCATCACCTCCTCCACCCACAGAGGAGTACCTATCCATTTCTCTACTCATAGAGGAACTCCCATCATCTCTTCCACCCATCACAGACCTAGTGGAGATACCCTTGCCTCTTGGTGAGCATTCTCCATTAGCCACCCAACATCCAATGGACCTACATTCAGCTCTTTTACCTACGGAAGCTGAAGCTGGCCGATTCCCCATCTCTAAGACATATTTTACGGGAATTCCCATTAGGTCCTCACCAAATCCACCCACGGATGTGCCATTCTTGCATTTGACTGATTACTTAGATTATGTGGATAAGGCTTTGCTATGGGGGCGCCTCTTACTCATGTCTCAACACAAATGTAGAGATCCCTTGCTGACACCTCCACTATCTACCTAAACACATTTCTACCCATCAAACCAAATACAACCTCTACTGTCACAACTCCTTCCACAATACCCATTAGCACTCACACCACACCCTTACCCATAACCTGACCTATGCTTAAACCCAAACCCATACCCACAACATTTATCTCCACTAAACCCATTACCACTTTAGGGGTCATCCCGACCACCAGCCTTACTCATCCACCTATTAAATTAGATTTATCTACATCCTCCAACGTCAAAACCACACCTACTCTAACACCCAAACCAAAGAATTAAACTCATTGACCTCATACCCTGACCGCACCAGTCAAAACCACACTTGTCTCTTCTTCCTTAATACCTCAGTTGCCTAACATGATTAGGCACCCTTCACCCATCCATAAACTAATAACAAAAATACCCATTCCTTCCTCATATACTTCTAGCCTACCTGGGCACACAACATGACTTATTCCCACACCTGCAATCTCTTTGCCACCAACACCTCTAATACCTTTAGCTATTGCTTCACTACCCACTACACTTATGTCATTGTCCCTCACACCCTAAGTACGACCCGCGTCATCTACCTTCATAGCACCCCTATTATCCCCTTGGGTAACTTGCCCTCTTCCTCCATCTGCTTTCCCTTCTAGACCTCATACACCCACATCACCTTTACCCAAGAAGGTGTAACCCAAAAAACAAAACCCCACTATCTCACAACAAGGTGGTCAAAACAACCCCACACCCTTCTACCCGTCCATCTACTATACCCATACCCAAACAAACCCAACTGATACCTCAAACCACACCAGTACCTTAACCCATAGCTCGACCCATTCCTATTCTTCCAAAAACAATTCCCAGACAACCAACCACACCTACACCCAAACCCACATTCACTTCCCATTATGATCCACTAGCACGGTCTTATGCCAAAATTTTAACCAATCTCCTCGAGACTTCTATTATCACATTACCGCCACTCTGACCTTACGACCCCCTCAAATCCAATATAAAATGGTTTGATGATACTAAAATTTGCGTATACCATCGTGTGCCAGGGCATGATGTGGAGAACTGCATGTTTAGCACAGAATTTTGTTTCAGAATAGAGTTGCTTCTATCCTTTCATTCTCTTGAGAAACAGATAAGGGTTAGGGCTAGGAGGAATACCTATTAAGTGTTGGGAAGGGTGTGTGTGTACCATAGAGAGATCAGATCGATCATGATGAGCTCCTTTTTGTCTGGGAAGGACTACCTGTAAATAAGAATGCAAGACCACTAGATTTTTGTTAGATAATAAGTGAGGGAACTACCTTGGGCCTAGGAAATATTAGACTTCCTTTTGAAGGTGGTTAGTTCCCCTTTTAATATGAATTAATGCAAATGATAATAAATAAGCTATTGCGAAATCACGATTTAGGTATCTCGTTACAAAGCAAGAGAGACTAAACTACCAATAATAAAACGACATTCTGTTCATTCGGTCACTGGTTATTGATACATTCAGATCAAGTTACAGGGATAGACCAGACTGAATCTGATGTTATTTTGAGGTGAATAGGTAAAAGGATTGGTTTTGGTATAAGTCACAGTGACCGATGGCGGTCACAGGATAACCGATCATGGTTAGCAGAATCGGTACCGGTAGAGAATAACTGAGATCGGTAGGGGCAGCGATTTAGGGATTTTTTAATGGAGGTTGGTAGATGGTTGAGGGGAGTAGTAGGGTGATAGAGAAGATTCAGAGAGTGAGAGAGCTATCTTCTGGGCAATATGAGGATGGATGAATGAAGGGTAGATGCTGGGTGCTACCGGGTATTAGATCCAGGGGTGAGCTTATAATTACTATCAATCAACAGTTCACGAAACGGAGCCTAGAAGCATACAAGATACTACTTACTTCTTTCTGACGAGGATACAGGTCTGAGGAATGTGGTGATGAAGGCAAAGGCTCAGGTGGGATGATCTGACCCTCGAAAGTGAGTTGATGAAGCTATCCCTATGACTCTCCCAATGCTTGGATGAGTGTGATAGTGATCTCGTTGATCAGTTATATTCTTGGGCTCAATCCTCTCCTCTGCAAATGAATTCTGGATCTTCCAAATGAATTTCCTCCGTAAATGGATTCCCGGATCTTGCCAATGAATTCCCTCCTCCAGCGGATTCCTACTCTTGCAAATGAATTTTGTCCCCCTTTATTTTGGTTGAGGGAGGGGATTTACAAGCAACTGATGGTGGTTACGTAATCGACGGTGGTCAAATAGGAACCATTGTCAATTAGGTGAAAGTGGCTATTTTTAGTAAAATAGCCAACTTTCCCTTCTTTTCTCCCGAGGGGTCAGTTATGGGCTTGGTCAGGTCATTATTAGGTTCGTGTTAGTGTGGGTGAGGGGTGATGAGTCATGGGTGTGGGTGTGGACCAAGTCATAGGTATTAATTAGGTTAGTTTAGGGTTAGGGCTAGGTCATAGTGAGGTGACGAGGTGAGGTGGTAGGTTTGGAGATGTGGATTTATTAATTATAAGGTAATTATTAAATAGTTAAGTGTGTAAGGTTTAGGTGGTGAGGTAGGGTTATGTTTGGGGATGAGATACGGGGTATAGGGAGTGTCGTAGGACCTAAATTTGGTGTCTACATTTTCCCCTTGTTGTCATGTAGCTTGTCTTGTAAAGCTGCACTGACAATAATAAGAAGTGGTTTCCCCAATTAAGGGTATAGGTAATCCCCCTCAAATCTATCACAGATTGAGGCGACGTGAAATCAGGGATAGGGTTGATAAAGGGTGAATGATGATGAGATGATGATAAGAATGTGGGGTAAGTTCAAGGGAGTAGACGCACGTTGAAATGTAGTAGTGCGACCAAGGTACATGATTTGAAGAGCAAACAAGCAATTCATAGGCAAAGGTTGATAGTTTATCCAAACAAGGTTGATATAATCCTAGTATCCAAGGCATAGGAAGTAGCTCCAGGGGATATAATGAGTAAGGTACCGGAATGTTTAGGCATGTTTGGTAGTACCAAATGGTTGGTTTGGTTGAGATAAACGTCATGGTCTTGGTCTAGGAAAAGCTGGTTGGCTAATCAATTCAAGTATGTTAGTCATGCTAAAACACGAACAGGTGAGCTCGATTGAACAAACGGCTACATGATGGGTGGATAGAATCATAATTTGTTAGGCTTCAGTCGAAGGTACTTAATTGGTGTAGCCATGGGTCAAGCCAATTGGTTGGTTGCGGCCTTGGGTTGGGCCAATTGGTTTGTTGCGGCCTTGGGTCGGGCCGAGTGGTTGGTTGCGAAGGTGAGTGTTGGCAATATAAATACGCGAAAATATTTATATTTTTAAGGAAAACACAACACATGATTGGTTATGGTAGGGGATGGTCGAGCTAACCTTGGGTCAGACCCGATGTGATTGCGTAAGTGCTGGCCGTGGGTCATAGGCCGATTGATTGGTTGCGGAAAACAAATTAGGGGCCTCAGACCTGATTGTAGTTGCACAAAGCAAGGGTGGTGGCCATGGGTCTTAGGACCAGGGAGAGGTGAATTCAGGCAATTTGGTTGTGGTTAGGCCATTTGTTGGTTGGTAAAAATTTAGGCCGATTGGTTGGTTATGCCTTGGGTCAGGCCGATTGGGTTGTTGCGTGCCTTGGGTCGGGCCGATGGTTGGTTGTGGCCATGGGTTGGGCCGATTGGTTGGTTACAGCCTTGGGTGGGTAAGTGAGTTATTGGTAGGGGATGGTCGAGCTAACCTTGGGAGACCCATGTCTCCTAAGTGCTGCCTACATTGCCCATTGCAAGTGGCAAGTCTTGGGCCTCAGGCCAGTGTGGTTGGTCCCTGTAGGACCTTGGGTCGAGGCTGAATTCAGGCAATGGTTGCGAAGGTGAGTGGTTAGGCAATATAAATGGTTGTGTAAAATATTTGATATTTGGTAAGGAAAACACAACACATGATAGTGTTGGTATGGTATTGGCGGTGTTGGTGTGGGTCAAGCTAACCTTGGGAGACCCCATGTATCCTAAGTGCTGCCTACATAGCCCATTGCACAAAGCAAGGAGGGGCCTCAAACTGATGTAGTTCTCCCTTAGGACCAGGGAGAGGTGAATTCAGGTCATTTGGTTGTGGTTAGGCAATTTGTTGGTTGGTAAAAATTTTGATATTGGTAGGGTAAGGTTCTTGGCGTTGGTAAGGTATAGGTGAAGTGAGGGTTAGCTTACCCAAGCATTAGGGAACCGTGTCTTGATTAAGGTCAACACATAATCCTAGATTCAGGTGAAAGAGGCAAAAAGTGTCCCATAGTTAGAAAGAGCTAAACAAACCACTTATTATCGTAGGATGAGCTTGAATCTCATAGGTACCTTGCATATGTGAGAAGTCAATGGGTGGATAGAGTTGTATAATCATGATATATCGGTTATACGTCACGTCCCTTTTCTTGTTTTGAAAAAATGGTGGGGTGAGGTGGATGGTATGGTTGGGGCATAAATGACTTGTTATAAGGTGATTATTCTGATCAAAGAGAACCAAACCTAAATAGACAAGTGTATGACTCAAAAGTGCTTTTGAATACTACTTTTATTTTTTTATTCTTTTTTTTTTTTGGATATAGACTGACCGATGCAGGAAGTCTATATGGGATATGAATTTTTTTGTTTCTTGAGGTCTTCATGAAGCTGATCAAGGCGAGAAAGCTTCTGATAGAGGCTGACTTTGTATAGTTGTCCTTCAAGGGAGAAGTCTACTTATAGTAGCATGATGTGGCTTTGCACATAGCTGTCCTTCAAGGGAGCAGTCTAGTTTGTAATAACAGATGCGGCTTTGCACATAGCTTTCCTTCGAGGGAGCAGTCTAGTTTATAACAACAGATGTGGCTTTGCACATAGCTGTCCTTCGAGGGAGCAGTCTAGTTTAGAGCTTGGAGGTCTAGATGTCCATTTGGCATGAAGCATCTAGTTTTGCAGGAAGTTTGACTCAAGAATATCCCAGAATCGTATAATTGAGAACTTGTTATTTTGATACTTCTTAAGTCATGGACCAGACTAAAAAGGGGAAGGCATCTTTAAGAGGAGGTGATGATCAAACCATGTGAGCTTGATTCTATTTTGAGATAAATGAAACAAGAAGTATGAGGTGGTAAATGAGCTCAAGGGACGAGCGCAGGGTAGATAAGAAGTGATGTAACACTAAATTAAATAGTAGAATGGTCAGAGATGCAAGGCATTAAGGGGTTCAAGCTCAGGTTTACCATTAAGTGAAGCTAAACAATAAGTACCTGATCCGTAGGTGTGAGTGATAATGTAAGGCCCAATCCAATTAGGAGCAAATTTTCCACATTTGCTCTTTTCTAGTTTGGTTACATGTTGATTTTCTTTGAGGACAAGATCACCAATCTTAAAGGTACACTCATGAAATTTCTTATCATAAGCACACTTAATGCACTTTTCATAAATTTGAAGGTGGTCCAAGAGCTATAGGACGACGCTCATCAAGAAGCCCTAATTGGGCTAACCGCTCTTAGCAGAAGTCATAATTAGTGAGAATATCCTAAAGAGATATTTTGAGAGAATGGATTTGTATTTCGAGAGGCAAGAAAGCCTCAGTACCATACACCAGAGAGAATGGTGTGGCATTAGTGGAAGTACGAATGTTGGTATGATAAGCCTAAAGGGAAAAGGGGATGTGATCATGCCAGTTTTTCCTAGAATTGTTAACGACTTTCATGAGAATTTTGGTTAAGGTCTTGTTAGAAGATTCAGATTGTCCATTTTCTTGTGGATAGTAGGGTGACGAGAAGCTAAGTTTGATACCAAAGTTGTCACAAAGGTCTTGTAACAACTTATGTTTTGAAAGATTTTCCATTATCTGTTATCAGGCAATGAGGAACACCAAAACGACAGAAAATTTGATGATTGATGAACTCAACGATTTTCTCGTTTTTAGGTTGAAATGAGTGGAACAGCCTTCCACCGTTTTAGTGTAATATTCGGTTGCTGTGATGATCCAACGGTGATGCTGCGAAGAAGGTGGGTGGATCTCACCAATAAGGTCTAAACCCCATTGTGAGAAAGGCCAAATATCTCGTGCGACCTGTAACGGGTGGCTAGGAGTATGTTGAAGGTTGGCATGTTGTTGACACATAACACAACACTTAACATATTCGCAGTAGTATTTATTAAGAGTAGGCCAATAATATCCTAGGCGAAGGATCCACTTGGCCATGGCGAAGCCACTAAAGTGCCCACCACAAAGTTTGTCATGGATTTATTGGGTGGTGTGAGCAACTTTAGCGTCGGTTAGACAGCGAAGGAGTATACCATCAAAGCCACGTTTATAGAGGAGTCCCCCCATGACGACATAACAAGAAACACTTTTAAGAAAAACATGTTTGCACAATCACTAGTAAGGTTAGGTGGTAGAACAGAGGTTGTAAGGTAGTCGTGAAATTGGTGATACTAGGTATCCTATGAATCAAGCATATACATTATTTACCATACAAACATTCAAAACTAAGTAAGATGGAGTAAAGAGTTTTTAGACCAAGACAAATATGTCCGAGTCAATTGGTGAGGCTGGAATTTGTGAGGCCAAGCAAGCCATGGTGTCTATAAATTTATTGGTTAAGCGGGGAATGGTTTGGATAGAATAATGAGAAAATAAGGTCAAAAGTGAATCCACGTAATGTTTGTACTTTTGAAGTTCCTCATTTTTACATTGGTAGATGTCGAGTAACTTGATTTTCTACCAATTGAGAGTCATCAAAAATCTTAATAGACTTCACACCTAAGTGTAACGCAACGTGGAGACCCCAAAACAAGGGCCTCGTATTCCGCTATATTATTAGTGTAGGGGAAATCGAGCCTGAATGAAAGAGGCATAGGTTCACCTTCAAGAGGAATGAGAAAAACACCTACCCCTCCACCGTGTTGGCATTTAGATCCATCGAAGAAGAGGGTCATTGGATATGACACATCATTGAGTGAAAGAGTTGCGATGAGTTCATCAGGAAATGTCAAATTCATAAATTGTTCCCCAGGTAAAGGGGCTTCCGCGAGTTAGTATGCGATAGTTTGTCCTTTGACTTATTTCTGGTGTACAAACTCAAGGTCAAGGTCGGCGAGGAGCATAAGCCATTGGGCGATGCATTGGTTTAGATGAGGTTTGGCATACATATAATGTATGGGGTCAGCGTTGGTGAGGATAAAAATTTTGTGATTCAGGACGTAATGTCAGAGTTTGGTGGCCACAAATGATAGGGCTAGGCACAAATTTTCTACGTATGTATACCTAGTCTCGTAATCCACAAGAGTACGGCTTATGTAATAAACTACTTGTTCTCGATGCTCAGAGTCACGATGTGTGAGCATGGCTCCTACATCATGGTCGGTGGCAGAAAGGTAAAGGTAGAAAGGGTGATTGTCCTAAGGTGGGACAAACACTGGTGGCTGCAAGAGATAAGCTTTAAGAGCCTCAAAGGTTTGTTGGCACTCCTCACTCCATTGAAAGACAATTTCCTTTTTAAGGAGATGATGGAAAGGTTGAAATCAATCCGAGAGTTGTGAAATGAAATGCCAGATAGATTGGATTTTTCCCTGTAAACTACGTAATTGTTTGAGGTTAGTGGATGGGGGCATTTCTAGGATAGCTTTAACTTTAGCTGGGTCAACCTCAATGTCACGCAAGGAGATGATAAATCCAAGGAGTTTTCCTGAAAGGATGCCAAAGACACATTTCTTTGGTTGAAGACGAACATAGTATTGTAACAGGTGATCAAAAATAATGGTTAAAACATCGAGATGTTCACTGCGATGTTTAGATTTTCCAAAAAGATCATCAACATAATCCTCAAGGATAGTGTGCATAATTTCATGAAAAATATAAGTCATAGCCCACTGATAGGTCGCACCAGCATTCTTAAGGCTGAATGGCATGACACGATAGCAGAAGGTCCCCCAGGGGGTAATGAAGGTGGTTTTATGTTGATCGGCCCGGGGCTACCAAAATTTGGTTGTATCCCAAGAATCTATCCATGAGAGAAAGCATCTCATGGCCTCGCAGTGAGATCAACAAGTTGATCAATGCTAGGTAGGGGGAAGTCATCCTTTAGGCAAGCAAGCTTAAGGTCCTGAAAATCTATGCATATCCAAAGTCCCCCCGTCGCTTTAGTGACAGGTGCGACATTAAAAATCCATTACGAATAGTCAATAGGTAAGATGAAAGAAACAGAAAGGAGGCGTTGAAGCTCTTCTTTCACCAGGAGGGCAATGCATGGATGCATTTTTCTTAGTTTCTATTTAACTAGTTTAGAGTCTATTTTCAAAGTTATGTTATGGACAACAATATCATGATCAATTCCTGGCATGTCGGCATAGGACTAAGCAAAAGCTTGATTGCAGGCATGGACGAAGGTAGTGAAGGTGGCTTGTTCTAATGCATCGAGAGATTGTCCGATCTTTAAAATGTGAGGATCGTCCTCCATGTGGATCTTGATTTCTATATTCGATTCATTCAACATAGTTTGGGTGTCAGATGATAAGGCACATTGAATATAAGAGTCATCCGCACCAAGGTAGGTGAGGATGGAATCATTGTCCTGGCACTCCACAACATTAATTGAAGGTGAATCTTCTTCGATCATGTCTGGATACAAAAGGGGGAGAGAAGATGGGTCTTCACTATCACGTTGATAAGTGAGAGGACCCAGGAAGATAGCATTCAGGAAAAAAATAAGTTAGGAGGGATAGATTCCGAGTCTATCGACTTTGTTGGTGAAGAGGGAGAAATGGGCAATGATAGTTTGGAAGGGGTGACTTCATTGTTTTCCTAGATACAATTGACTTGAGGTTTCTTCGGTGTAAGTGGTTCAAAAAATCCAAGACCACAACGATCTTTGTGTTTGCGGGTAGTTACGGGAATGATCATATGTCGGCCTTTTTCATAAAGACTGAAACCAAAACCCTTCCAAGAACAGCGCGTCAAGAAGGTGAGGGTGAAACAACGGCTGGCTAGATATTGAAAATCAGATTGGAAGGCAACCACACCAAAGGGAGGTTTAGGGGTGACAGAGGATGTGTCAACACCCCCATACGTTAGGTTGGTGCAGCAATTAGGTCGTCCGTAGGAGATCACCTCCCCCACACGATGGTCGCAGGTAGGATGCACATGTAACTGTCCGTAACTCCTGTGGGGTATGAAAGGTGCTAACATTGTATAAGTGGTATCCCCCCAGCGTAAGGTGTTGAAAAACATCTACCAAGGGATCTGAAGTTGGGATGTTGTCCATGGGGAAGGAAGTGGTATTCACGGCGGTGGGTTCATTGGTCGAAGGTGTGAGGGTGGTTAAGATGGATGGTTGAGGCATGTTGTTGAAGTAGATGGTTGGGTTGGATCAATAGGTATCTTGACTGGTACAAAGCACATCATTAGGGTGGTATAACATATTGCAGGTTTTGAAGGGGCAAGCATTAGCTTTGATGGTGTATGAGTTCCCCTCATACTCAAATTTGATGCATCTATGTACGGTGGAGGGAACACATCCCATAGCCCGGATCCAAGGGTGGCCTAATAACATGTTGTATTGGAACTCTCCCTCAAGGATGTAGAAGATTTCGGGTAAGGTGCGTGGTCCTACACGAATGTTAAGGATCATGGTGCCTAAGGTAGAAGTAATAGAATCGTTGAATGAACGCAACATGGTGGGGTTGGTACACATGCAGCTAGGAGGGATATTCATCTGTTGGAAGGCTTTGGAAGAGATGATGTTTAGGCTAGCGCCCCCGTCAATCATAACATGACGTACCCAGATGTCCTGGACGTAAGCCGAGATAAAAAGAGTGGGATTAGGATCTTCTACACCAAAGATGACAATTTCTTCTTTGGAAAAAATGACAGCAGTGGCTGGTTGTATAGGGACAGAAGAGGTTGTAGAGGTAGGTTTTTTGGTAAGAGAAGTGACGTGGTTGGGTGTTAAAATGGAGGTGACACGCAAGGTTTCGTTAGGTAGGACCTCTATCCCTTGAAGGATCTCAATTAAAGCTTGTCGATGTGATTTAGATGTTTGAATGAGATCATAGAGTGTCATTTTGACTGGAGATTGGTAAAGTTGTTTGATCATGGTGTGATGGGAAACTCCATCAGAGATGGGATAGGTAGGTCCACGAATGACCACTTTGGGTGGTGGTGCGATCAGAGATGGAAGAAGGAGAAAGAGAGGCCGCAGGTGTGCTATCTTTAGCTTTTCCATTGCTTTTTCTAACCTCGGGTAGCAATTTTAATCATGTTGATCTCATAAATACGAGAGGAGGAAGATGGTAGGGATAAGTCATTGTTCTCGAGAGGCGGGGTTGTAATGATGATAGATTTTGGTGAGGCAGGGACAGGTGCTATAGGAGAAGGGCTCGAAGCTAAGGGACTTCTCTCTCCGTAAATTGTCTTTCTTACGTTGTCTACTCTGAGATAGGTGACTAGCGAAGGATGGCTTTCAAATATTTGCATCCTTCTACATCATGTCCTGGTGTGCGATGGTAAGCATAGATTTTAGATTCATCATAACCTATAGGTTGAGGTTTATATGGATCATAGAGTCTGAGAGGGGGTAGGGAAATGGTCACATCCCCTACCAAAATATCAAAGATCTTGGAGTAAGATCCTTTGAGTGGGTCAAATTCAGATGAAGTTGAGGTTGGTGATTGAGTGGGTGAGACTTTTGATTGTTTTGGTAATGGTTGGGTACAAGTAGTTCGTACGGGTGGTGATTTAGGAAAAGGATTTTGATGATTGGTTTTAACTAGGCATGGTTTCCTCTATGTGCAGAAGTTATGTTTAGCTAGTTGAGATGATGAGGCCCCAGCTAACGTGGTGGCAGGAAGACAACCACTGAGGAGAGAGGAGTGACAGCAAACAAGTCCTTCGATGATCGAGTTTGCTTAGGGTTGGCAGGTAGGTGAGATACTTGGGGTGATGGTGTTGAGGACACCCGTGAGTGTCTATAGGGGTGTAAAAGGTATAGGTCATGTTAAAGAAGATGTGGGAGGCATGGTGCATTGAGGCAAGGTGGAGGGGTGAGGCCCTAATATAGAAGGTAGGTGTGATGGTGAAGGCTAAATCCGTGCCGGCTGTATCGATGTGATCAGGGGTGAGGGTTTTAGCTGTGGCAGAGGCATAGATTGACCTCGAGGAGATTGGGTCTGTCTCCTAGATGGATTGATGGCATTATTTTTGGATAAATCTAGCTATTTAGGCAGGTGTGTCAGGCTGAGAATTGGTGAAGTCCCAAGCGTAAGGGAAGGTTTGGTTAGGTTGATAGAGGTGGCTGAGGGATTTGATAGAGATGAGGGGGGTGAAGGTGAGGACATAGGAATTTCGAGCTTTTCGAAACACCTCGGGTATATGGTAGAGGTGTCTGGATTAGTCATTTTCATTTGAGTAGAGCACGGTGTACTCAAATGCTCACATAAGAATTGTCTATCTTCTAAGGGATAACAATCTTCACATGTGAACAGGGACTTTGGTATGGAAGAGAGGTGGGTTGTGATTCCAGTCCACTATGGGTGTGATACAGGGGATAAATGAGGTGATGTATCAATGGTTGTTAAGGGGGTCAGCCGGGTCACTAGAAATATTTAGGTGATGAAGAACTAATAGGTAGGAGGGCATGTTCGAGGGGATCTGTCATGATTAAGGCATTTGGTGATGTAGGCTCAAGGGGTTTCTCCTCTAAGGATGACAGAAAAAGTGGCAAGCCTTCTTCTTTTACAACAAGAGTGGTGGAAGGAGATGTTGTGGGAAATAGATAGGTTAGATAACATCCACTCATAATCCTACAGGGATGTGGTGTAAGAAGGTTCATCTGTGAGAAGAGAACTCTGGGTGGTTGATTCCTTTATGGGTAAAGGAATAGTGGGGCTGTCCTCTTGTCCTGATGAAGGAGAAGGGGGCGAGGATCCCTGCGTTGGTGAAGGAGCTTGATTCATAATTTCCTCAAATGGAAGCCCTAGGTTGGGGGTTGAAAATCACATGGATCTCATGCACACTCTTATCCTTGGCTGAGGTGTCTTGGTTGGTGTTATTATTAGATGTGTGGTTTGGAAATGGTTTGTTGAAGATTTTTAAATTTCGATTAGCATGGGCATTAGGATTATCGAGAGTTATATCCCCTGCATCAACCATTTCCTGCACTATGTTTTTCAACATCTTGCAGTTTTTGTGACTGTGTCCCTTGACGCGATGGAAGTTACAGAAGTCATTTTATTTATACCAAGAAGGTATAGCATGGGTGGAATCAAACCCAAAGTGAGGTTTAACAGGAGGCAAGGTGATAACTCTTGCTTTAAGCAATTTGTCTAAGATCACACCATAAGTTTCTCCCAAGGGAGTTTAGTTTGATGGGCTCAGTCTTTATACCTATAGGTGGCTTTCGGCTGGGTATTAGATAGTGCTTGAGATTTGATCGTCACTGCGTGTACGGCACCCTTTGATTTTGAAGCAGCCGATGCATGAGAGTTGGTGGTGTTGGGTTTGGTGGTAGAGTCTTGGGTCTAAAAATTGAGCTTTTGTTGCGTAACCTCAATTTCTCCTCCTCTAAGGCTCGAATCTCTAGTTTCTGAGCCATAGTAAAGGCCTCATCAAAGGTGCAGAAAGTTTGAATTTGGAGGGTGGGAGAAATGTGTTTTACACAGGCCCACGTAAAGAGTTCGATGAGCTTGGCCTGAGGTAAGGCGTAAGTAAGTTGGTTGATCAGGCCCCGCCATCATCCAACGAAATATGTGATAGACTCATCTTCAAATTGTCGGATGGCATAGAGGTCGGTAATGGATACTTTCTTGGCAATATTGATGGAGAAGTGATCCAAGAAAGATTGGGCTAACTGGTTAAAGGAGAAGATTGAGTGCTGGGCTAAAGCACTGTACCACTCCAAGGCAGGTCCTGATAAGGACATGGGAAAGGTATGGAGTAGTAAGGCATCGTCATGAGCAATCAGATAGCAGGCATGTCTGAACGATCGCAAGTGTTGTTGAGGGTCCTCCTTACTATTAAAGCGAGTAAATTTTGGTAATTCCCATTGAGGAGGATATGTATGAAGGGGGACAGAAGGATGAATAGGCTCCCGAAAAACTTGCTCATATGTCAGGGTGTTACGACTTCCTAAAACATAAGCCTCAAGATTTTGCATCTTGTCCATCATCTGTTTGATTAAATCATTGGCTGGGTTAGATGATGGTGTTGTCATTGTAAACAGAGGAGGATTGGTCCAAGAGCCGCTTCTAGACAACGGTGGGATTGAATGTTGATAAGATAATGGTGATGAATGTGTTGGGGCAGCCAAATAAGGGTGTCCTATATAAGAGGTTGAGGCCACCGGATGAATTTGTGGTAATGAAAAGGTGGGCGGAGCTTGTGAGGGAAATCTCCTGTGTATAGGTGGCAGAGAGTAAGTTATACAAGAGACAGTTTGCGAGACAGATGAGGTAGGGTCAGTGGATGGTAGTGATATGTAGGGGCCCAGATTAATGAAAGGAAAGCCAATTGGTGCAGTATGAGCCACCGAAGCCACTGAGCTGGGAGACAGGCTAAGGATGAAGATGGTGATGCGGAGCTATTAGGTGGGGAAGGGGCTAAGTGAGCGGCGATACTAATAGGCATACCAACGAGGAGCTGACCGTCGGGTGTATGGTCAAGGGTATGGGACAAATCATATTGTACGGTGCTAGGATTAGCATCCAAAAATTTGGCAAATTCCTTATCTCCTACAGAGATCTTGGGAAAATTACTGGTATCCGTAGGATTCCCCATAAGATGGGAAGGGGGTGACTCAGGCAAAGGCACAGAACATGCATGGGAAACCATGGTTGCAGCTTGTTTTTAGGTGATAACAACCATGGACAAGAGGACACAACAGGGATTTAATCAATCCAGAATAGAAACAACAACAAAATATTGGAATTTATAGGTTTTTGGTTTGTCAAGAACTGTTAAACACATTAACTGATATCGATGAGATAACCGATGGCAGTCAGAATGTAGCCGGCGTTGGTCAATTAAGCGATGTTAGTAGTATAGGAATGGTGTCGGTCACTGTGAATCCATGAGAGGATGTAAGAAGCTGCTGGTTTGGGGATACAATGCTTAATATACCTACCAAACTGTCTTGAAGTGATCACGGAAACAGTGTATGACAGAGAAACAAAACTAAAAAAAACAAGCAAGATGCACAAGAAAATCAAGAGACTAACCCTAAGATTAGTTTTAATCACTTTGGCCTTATGCCTTAGACACCAGATGATATCAATCCTAAACAAAAGACCTAAGGGAGATGTCAAGTTTTTTTTGGCTCATAAGGCTACCTCAATCGGGCGGAGGAATACCGCGGAAAGGGGGGATGTTTGAGCTGTTGTGTTGATTACAATGTGATTTGGTATGTGTTGTGCAGTGAGAGTAAGATTAATTTCTTGTCAATGCCGTGGATATCACCCCCACGTGTACGACCTGTTACTTAATCTACGTTCACTAGAATTAAAAACAACCAGCAAGAATATGATGCACGTGTTTTAAACCCAAATTGAAAATGATATTCGATGAAGCAAAGAAGATGACTTTCACTAATGCAAGGATGTGAAAGAAATACAAGTTCTTTTACCAGAATGACAAAATATTTTGTGAATATTTTGAAGAAAGAAACAACAAGTGTGCTCCCTATATGAAAGCATGCAAGAAAGAAAGAAACCTGAAAAGGGTCCCACCGGGAGTGCCAAAATGTTTCACACAAAATTTGGTTCCATAATAGAGTTTCTTCTATCCTTTCATTCTCTTGAGAAACAGATAAGGGTTAGGGCTAGGAGGAATACTTGTTGAGTGTTGGGAAGGATGTGTGTGTACCGTAGAGAGATCAGATCGATTGTGAAGAGCTCTTTTTTGTCTGGGAAGGACTACCTGTAAATAAGAATGCAAGACCACCATATTTTTGTTAGATAATAAGTGAGGGAACTGCCTTGGGCCCAAGAAATATTAGACTTCCTTTCGAAGGTGGTCAGTTCCCCTTTTAATACGAATTAATGCAAATGATAATAAAGAAGCTATTGTGAAATCACGATTCCGGTATCTCGTTACAAAGCAATAGAGACTAAACAACCAATAGTAAAACGACATTCTATTTGTTCGGTCACTGGTTATTGATACGTTCAGATCAAGTTACAGGGATAGACCAGACTGAATCTGAGGTTGTTTTGAGGTGAATAGGTAAAAGGCTGGTTTTGGTATAAGTCACGGTGATTGATGGCGGTCACAGGATAACTGATCGCGGTTACCAGAACTGGTACCGGTAGAGAATGACCGAGATCAGTAGGGGCAGCGATTTAGGGATTTTTAAATGGAGGTTGGTGTAAGGTGGTTATGAGGTTTTTGGAGGGTTGGTAGATGGTTGAGGGGAGATACTGCTTACTAATTTCTGACAGGGATACAAGTCCAAGGAATGTGGTGACGAAGGCAAAGCTCAGGTGGGATGGTCCGACAATCGAGAGTGGGCTGGTGAAGCTATCCCCAAACTCTCCTGATGCTTGGATGAGTGTGACAGTGATCTCATTGATCAGTTACAGTCTTGGGCTCGATCCTCTCCTCTGTAAATGAATTCTGGATCTTACAGTCTTAGGCTCAATCCTCTCCTCTGTAAATGAATTCCGGATCTTCCAAATGAATTTCCTCCGCAAATGGATTCCCGATCTTGCCAATGAATTTACTCCTCCTTTCTTTTGGTTGAGGGAGGGGATTTACAGTCAACCGATGGCGGTTACGTAACCGACGACGGTCGAATAGGGACCGTTGTCAGTTAGGTGAAAGTGGCCATTTTTAGTAAAATAGCCAACTTTTCCTCCTTTTCTCCCAAGGGGTCAGTTATGGGCTTGGTCAGGTCATTATTAGGTTTGTGTTAGTGCGGGTGAGGGGTGATGAGTCATGGGTGTGGGTGTGGACCAAGTCATAGGTCTTAATTAGGTTAGTTTAGGGTTAGGGCTAGGTCATAGTGAGGTGGCGAGGTGAGGTGGTAGGTTTGGAGATGTGGATTTATTAATTATAAGGTAATTAATAAATAGTTAAGTCTGTAAGGTTTAGGTGGTGAGGTAGGGTTATGTTCCAGGACGAGATACGGGGGTATAGGGTGTCATAAGAACCAAATTTTGTGTCTACACTACAAGGCCTTGAAAACCATCCTTATCCAATTGTGTCCACCTGAAACCAGCTTTTATGACAACGACCTTCTTGACAAGGATCATGCTTAACCTACACCCTTTCCCACACTACCCACTCCACAACCACAACATCCACCCTCACAGCTTGTAGAGCCACCCCCAAAAGTTGAAATTAACATTGTTCACATCAGAGAACTTGCCACACCACCAGCCAAATGTCGTTGTGCCCAACTGACCTCACAGGGCTTTTCTCCTCCAGTAGGTTTTTTCCCGTCATGTTGTTATAGAACTTACCCTACACCTTATCCATTTGACAACTTCTCTTAAATCAACATGGTACACATCACTACACGTGCACAGAAGGGTAAAAAAATGCAGCTAACCCACCAACCAATCCTATACCTAACATACCATTTACACCCATACCTAAGATAACTATTCGCGGCCCCGCATACCCCATTTCTAATGGCATCACACATCACACCATGCTCAAACAACTACACCAATATACCCTCAAAATGTCCTTATACGACCTCATCTAAATCTTAGAATCCCATCGTTAAGCCCTCATGGAGGTTCTTCAATCTATTGAAGTTTTACCTAATGACCCTACACCCATAGCCTTCATTATCACACCCCATCATGTAGCCTCTCTCACCAAACTACCACCTTTTTCCTCACCTCACCTTGTTCACCAAGTGGCCTCCCTTATCTTCTTATAGGAAGAGATCGTGCCATACCAAAATGATGGCATGGACCCAACCCTCTTCATCTTTGTCCACATTGATAACATATGGGTACGCCGTGTGATGATTGATGGGGGTGCTAGCATTAAAATCATTTCATCCGATGCATTCACTCAAATGAGTATACCTGACAATTACATGCATAAACATATGGTCATGTTGCATTCATTCAACGACGCTATCACTTCCACACTAGGAACTGTTATCCTTCATATTCGCGTGGGCCCCTACACTATTCCAGAATTATTTTATGTTTTAGAGGGGGAATTCCAATATAACTTGTTGCTTGGTAGACAATGGATACATGGCATGGGCTACATTCCTTCCACTTTACATCGTTGTGTAAAGTTTGAAAATGAAGGACACACTTATACCATTCCATCTGACCCATCACCTTTCAAAACATGCAACATGCTTTATCGACCCAATGATGTGCTCATACCTATCAAGCCGTCTACCTTTGCAACCACTACCACTTAAACTACACATCCACCTACCAGTAAATCCATTTCTTTCACCGTACATACTTCCTCTATTCCTACCGCTACTATAACCTCCATGGATGACACATTAGCTACCCAATCTGTTAACTCCACCTCCGCATCAACCTTCAACACATCAGCCATACCAACTACCCACATACTAACCACTGATCCCTTGTAAGGTGTTTTTTAATGCCTCACTCTAGGGGAGTACCACCTATATAGTGTCAACACATTCCCTATTTCACATGAGTATGGAAGCTTTCACAAACACCCTCACTATGATCACTGTATAGGAGAATGCCTCCTTTATGGTCCTCCTCATCTTCGTACTAGTCTCACCTATGGGGGACTTGATACTACCACTTACACGCCTGGACCACCATCATAACCCCGCCCATTTCTGGTTGACTTCTAATCACTTACCAATTACCATTTTGCCCACACCTTCCTACATCACTATACATGGAAGGGTTTTGGTTTTGTACCACCCACAAACATAATGACCATAGTAATATCAGCTTCCCCGAACCTCCCACCAAATAGGTCCGCATTTAATTCATTGAGGACCCTATCCCTTCTACACCTTCATCACCACTCTCACCAATGGAATCGATCGATCCTGAATCTATCCCTCCTAATTTTTTTTTTCATAAACACCATTTCCTTAGGGCCTTTGACTTATCAACGTGAAGGAGAGGCCCCTTCCCCTCTTCCATTCCTGTATCCTGAGATGATCAACGATGACACACCTACCATTAACGTCATTTAATGTTAGGATGATGAATCCATACTCACCTACCTTGGTTCCCAAAGACTCATATATTCATCAGTCGTTACCTTCTAAGACACAAACCATGTTGAATGAATCGACTATCGACATCAACATTCATACTCAGGATGACCCACACATCCTAAATATCAGACAATCTTTACATGCTATTGAACAAGAATCCATCACTTCTTTTCTCTGAGATCATAACCATGCTTTAACTTGGTCTTATGCAGACATGCCTAGTACTGACCCCACCATAGTGGTCCACAATATCGTAACCATTCCTAATGCCAAACCTATCAAACAAAAGCTGAGGAAAATGTACCCTCACATTGCTCTTCTTGTCAATGAAGCAGTTTAGCGCATTCTTTCCATCTCCTTCATCTTACCCATTGATTATCCTCATTAGATTTCTAACATTGTCTCTATTACTAAAGAAATAGGGGGACTCCACATTTTCACGGACTTCCATGACCTCAACCTGACCTTCCCAAAAGATGACTTTCCCTTGCCGGTATTGATCAACTGGTTGACCTCACAACTGGTCACGAGATGCTCTCACTCATGGATGGTTTCTTGGGTTATAACCAAATTTTTCTTGCTCTAGAAGATCAACACAAGACTACATTCATTACTCCTTGGGAAACCTTTTGCTATCGAGTCATGCCTTTTGGCCTTAAAAACACTGGTGCTACATATCAGTGTGTTATGAATTACATCTTCCATGATATCATACATCACATATTGGAAGATAATGTGGATGATCTCTTAACAAAATCTAAACATCGTGCCAAACACCTTGCCATCCTAAAAACCATCTTTGATCACCTCATCAAATATTACGTCCACCTTTAAACTAGAAAGTGCATCTTCACGATTCTCTCAGGAAAGCTCCTGGGATTTCCTATTTCCCTTCATGGTATAGAAGTTGAACCAGCTAAATTCAAGGCCATTCTAGAAATTCCTCTGCCCAATAAACCTTAAAAAACTCCATAGCCTACAAGGTAAATTGTATTCCATTTGCCGTTTCATTTCACAATTATCTGATCGGTGTCAGCCATTTCATCATATTATTAGGAAGGATGTCTCCTTTCAATGGGATGATGATTGTCACAAAGATTTTGAGGCCCTAAAACAATACCTTCTCCAACCACCCATACTCATTCCACCTAAAGATGATCAAACTTTTTACCTATACATATCAACTACTGATCATTCCTTGGGATCCATGCTCACTCATCGCGATGAACAACACAGGGAGTAGGAAATTCATGATGGCATATGTGGAGGTCACTTCAACGGCCTTCCTGTTGCTAAGAATATTCTTTGCCTAGGCTATTACTGGCTGACCCTTAACCATGATTGTTGCGACTATGTGAAATGTTGTGTGAAATGTCAATAGCATTCCAACCTTCATCATACACCCATTCTTTCCTTATAGGTTTGCTCGTGACCTTTGGCCCTTCTTTCAATGGGGTTTGGATCTTGTCGAAGAAATCAATCCTCATTCTTCCCAATGCCATCAATGGATCATAACTACTACCGAATACTACACAAAATGGGTGGAAGCCATACCACTCATCTCCATGAAAGCTAAGAAAATATGTGAGTTCATTAACCATCACATCATTTTTTTCTTTAGTGTCCCTCATCACCTCATCACTGATAATGGAAAACAATTCAAAAACAAAACCTTGAAAAAAATTTGTGATGCCTTTAGCATTCAACTTAGTTTCTCATCACTCTATTACTCACAAACCAATGGCCATGATAAATCCACTAACAAAACCCTCAACAAAATTCTCATGAAAGTGGTTAACAATACTGGGAATGTTTGCCATACCCACATTCCTTTTTCCCTATGGGCATACTGCACTAGTATTCACACTTTCACTGTGGCCACACCCTTTTCACTGGTCTATGGTACAGAGGCTGTTTTACCTCTCGAAGTCCATATCCCCTCACTCTGCATTTCTCTCCAGGACATGCTTATTGATGATGACTTTTGTTAGGACCACTTAGGACAACTAGAGTTATTAGACGAACATCATCTTAACGCTATGGATCACCTTCAATTTTATCCACAACGTATCAAACATGCTTATGAAAAACATGTTCATGAACAAACCTTCTAAGTCAGTGACCTTGTCATGAAAGAAAATCAACACGTAACCAAAGCAAAAAAATCTAAACAGGGAAAATTCACTCCTAATTGGCTTGGACCATACATCGTAACTCATACCTATGGATTGGGTGCCTATCATTTGTCCTCACTTGAGGGTAAACCCAAACCTGAGCCCCTTAACACATTGCATCTTCGACCATTCTATTGTTGACTCATTGTCATACCTCACCCTTTGTCTCTTTACAAGCTCGTCCCTTGAGCGTTGTCCACTTCATACACCTCCCTAATGATTAAACAAGAATAATGTGAGTACCCGTCACTTGTTATCTTCTCTTAAATATGTGTACTATGGCACTACACATAGCATGATTCTCATGGATACTTTTTGTCTACCCTTAGATGAGATCCCATGGTCATTCCACCTTGCCTTTTGAACAAGAGTCCTATCCTTCACCTTGGTCTTGTCCATGATTTCTAAGACCTCCAATGGGACAAAAACTCATTGAGTCAAAATTCTAATAAAAAAAGATGACTCCCTCAAAAGGACATCTTGCTCTCGACCAACATTGCTACTATAAATAGACTGCTCCCTCGAAGGACAGCTATGTGGAGATTTAAAAAAAAAAAAACCAAAAACAAAAGAAAAAATAGGAGAGAACCGAAGCTTCTCACATCGATCAGCTTCATGAAGATGTCAAGGAGTACCGTATTATTTATCCCATATAGACTTCCCACATCGATCAGTCTATCAAAAAAAAAAAAACTCTCATTAGTCATGGACTTTCCCATTGTGACCTCAGACCTCTTGCCCAGAAGACTTGTCACTCAAAACATATATAATTAACCACCTTTCACCAACCTTATCATTTCCACTCTCATTTCCTAAATCACCTCAAGGGACATCTTGGAATTTCAACATTTGGTGATCTTATGACTACTTTCACTATATAACAATAGACCATGCAATGAATTTTAGATCTTGTGTTCATCACCCCCTTCATGGTATGATCTACTCGGTATGATCTTACCCAATCAGGTGGCTTTATTTCCCCCTTCTTATCTTTTAACCATCTTTGTTTACATTTGGGTTACCTTATATAGGACTTGGTCCTCACTGTTGACCTTTGGGGTAATCCTCCCCTTTCACCATCATCGCCCTCACTTGCATCATTTTACCTATAATCTACCCACACTTATTAAAACTAAACCCACAGCATGCCAAAAAACCTACTAGCTCATTCTCATATTTTTCCCGAGCTCATGGGAGAACTACATTGGCCTGAGGTCCCTTTTTCGTCAAGACTATGTAGGCAGTACTCCAAGGGCATGGGGCCCTTGGATGTTAGCTCAACCATTCTCTACCCTAAATAATTCATCAACCATGCCCAACTCACCATTTGCCCCACATTTCACTTAGTTCCCCTTTTCTAACAAAATTGGAAATTAAACCACATACATAATAATTTTTTTACCATCTTATACATTTGTTACACATATCATCTCTCTATTATCACTATGCATAGATTATACAACATTTCACATATGACCCATAGTATGCTTCATGCAAACCATACCGAACCATGCCTAAACCAACTTGACTTGATCCATGCCTAAACTAACTTGACTCACTCCATGCCTAAACCAACCTGACTTGATCCATGCCTAAACTAACTTGACTCAATCCATGCCTATAACATGACTCAATCCATGCCTATAGCCTGACTCGATCCATGCCTAAACTGACCTAACTCGATCGTGCCTAACTCATCTAATTTCCATCCATAACAAAGTAACAACTCCATATCTCATCTACCACAAGCCATACATCCGATATCTCATAAACATATTAACACATCACAAAATATGATGAATCTCATCATATAAATAAATCACTAAATATGTATCTCAAAATACATGCCTATCTCATCATGGCCATCATCTCAAAAATGTTAGCACGTAGGCTGATATACAATACAAAATATCATCGGCATGTAGGTCGGTCTCATATATACCAAAATAATGAATCAATCAATCAATACAAAATATCTTCAACATGCAGGCCGGTATATGCTCACAATATACACCAATCACTCATACATCCTCACTGTCTTCGGCACGCAGGCTAGTATGTGATCAAAAATACAAAAATCTTTGGCATGTAGGATGACATATACATCAACAATAATCACTACTATACATCAAAAATTAGGGTGGCCTCATATCAGACATCTCATCAGATTTCCTCCATCTCTATGTCCCCTGCACCCTCAGACTTCTGTCCCCCTACTGGTACATCACCTGGCTCTGGTCACCATGCGCTAGTGGCCTCACCTTGATCATGCCTCAGAGCTCTCTGACCTCTTGTGCTCTCCACATTATGTGTGTGAGATCTCGTCCTCTCCCTAGACACCTACTTTTCCCTGTACTCTCCATAGGAGAGGAAGTCTATCCCGACAAACATGAGCTAGTGCTAATAGTATCACGCCTCACCTATAGAATTCCATAACTTGGATATAGGCATGGTCTGTGGTCGTCTCATAGGTCTAGGCCCCTGTATCTGCCTTGCACCATCCTGTGAACTGGGACTAGCTCCCTGCGCCTGTGGTGGTGCCCCTATCCCTGTGCCTGTAAGAACCCAATCTATGTCTAGGCTGTGGCCAAATGACCCTGTAATCCTTCCACCTAATCTTTTAGGGATGCCACCTGACCATATTTATCCCCATCTACTCATTCAAATCCACCCTCTCCCTCTACCATCTGGGCCTGTAGACTGGCCACCTGTACTTGTAGCTCCGCTACCTCAGCCTCTAACCCCTCCAACTGCATCTATAGTATACTTATCTACGTAATCAGCATCACTACCTACCCCTGCAGGGCATCTCTCTGCACTATCACGGTAGCTAAGTCTAGCTGCCCTGGTCTAGAGGGTATAGCTCATAACTAAGCCACCCACCACTGCCTATACCTATCTGTGCATCTGACTTCATCAATCCACCGATCCACTAGCTACTCCTCCTCTTCGGTAGGCACTGTAGGCTATAGTAGAGAGAGAGGCCTGTCCACGTCATCTCTCCGATAATGTGGGAAGGGTAGAGGAATATCTTCTATGATCCCGAACTTCTGTTAGACCCTGTCAACCCAGATCATCTCATCCTCCCAGCATGGTGATCCTGTATCCACCGCTCTAGTGGGAACTCAGCTAGCTCCTCGTGCATGTTCCTATATGATGGAAATCCCACATATGGTCTCCAGATAATGTCCACCCTGGATAACCCCTCCAACAACTGTTGAAAGTGGGCCAGATCATATGTCGGCCTATCCGACCTCCACTCTCCTGTAACTAGAAACCATTTCTTATAGCCCAATCGCACAGATCTCATAGGAAATGCATCTGCTCGGGGCATCCCTATAGGTCGAACACAGACTATGTGCTCATGGGCCCAACAATATAGGTATAAATGTGTAGCACAGGCTGAACCTGTGCAACCGCCCATATGCCCATAGCTCTCTGTAAAGCTACACCAAGAATGATGTTGCCCAGGCGAAGCATGTCTCATGCACCATCATATCGTGGAGCACCTCCATCAGTGATTGGGGAAAGCATCAACCCTCTACATCAAGAAGTGCATAGCAGTACACTGCCTCCATCAATAACACTACTAGCCTTGTCTCATCCAAATAGGCTAGGTACATCTCGCCATAGCTCAAAGTTACGCTATGGAAGCTCAACTCTGCCACCCCCTCGTCAAATATGGTCCCATTCAACTCCTTTGAGGCCTCATAGGAGATAGAATACACTTGGTCCCCAATATGGGTAACCTCAGAATCCAGAACACGTCCTCCAAGGTGATGGTCATCTCACCCGTTGGAAGGTGGAATGTGTTGGTCGCAGCGTCCCATCTATCGATAAGCATGACCATCAAACTAGGCTACCGAACAGCATGTGGGTAGTGCCAAATACCACTCAGGCCCACTGCATCCATGTGTTGTAGCTCTAAAGGGCTCGCTAGGCTAGGTAATGTCACCAGTAGCGATGGAACCCTATCTCACATACGTAACTGTGATCGACCCTGCATCCAATCTAAAGAACAACATTAACTGACCTTTACCATGACCTTATTCAGCACTTATCATTACCCACCACCCTATTTTTACCTTATCCATCTCAACCACCTAACCTACATCATTTTTTTGGACCCTTTATGTATAAAAACCCCGACCAGTGCCGATTCATCCTAACCGATTCCGGTCACCCTTAAACTAGCATTGGTCACCTATTTGGTGATTGATAGTGGTTCAACTTGACTGACCACGGTCACTATGTAACCGACATCGATTAGCTATTAGATGACCGATCCCAGTTCTACCCAACTGATGCTGGGCAAGCTTGACCGACACAAGTCACTGTCGCAGAAAAATCCAAGACTTCGCAAACCCCCCTTTTTTTAAATCCTCCCACCTATCCCTTTAACCCCACCTACACTGACCTACACTACCCCAACAACCCCTACAAACCACACCTATCCAATTTCCTACCCCTCCCCCCCTCATTTTTCCCATTTTTCCCCCCATATTTGATTTAATCTTTTCTTCCCACCCAGAAAATACAAAATCCACCCAAATCCAAAAATATACAACCCTTGCACCCTCTACTCTATCTAATTAACATTAAAGAGTTCGGTGTTTACCTCATCGAGTTGTCGCCATCTCGGTGGCACATCTGGCCACTTTTCTGGTGGTCTGCCCAATCCCTCTCCTGCCTCTACCATCACCGAATATCTACCCGCACACTCCACCCAATCGAATCCCTCACTACAATCTCATGGACCCACTACTAACCAATCTAACTAACGTTAACTCACCCTGTCAGCTCACTATCCCATTTCCTGTGGATGCCTTTCTCACATTTCTCTCTTTCTTGTCTTTTCTTCACTTCAAAAATCACAAATGAATAATCCACACGCGGTTATTTTGTTTTTATACCAAACCTGCCCTAACCGATGTCAGTTCCCCTCAACCGCCATCGGTCTCATGCCCTACCTAACCGTCGCCGGTTTTCCTATACCGACATCGGTTATCCATGATCACCATCGGTCATCCTTACCTACACATTGCCCTTATTTTGCAATTTTACCCCACTGGACCTTTACCCAAACTCATTACTTACCTTTCCTTCCCTCATCATTTACTACCTCCATTTTTCCACCTTTGGGGACTCATTATTTTACCCTTACCTCGGCCTTACCCGTGTCGTGACCTAGATATTTTGACCTGGACCATCACTAGTGACCTTTGACTTCATGTGTTCGCTATACCTTACGGCACTGTTACCTGTGTTGATTGACCTAATGACCTTACCTACCAGGTATTGCCATGATTTTTTATCCTGACCAACCTTTTGGTGTACCGGAACATACCTAAACATTCCTGCACCTATCCTACATTGTGCTTCTTGACCTTATCCTATACCTTGGATACCGGATTCACTTCAACCTTATTCAAATAAACCTATCGACCTTAGACGATGTAGAGTTTTCCTGCTCTTCAACCCGGTAAAATGCTGCAATTTATACGTGTCTGTGCGTTTGACTATTACTACCTATGACTCTGACCCATTACCTAGATTGCCTGAATAGACCTTTCACCCTTTTTCCTTACATCCACTTGCCTTTTTCTCACATTTACCTTTTATCAAACCACTCACCACTTTGGCCGGCTGCCTCGTCAGTTCCTCATTTGAGGGGGATCACCTTCACCCTCACATGGGGCAACCACATCTTATTTTTATTAGCTTTGCTTACCAATACAAGCTATGCAACAAAAAGGGGCAAAATGTAGACACTAAAATTAGGTCACACTCCCCTTTTGTCCCTCGACAAATAAATACCTTCACCTAGCCATGACTCCCTTCACCCCACTAATATTAATTTAATTAATTTAATTAAAGTACTGCATTATCCTCACTATATTTATTATTTAAATATCTTGTTTAAATAATATCCACACATATAGTTCACTTAGACACCTCACCAAGTTAACTTAACTTAAGACCTATTCTTAGCAAGTTCCCATAACCAACTAAGACTTACCCAAACCCTAAAAATCAATGCCTACATTCCCTCTAAACACATTCCTGCATCCTCGCAAGAGGCTCCGAGTCTAATCCATGGGATAACAACATGATATCCAAGAAAATCAGGAGGATCTCCCTAGTTTAGTAAACCTAGGAAATCCCACCTTTACGGATGTCGGTTATCCCTAACCATCACCAGTTAAGGTGGACTGCCATCAGTTACCCCTTTTAACCCCTAAACTACCTTATTCTTAAGGTTGGAAAACATTGGGAGAAATTTGACAAGAAAGAACATATCTCAGAGAGATAACAAATCTTCCAAAGAGAAAATTCCAATGGAAACTCACATCCAAGAAAGGAGATTGAGCATCTTCTTCTGCACAAGCATCCTAGTAATGATTTGATCTAACCAAGAAAAGAAGAGTGTGCATGAAACCCATGCAGAAATTTTTCTTCAGTTGGTGATCACTTGCAGCACTCAAACCTATCATCAGCACCTCCATCCATCACACACAAGCTTTTAGGAATGAAATCCAAGTAAGTACAACATCATACTTTCCTGGTTATTTTATTTCATTATTGTTTTATTACCCATTGTTTATCCTTCTCCTTATTGACCTTCTCCAACATTTTCACCTCCATAGACCCATTGAAACCTCGTAAAATCCCACTCCCATCACCCAATACCTCATCCCGACCAACCAAAATCCTTCGTGCAATCACAAAGGAGACCAAAACCCATTCTGTGACATTTCTAGATCTCACAGTAACCGAGACCAGTTATACCTAACCGTCGTCGGTGACACCTAACCGTCGTCGGTCACCCCTGACCGACACCGGTCTTTGTGTTTTCCCACACAACCTTAAACAAAGACCTACTCACCTAGTCTTACCTCACCCTCACTTACCTGTGATCTACCGAAGACCTTTATTAGACCTGCAATGACCCAAAACCAACCATTTGACCTTTGGATTCTATTCTAGCTTAGCCTGTTAGATTAGATCTATTTTCTTATTGTGTTTTTAAGTGAGATACCTAAATCATTTTAAAATAAAAATAGGGTTTAGTTTGTTTGCCGCATTAATTTTTTTTAAAAAAGTGGACTGATAGCCATCTAGAAAGTATCATACTTCCCAGATCTAGCTTACACTAGGCAGTTAACTGCCCATATTGTTTAATTCATTCTGGTGGTCTTGTTTTCATTACAGGTAGTTCCTCCTAACCAAAAGGAAGCTCTCACGATCAGCTATGGATTTAGAATTCATACGTGTGCAACAACCCATCAACCAACATTTGAACAGGTATTCCTCCTACACCTGTTACCCTATCTATTTTGTCAACAATTCAAAGAAACAATCTAAGAAAAAGGTGAAACACGTGTGTTGTATTTTTTTCACTTTTAAAAGTTTCTAAAGATCGTAATTTTCTTAACCAATTTTAAGTATTCTAAAATCCACAAATTGATTAAATTCTGATTATTATGCATCTATAGAAGTTTGGAAAACTTTGATAACAAATAAATAATCAGAAAAACTTAAAATACTCAGATAACAAACAAGATTGTTTACGGGGTTCAGAAATTCCTACATCCCCAGGTTCAAATTGAACTGATCCATTAATAATATTGAAATATAGTACAATAACTCTTACAAACAACCTATAATGAATCACAACTTGAAAATGAGCTGATCAATGTCCCAATAACTTTGAAAAATAACAGAAACTGTCCCAAGAACGATTCGTGGCTCCTATAGTGTTTTCACAATGTGATCTCTCTGCAATTACGTTAGAAAAACACCTAAAAATGGATATTTAAAAACATTATATGAAATATATATATATATATATCTGAGATCATATCTGAATTATGAATACTTTTCATATTTACACCAAGTCACATTTCGGACCAGAAGTGCATTGAAATTCATTTTTCCAACTAGTTGTCTTGTAGATCGCTGTTAAAAACTATATTAAAAGCTTCCTAAAATAGGATAAAACTCATAAAAAAACATCAAATATTTTATCGTTGTAATTGTCTCTGAATTACCTCAATTTCATATTTTTACTCTGAGTTCCCAATCTAAGTGCAAAACCTTCAAAAATGGTGTTTTCTGAAAATTGCCTCCTTATGGCTTTTACACAGACATGACACTTCCCCATTACAAATACAAGTGATATTTTTTTATACAACATGCAAGAGGGTGGAGGGTTGGTAAGGCCACTTATCTTTTTAGATGAGGTTCTGGGTTTAAATCCCCCTTCCATAGGTTTAGGCGCCCAATTTAGCCATTGACCCCGCATTTGGTGGGAAAAGGGTATTATAAGCCTTTAAATAGCTCTTTATCCACAAAATCCTCCTTATCCCATGGGATTAGGCTTATTCCCATGGAATGGATTAAATAAAATATTATTATTATTATTTTAAATCCAAAGCTACTAAAAAATTGCCAAGTGTCATGCCCATAATATGCCATTTGTCCACGTTAGAGTGTGCCACATCATCATTTGACCACAACTTTGACTATGCATATCTTTCGCATACGAACTCATATTTGGTCCATTCAAAATGTGTCAGAAAGATCTCAGTGATATCTACATAATGGTGCTAAGTCTAAATGATTTCAATACCATATATTTTACCGTTGACCAATGTTGACCAAATGTTTGACCATGCTTTGACCCAAACTTTGACCAGTCATATCTTTTGCATACGGACTCAAATTTTGACATTTAAATAGTCGATGAAAATCTCTCGGATTCCTCTTTCACATTTTACACTTATCCAATTCCAAATGATCCACTTGTCCAATTATGCACGTGTCCACCTCATCTTGGATCTGTTGACCAATGTTGACCTTCCAGTTGACAAAACTTTGACTGGACATATCTTAAGCTCAGAGTGCCCATTTTTCACTTTCTTATAGTCATTAGAAATATATATAAAGGCTCTAATACACTAGCATGGTTTAGGGAAGTTTAGGGAACATTTTGACACAGAAAAATATCCCCTGATCATCCATCGATATAAAATACATGGAGTTACACATCACTAAAACAGAGTACTTCCATGGAAAAATTTAAAGCAGGGTTATAGAGAAAATATTTTTAAAACCATTGAGGTGCTCGACAATATGAAGTTAACATAGATAACAGTAGAAAATACAGATCTTCAAAGCTCAAAGAATGAATACCCATCAAGTAATAATGGAAAAACCCTTTCAGATTTGAGGAAAGAATGTACTCCAAGTCTTCATAATGATGGTCGTTCACTACTAGAATATCAAAAATTTCAGAAAGGTTAAACATGGCATAAAAATAAGAGAAATTCTCCTAAGGCTCACCATGGAGACCATAAAATGACATACAATCGAGCTTCTCGATCAAAAACAATAGTAACCATGAGCTCTGTTCAGAGTTTTTTTCTCCAATATTGCAACCAAGTAAATAAAATATATACCCACATGAATGCATGGTTTCAGCATTAAAATCCATATCTCAATGCAAGAAAAGGATCACAGTGAACCTTGGAAATGCTAGAAATGAAACTATTGAACTCAGATCTGTGTTATACAATAAAATCACACCCCGACAACATTGATAATGGTGACTAGGGTTATGAAGATAAGAATGCACAACATATAAATAAAAACAGAGAGATATTCTCTAATATGACACAACTTGTTAATGATTCAAACCCACAAGCTACTTGAAAAGGAAAAAATAGAATGCAAATTTCCTAGTTTTAGAGAAAAGAAAACTTTATTTTTCTTCAACGATCATTTCAAGTTCCAGAAGTTTTGTAAAATATTTCAAAGGAGGCACAAGAACTTGCCATTTTGAATCCAATTTTTCCAAACCCTCAAAATATCTTTGAATGCAGAAAGATTTATGAATACCCAAAACGAGTTTTGAACTCGAAAATGTAAAAGAACACAAGGAGGAAAATATTTCGAAGTATAAGTTTCATTGAAATCAAAGAATGGAAAAAATTAATAGTCACAATGCTCAACAAACAAAGGCTTACCTTTTTATCAAACAAAAACCAAATGAAAACAAAGTTCCATTCTTAGCTCGATTTAGATCTCCAAATGATCAATAATGGTGGTTGTGATAGTTTAGAGAACCCCCAAAACTTCAAGAAGAGCCTTTGAAAACTTAAGAAATGAAATGTTATGCATGCACAATGCCTCAAAATACAAAGGATGAATCTCAAGATACTCAGATTAATGGTAGTTAGAATGAATTTTATCAGGGCTTCGTCCATTATCAAAGGAGTGACATGAAATGACCAAGCCTAGGGTTCAAAATAACCTTGCTCGCCAACCAAACCACTCAAGCACCTTACGCACTACATAGTTAGTGATCAATGCATAAGATTTTAAAGTACCAATATAAAACAATGTAGATGCAAACTCCAGGGTTTCCAGAACTCAACCGCAGTCAGAGAGGTACTTACGTGGCACAAAAAGATCAAAACCCTAACCTTACCATGGTCAGTGTCATTGAAAAATAAAATAATGGTGTGATTCATCATAATGAAGGGGGCCAACCCTAGTTTTATATTATCATTACATTGACCTTAGATAAGGTCTAATAATAACATATGTACCATCAAATATCCAAAAGAGCCCAACAACTATTGTATATTCAATGATCAAATCAAAGAGGTCAAACCACTTTTAAACAAATTATTCCTTGGACATTAGAATTAGGTCCTTTCAAATAAAATGGGGGGGGGTGCCTAAGGGTACAAACAAATTATCATAATCTATGTTCATGTCTTAGCAATGGAAGCCTGCTTCAACCATGTATTACTCATTATGATTAATCAAAAGTGACAGGTTCCATCTAAGATGTGAGTGATTTTGCTTATCCCTACAATAGAATAAAACAAAAAAAAAGAAGAATACTAGACTGTTAGGTAAGTGCTAGAGAATACAAAGGCCATTCAACAACTCATGATGTTGGAGAGTCATGTACAATTGAGGGAAAGAGAAGATGGTGTTCTTTCTAACATCCTGACAAAATAAGTATGGTCGGAATGACGAAGTAAATGGACAAACTATGATGTATATAAAAACTATATCAAGACTCAAACCTTCCACAAAAAAGTAATACGAACATTCCAGGAATAATTGCATCCTCCACCAATTCTTCATATGAATTATAATTAAATTCTTTAAATTATAAGGTATAATCCATGATCGATATTCTAAGAAAGTGCAAATTACTCTAGGAAGCACTTAAATGTAAAAAAAATGTGACCATGCAGCAATTAGAAAGTGTGAATTGCTCTTTTGATAATAAAACAAAGGACTAATTTACCTGGGATATGGTGATATACATGAAAATTCACCTAAGCTCTATACACACTAGGTATACATCAAGATAGCTACAAGCCAAAAAGACATCAAAAAAAAAGTAATGAAGCCCCCCAACAGTAAGGGGATATAGTGAATGAAAGAAGAATTAAAAAAATATGGATGATGGATTTCATATAGCCAATTCAGACAGTCAATAGTGTCACCCCTTATAATTGTACCTAGAAGAATGGAAAATGGAAGATCTTGTGGATATTGTAAAATGTAATTGTAGCAACGAGGGGAAGTTGGGAACACAGGTGATGATAAATCTTTATCCCATTAATTTTCTTGTGAATGTTTATTCCCTAATTAATCTATTACTACCTTACAAAAAATCATGTATTTTTTGCATAGTCTTAGTGCACATATTTAACTTATTGTGTTTGTTTTGATTCGTCCCTCAATACATAAGTGTTTTTCCTTAATATTCTGTTGAAAAACATTGTTTCGTGCATCTAAAATTTGTTCTCAATTTTATTATACATATACTCAGTCAAATCCCTCATTAAATTTGGTGTATCACCCATTTCAATTTCAGTTATAGTCATCTTTTTTACCCTCAAAATCCTAAAAACTAGTTTAAGATACATCAATAAGGAACCAACCTTGATACCAGAGACTTGCCTCAATAATATGTATATCCAAAGACCTGAGGTTTTTCCATTATATCTATGGAATTGAGAGACAAAGAAATCTTAGAACCCCTGTTGTCATCTCTCAACAAGGGTGCACTTTTGAGAGATAACAACTAGTCTTGAACAACAAGAGATGGAAGAAGAAGTAAATCAAAATGTTTGAAATGGGGAAACCACCTTTGATTTTCCCATCATTTACAATGGTAGAATACCTTGACACCTTTCTATTTGAGTTAGAAATACTATGCAGGAGTTATGATTATACTACTGATGAACATAGATTGAAGCTATTTCATGCTACACTTAAGGATGCAGTCTTGAGATATTTCTTAGGATTGAGAAGAAATGATGCAACCACAATGGAAAAAATGATGGGTAAATTCCTTGATAAGTACCAGGATTATTGTAGATAAGGAAATAGAGGATGTGATGAAATATACATAATGGCACAAAAATAAGATTAAGCATTGGAATACTATTTAGAAATGTTCATGTTCTACTTTCAAAATTCAAAGCACACCAAACTACCACTTGAATCTCCCAAATTTATATTTTTGAAGGGACTCAGTGAGGATGACATGGATGCTCTAGATATAATAGCAACATGAGAAAATTCAAAATCTAATTTTACATAAATATGTGAAGCCTGCAAAAATTAATCAAGAGATACTATGAAGATGGAAAGAAGTGTGACATCAAAAGGTGGATCAACTACCAAAAAAATTAAGGAAATATCCGAGTAAGAGATTTTCAACATGTTTAAAAATATGAAGTAGGAGATTGTCAATGACATGACCAATCAAATATATGCTCTACCTATAAAAAACAAAAAGGAAGATGCAGAAGAAACACTCACAGAGTATTTCCAAGCATGCAAAAGGAAGAAATTTGACTGTAGATGCAGAGAATTGGCCAAAATTTCTCAAGAAAGGGAGGCTTATCCTGAGTTCAAGATTTTGGACACAGAGGATGGGAAAGTTTTCTATATTTCTCAAATAAAACAATGGCCACCAAGGTAAGGAGGTATGACACAAGAACTTATGTATTCATTTAAAAATTGGTCTAATAATTCATATATGCATCCACCGCCTTGGGCTAACACTCAAGGTTGGGCCTCATATCATAACCAATATTAGAAATAGTGGCAACCTCAATTATAAGGCCAACCACAAAAAAATGGAAACAACATCCTCAATCATGTGAGTAGCCTTGGAGAGGAGGGTAGCATTCGAAAAACTGACCTCCAAATTACCAACAATCTTATGGAAAATCTCCTTACCCACAGAAGTAAGCTATGATGTCAAACACCCAGGAAGTATCTCAACCAAAAGCTACCCAACTACCAGCTTAACCAATTCTTAACCCTAACAGTAAATATGATCAACTAGCCTATTCCACTAAACCAGCTCAATAACATACCTATTCTATTGATATCAACAATATCCAAATTTTCTTAGGAAGAGCACTTCCTCCACCAGCTAGAATCACCATTATTGAGATTGTTGAGGAACCATAAATGCTACAAGAATGACCCGCAACAAAGAAAACAAATACTGTAGATAGATCCAAATCAACAATAGAAGATGATGCATGGAAATCCTCAACAACCTAAGCAAAACCCTAGCAAGGGTAAAAAAATGATAATGAGGCACCATTTACTGAAAGGTTATAAGAAAATAAGATTGACCTAGTTCTTATTTTGTCAACCAGCTGAAATTAATTTGTGTCAAAATTCCATTGATTCAAGCTATTAAGGATCTTCCCATCAATAAAAAATATCTTAAATATCTATGCATAAATAAACCAGGTAGAAAGAGGAACGATCCAACTACTCTAAAAGTCACCAGACAACTAGCTGATATTATGTTTGGGAACTCAATTCTACCCAAGTACATAGATCCAGGAAGTCCTTTATTAAATGTCATAATCAATGGCAAAGTGATCAAGAACGCTCTGATTGACTTGGGGGAAACAATAAATGTAATGAAAAAAAAATTATGTATGAGTTGAATTTAGAAGGACTAAGACCAACAACCACAGTCTTGTAGCTTACAGACAGATCATTAGTTAAACCTGAAGGAATCCAAGAGGATGTAGTAGTAGTGGTGGACTCTTGGGAGTACAATTCTGATTTTATTGTTCTTCAATCAAAATAAATCTTGGGAGGATATCTTATCATCTTGGGAAGACCATTCTTGGCAACCACTAACGCATTCATAGGATGAATATCTAATAATATGATTATATCTAATGGAATTGGAACCAAAAATATCATTCTTTATGCCCTTGCACAACTGTTAAATGAAGAATACTAGACTGTTTAGGTTAAAGTGCTAGAAGAATACCAAAGTGCAATTCAACAACTCATGATGTTGGAGAAGTCATGTACAATTGAAGGGAAAGAAGAAGATGTTGTTCTTTCTAACATCCTGCAAAATAATTATGGTCGGAATGAAGAAGTAAATGGAAAACTATGATGTATAAACTATATCAAGAATCAAATCCTTCCACAAAAAAGTACTACGAACATTCCAGGTAATAATTGCATCCTCCACCAACTTCTTCAATATGATTATATATTAAATTCTTTAATTATAAGTGTATAATCCATGATCGATATCTCTAAGAAAGTGCAAATTACTCTAGGCAAGCCACTTAATGTAAAAAAAATGTTGACCATGCAGCAATAGAAAATGTTAATTGCTCTTTTGCATAAACACAAGACATAATTTACATGGGACTATGGTGATATACATGGAATTCACCCTAAGCTCTATACACACTAGGTATACATCAAAGATAGCTACAAGCCAATAAGACATCAAAAAAAGTAATGAGCCCAACAGTAAGGGATATAGTGAAAGAAGAATTAAAAAAAATATTGGATGATGGATTCATATATCCAATTTCAGACAGTCAATGAGTGTCACCCCTTATAATTGTACCTAAGAAGAATGGAAAATGGAAGATCTGTGTGGACTTTAAAGATCTAAATTTAGCAACAAAGAAGGATCATTTCCCGCTTCCTTTCATTGATTAGGTACTTGAAAATCTTTTTGGAAATAAATATTTTTCCTTTCTAGATGGCTACAGTGGCTAAAAAAAATTCATATTACACTTTAGGACTAGGAAAAGACCACATTCACATACCCATAGGGAATTTTTTCATATTTTTTTCTTCCTTTTGGTTTCTGCAATGTACCTGCTAAATTTTATTGATTTTTTTTGAGATTTTTCAGATCTAACGAATGACTACATGGAGGTATTGTCGATATTAAAATTTTCCTCCGTAATTTCTATTTTATTAGTGTATGTATAAGGAATAGGATGTTGTTAATTATAATTAGTAGTAGCATCTGATAGAAGATAATGATGTTGTCAATTCGGTGCCACAAATAAAGTAGAGTATGGTAATAGTCAAAGTACAATAAGAATGTTGTGGTAAAAAGTAAATATTTGTCGTAAGTGGTCCAGTAATGTTAAAATGTCAAAGTTGGGGTAAGTAGAGAAGTAGGGTCTACATGATTAGGAATTAGAAATATTATATTTATAATAAGGATAAGGAGTGATGTCATAAATATTTTGTGTATCTTATTCGTAGAAATTTCTAAAAAGGTGGAACCCATGTGAGATGATAAGGTTTATCTTATCTTAGAATATAATTCTACATGTAAAGGTGAGAGTTTAGGCATGGAATATGATAGGCCGGAAGATATTTCCTATCCTATCTTAGAGATAGGGTGGATAATCCCGAATTTATATAAATAGAGAAGCCACCCCCTCTCATTTATCATAGAACAAATTTATAATAATTATTTTAGGAATAAAGGATTCATTGTGAAGGTGTGTTAAGGAAGTCATCAAGAGGAGTAATTGTGAAGTTTCTCCCATAAATATTTTTGGAAACAAGTGGAGTTGGTAACTCTTGGAGTAATTCATGGGTGGGATTGTAATAATTTCATGTTAATAATATATTTTACAGTTGTATTTCAGATTTTTCATCATTATTTTATGTCATAGTCTATCATATTCTTGGGTTATGTATTTTGTTGTGTTTTCAGATTACTACCACCAAACCAAAAGTTGTGCATTACTAAAATAATCATAGCACGAGGAGTTTCTAGTGAAATATTATCAAAGTGTTGGATTCATGTTGACAATTTGGTTCCATTTCCGGGACCATTCCTTGTTAGTGGATTTTATAGAGAGATATTCCCACTCATTCATAAATCATTTGGAGGGTAACCTTTTTTTTAGTGTGCATAGTAGTTACCACTGTAAATTCACTTTTTACCATGCATAGTATTTACCATAGTAACTTCATTTTTTAATAGTGAATAGTGTTTACCACAGTAAAGTCAGTTTTTATTGTAGTAAGTCAAGTTTTACCATAGTAAATGTAAGATTACTGTGGTCATTCCTATTTTATTGTATAAAGGTGTAAAGTCACTTTCTATTGTAGTGAGTCCAGTTATTTTTACACATAAGTCTTACTGATTGTACTTGTGAGCTGGTATTTCTATGTGGTTACTTTTAAAAATGGGAAAGATTACTATTTTTTCAGCCCAATATAATGAAGATGATTCCTCTTTCATTTAAGAGTTTAAATAATCTTGCATCTGTAATGGCATCATAAGAAATGAACAATGGACTAAATTTTTTCCTACCTTTTTGGATGGTTCAACACTTAGGTGGTTTGAAACACTAGGTGATAATGTGAAAAACTCATGGGATTTATTAACTGAAAGTTTTCTTGAAGAATTTGGTGAACAACATAAATATGTAGGGGTAAGTGCACCAAGTTGGGGGACAATTAAGTGGACATCAAATCCTGAATTTTACATTAAAAACAGTAAAACATAAAATTTACTCTTCCGCAGACTTGAACAATCTGAAAAGTAAAACATATGTCATAAAAATGGTACCATTACATAGGGGAGACTGTCAGCTTTGTAGAAATACTAATTTTAAAGTGAATAGAATAGGATAAATATCATTTTATAATTTTTTACTAATAGTAGGTCTTTAAGATACTTTTTCCCATGAATGTTTATGTCTATGTTTAAGACTACAAATTTTTTTTAACTTATCAAAATGTGATAAAAATTATACCATCCCAACTGTGGAAAAATTATATACATGTTCAAAAAAAAAATTATTTGATTTCAATATTTTTTGATGAAGTTATGGCGGGCAAACGAAAAGTGCTCTGTTTTCTTTATGTTTTCATACAACTTTCACGGAAAAAATAAAAATAAAAATAATATTGCTGAAAAAAGTACAAAATAAAATTCATCCCAAGATAGATAGTGGCATCTAACTTCTCACCAAAGTAGAAAAATATATATCAATTTTTGTTCATCCAAATTGTGGGCAAACGGACTATAATCTTATAGGCGTTTTTTTTAAAAAAATACCAAGTCGTTGAATTTTGAGTGTTTAATATAGCTAATCTTGTCCATTTTTTAAAAAAAATTAGTATTTTAGAAACTAGATTCCGGATTCTACAATTCATATTAATATAATTTTTTCTTATTTTGAGTGTATGTATTGCTAATAATCCCTACAAGTTGATATTATGTTGTTATTTGCAATATGACGTCCACGTATGACCCTTTTTTCATCCCCCAACTTGCTGCACTTACCCATAGATCTCATGATCGAGATCACAAAGCTAGCCCAAGGAGAGAAGGAGAAGATAAGGGATTTTCATGCTTGTGTTCTAGAGCTAAGGAGGAAGCTTGATGCCCAAATCCGGAAGGAAGGATTAGCGGATAGGTTGAGGAATGGCTTGGATAATCTCCTCTTTAAGCACTTCATTCCTCAGATGAAGTCAGAGATCAGAAAACGAGTGAAGTATGACTGCCTAGCGAACCTTGAACAAGCAAAGGAGATTGTAAGAAGGCAAGAAGAAAGCATGGAAGAGGAGCCCAAATAAATTATTACTAAGGTAGAGCCTACACCAACAACTTTGGTCAAGAAGCCACAACCACTCTCAGATGAGAAAAAATCTTTTCCCCCTAGTACATCTACTGAGTAGGAAGATCTTCTCAAGAAGATGGGCCAGTTAACTATTAATCTTCTTCAAGGAAATGAATTTAGTTCTCAGGTAGGAGATAGAGGTCCAAAAAGAAATATAATCTGAAGTTGTATGTTATTGTTGTCATAAAATAATGATCATTATAAGTATAAATTATCCACATAGATTTTTTACATTTGGTATAAGAGATAATGATAAATGAAAAGCACATATGAATGTCATTTGATGTAATAGATAGGAGCATAAATAATGAAGCCGACGTGTTTGTAACAAAAAGAAAGAAAGAAAAAGATAACTAAGATAGAAATGATCCTAAGAAGATGAAAGGAGAAACTAGTAAAAAACATAGGAAAAGAAAGTTGGGTGTGCAATGATTTTGTTTATTTCATAGAGACAATGAACATACTGCATCTTAGAAGATCTGTCCAAAAGGCCTGCGAATATTACATATGGTCAACTTCTTACAATGTCTTCTGAGAAGAGGCAAGAGCTGCGAAGTGGACTCAATGCTTGACAAAGTAAGGAGGTTGAGGTACCTTTTTTGGAAGCAGAGGCATATCCCTATGCTCCACAAGCTGAAGTATTCTGTAATGGTATTTCAATTCATGATGTCTTAGTTAGATGGAGGTGCTACAGTTAGATATAATGACTGAGTTTGTAATGAATATGTTGGATTTAAAAATTGATCGCCCCTCAACACTTATGTTAAGGTCATTTAAGATAAGGGAAAAAACTAAACCAGAAGGTGTTGTTTCAAATGTGGCAATATCTGTTCACAGGTGTTGTATGTGTGGTAGAATTTTCAGGTGATGAAAAATGGTACTATTGCATACCCAATGTATGTTGGGAAGGCAATGGCTAAAGAGAATTCATGCAAGAAACTATTGGAATAAAGGCTTCATGACATTTGGACGTGAGCAGAGAGAGGTTGAAGATAAACATGATCCCTCGACATCATAAGGCACAAAGCCTATGGATTCAAGTGATGAAACTAATGACTAGACACCTCCTATAATTACTCTAGTATCAGTGAAGTGGACATAAAAGATGAAGAAGAGTGAGGTTAATGTTTTCGGTCATGGATATCCTTCCAGTCACAGTGACTCATGAACCCATAAAATTATCTGAAGAATAAATTGATAATCGTCTCCAAAAAATAAAGATTTGTGATGTCTGTGATAGAGATACTGAGAAGGAATCCTATCTCCATCTCTTTCAAAGGTACATGCACCTATTCACTTTTGATTATAAGGAAATCCGTCAATTAAGTTGGGTAGAGCATTCTATTGAGCTGGTAGACTGGTGTTAAGCCCATAAAGCAAATGTCCATATAGAATGAATCATAATTTCTCCAAGACTGTAAAAGAAGAAATAGATGAGTTACTTGATGAAGGATTCATATTTGTTATGGAGAATTCAAAATGGGTTTCTTCTATTGTGATCTCAATAAAAAATAATGAGAAACTACGCATTTGTGTTGATTACAGAGGAAGCTCAACAAGAAAAAAAAAGAAAGATCATTACGCTCTTCCATTCTCAAATCAGAATATAGACAAAGTAGCTGGCCAGGAGTGCTATAGTTTTTGCTAGATGGATATAGTGGATATAAACCAAATTCATATAGCAGAGAAATATCAACTGAAATACTACATGTTCGCCACTCCTTGGGGAATGTTTTCTTATAAATTTATACCTTTTAAGTTGTGTAATGCTACGAGCAACGTTCCAACATTTGATGAATAAGGTTTTTGAACCGTACATTGGAAACTTCATCAGAGTATTCCTGGAAGATTTTTTCATATATGGGAGCAAGATGGACCACCTACACCAGATGGAGGGCAACATTTCAAATGTTAGAATGAAGCATAAGCCTCAATAAACCCTATAAATTGTGTCTTCGAATGTTCTAAAGGTATTTTTTTAGGGCATGTTGGTATCCAGAGATGGTATTAGCACTGATCCTAATAAAATTTTAAAAATCAAAGAGTTACCGATTTCCTATGAATATAAAGTAAGTTGAGATAATTTTTAGGCCATGCGGGCTACTATAAAAGGTTCATCATGAATTTATCAAAATATTGCATAGCCACTTACCCAGTTCTTGAAGAGGGATGGTTACTTATTGAACCAAGAAAAGAAGGTGCATAAAGCTTTTGAGTTCAACTAAAAGAAGCTTTGGTGTCTTCACTTGTTTGTAAAAAAATCCCGATTGGCTAGCAAGCCATTCATTGTGCATACTGATGCTTTAGATGCTGCACTATGAAGTACTCTGAGCCAAAAATGATAAAAAGGAGAATGATCGTCTAGTTTACTTTGGGAGCAAATAAATGAGCAGTGCTGAGGTAAATTATAATGTAAACTGAAAAAAAGGCTCTAGCTATCATTTTTTGCTGTAAAGAAGTTTATAAATTAATTGATATGGTATAAATTTACAGTTGTAACAGATCATCAGGCTCTAAAATATATTGTAAATAATCCTAACCTATTAGGGAGGATATCAAGATGGATAATTTTGCTACAATAAGTTTGAATTTGATATTATAGATAGGCCAGGAAAGAAGCACGTCAATGCAGGTGTACTCTCTCGGAGCCGATGATGGTTTAGGTTCATCTCATGATGATGATGATTTCACAGATGCAAGCTTTGTTATCCCTTGACACAATCCCTAGTGAATACATAGATATTCAGAATTATCTGAATGAATTCTAAGTTTCCTGATGGTGTCAATGCAAAGACTAAGAGGAAGATTACTTAAGACAGTCGTCCATATTCTATTCTACATGGAGTATTATTTTGAATAGGGCCTGATGGAAAGTACAAGAGGGTAAATTGGATGTGATTAATGGAAGGAGCTGATAGAATATTTCCATAATGGTACATGTGGAGGACACTTATTTGGATAGCTTACAGCAAGAAGGATCTTGGATGTAGGTTATCATTGTCCCACTCTTTTTAGAGATTGTTATAATTATTATAAGACGTGTGATATTTGTCAAACACATGGTAACCGTAAAACTTCATCAACTCCATTATGCCCTATTCTTCCTCTTGGTCCCTTTGAAAAGTGGGAAATATATATTGTAGGTCCACTTCCAACTACCCCACGCCAAAATAAGTGTATTGTAGTTGCCACAGATTAGTTAACCAAGTGGGTTGAAGCTTGGCCATTGAAAACAACTTCCATGGATAAAGTGGCAAGGTTCATATATAAACGCATTGTCACTAGATTTGGTTGCCCATTAGAAATTGTAACAGATCAAGGAAGCCACTTCATTAATGAGGTGATAGAATCCCTAGTCAACAAGTTTTCTATTAAGCACATGAAGACAACAACATACAAGCCAAAGCATAAATGGACAAGTGGAGCGAATAAATTTTGTGTTGTGTCCAAATTCTAGGAAAATATGCAGCATTGCAAGTAGCATAAGTGGGATAAAAGGATTCATGCAGGATTGAGGGCATATAGGAAAACAGTCAAAGCCAACAATAGGGAATACTACCCATTTCAATTGTCTTATGGCATTGATCTAGTTCTTCCTATTGAGTTTGATATTCCCACTATGAGAGTTATGAAAAATGAAAGGATGAATGCAAGTGAGTCAATAAGAAGCAAAGATTGGTGCATCTTCATTTACTAGAGGAAATGAGGGAAACAGCGAAGGATACAAGTTATAAGAAGAGGATGAAGCAGAAGGATGAATACTTTGATCAAAAGATCCGTCTATTCTCTAATTTCAAGTGAAATGACTTGGTTCTAGTATATGATTCCAGATACAAAAAAGAGACAGGAAGAGAAAAATTTCTTCCAAAATGGTTGGGGTCCTACAAAATAACAGTCTGTGTATGAGAATGGTACATATTGACTGAAGGAATTGGGCAGTGGTACTCCCATTACAAAATGGGTCAACCATGACCAGGTAAAAGATTTTCCAGGCACCAGGTTCAGAATGTCCATAATAGTCTACTTCGAGGACGAAGTAGAAACTAGGGAGGAGGAAAATGTCGACATTAAAATTTTCCTCTGTAATTTCTATTTTGTTAATGTATGGTATTAGGAATAGGATGTTGTTAAATATAATTAGTAGTGGTATTCAAAAGAAGATAACGACGCCGTCAGTATGGCACCGCCAATAAAGTATAGTGCGGTAACCGTCAAAGTATAATAGGTATGTTGTGATAAAAACTAAATTATTTATCGTAAGTGGTCTTGGTATATGTTAAAATGTCAAAGTTAGGGTAAATGGATAAGTAGGGTCTACATGATTAGGAATTAGAAATATTATATTTGTAATAAGGATAAGGAGTGATGTCAGAAATATTTTGTGTATTTTATTTGTAGAAAAATATAAAAATGTGGAACCCATGTGAAATGATAAGGTGCATCTTATCTCAAAAGATAAACCTACATGTAAAGGAAAGAGTTTAGGCATGGAATATGATTGGCCGGAAGATATTTCCTATCCTATTTTAGAGATAGGGTGGATAATCCTGAATTTTTACAAATGGAGAGGCCATCCACCTCTCATTGATCATAGAAAAAACTTGTAATGATTATTTTATGAATGAATGATTCATTGTGAAGGTGAGTTAAGGAAGTCATCTAGAGGGGTAATTGTGAAGTTTTTCCTATAACCATTGTCATGGAATCAAGTGGAGTTGGTGACACTTGGAGTAATTCATGGGTAAGATTGTAATAATTCCATATTAAGAATATATTTTACATTTGTATTTCAAATTTTTCATCATTCTTTTTTTGTCATATTCTGTGGTATTCTTGTGCTTATGTTTGTTGTTATGTTTCTAGATTACTACCACCAAACCAAAAGTTGTGCATTACTAAAATAATCATAGCATGAGGAGTTCTGGGTGAAATATTATCAGAATTTCGGATTCGTGTTGACAATATACATGGATGATTTTACAATATATGGAAGTACTTCTGATGATGCAATGAAGAATCTAGACAAATTTATCAAGGGATGTAAGGATCATAACATGTCCCTAAGCAATGAAAAATGCTACATGACGATGTCTGAATGAATAGTATTGGGGCATTATCTATCAACTATTGGAATTTATGAAGATCCAGTAAAAATATCTGTGATTATAAATCTACCAACTCTAAAGAAGAATAAGGGCATGAGAATATTCTTAGGCCATGCTGGATATTATAGAATATTTATACAAGGCTTCAAAAATATTGCAACACCATTAATTTTCATGCCAGGAATAGATATTTCCTTTGAGTGGACTGACAATGTGAGATTGTATTCAAGAATTTGAAGAAAATGTTGACTTTTACACTTATTTTAAGAGGACCGGATTGGATTTTTCCATTTCACATTCATACTGATGCCTCATATCATGTCATTGGAGTTATTCCAAGATAGAAAGATGGAATTATAAATTACATAATCTATCATGTTAGTAATAACCTGCAACATGCTGAACTCAACTATAAACTCATAGAGAAATAATTCTTAGCAGTGGTTTATGTTATCAATAAATTAAGGAACTACATCACAGGTTATCCAATATTCATTCATAATGATCATGCAACAATTAAATATTTGATCAAAAAACCATTTGTAAGAAGTAGAATAATTAGATGGTTGCTACTCTTTCAAGAGTTTTACGTTACCATTGTGCATAAGCCTTATAAGGAAAATGTTGTAGCTGAATTTATTTCAAGAATGGAGAATAATAATGAAGAACAAGTAGTGGATGAATATTTCCCAAATGAGAACCTATTTTTTATTTCCACTAGAACACCCTGGTATTCTGACATAGCTAATTATTTAGTCTCAGATAAGACACCTCCACACTATTTATATGTTGAAAAGAAATACATTATTGAGAAAAGTGTGAATTTTTCCTAGATAGTTGTTTTTCTATTTAACATGGGGTGGGATAATTTTAGGAGGAGATGTGTATATGATTAGAAAATTTATGATTCCCTCAAATCTTGCCATAGTGAACCATGTGGAGGAAACTTTTCTACAAAAAGAACAACATAAAAACTGTTGACAAGAGGGTATTACTAGCCTACACTACATAAAGATGCAACATTGTATACAAGAAGATGTGATAAATTCCAAAGAATGGGTAAACCTTTCAACTCACATAAGATGTCATTATAGCCTCATTTGGTATTGCAGCCATTTGAAAAATGGGGTTTTAACTTCATTAGTCTAATAGATCCTAAATCTCAACAGAAGGAGTACATTTTGGTGTGTAAAGATTTCTTCTCTAAATGAACAAAATTCAAAGCATTGTGAAATCAGAAGACTGATTTAAAGTTTCTAAATTCTTCTATGACCACATCTTCATAAGGTATGGAGTATCTTAGTTGTAGTTGTGATAGGTTGACAAAAATGGCTCATTTTAGGACAGGGAAAAATCAAGTTGTCTATAGCTGATATATCTCATGGGTTTATAAAAGAAGATTTTCGCTTACATGGTGTTCACGAGAATTGGTATCCAATCATGAACCTAGATTCACTTCCTCTTTTTTGAGATATCTCTTTGGCGAGTTAGGTACCAATTTAAGTTTCAATACTACCTATCATTTTGAATTAAATGGTTAAACTAAAATAATAAATAGAATAATTTAGGCCATGCTATGAATGCATACATTAAAATACTTGAGACATGGGAAGATTATTTACAGCGCTGCACTTGTATTTAGGCTTATAGATCATGGGTACCAGCTCTACCAGTTAAATGATCATCCTTTCTGAACGTAGCTAGTATGGTAGAAACTGTAATATACCTCTTGTCCCTGGGTCGAAAACCCTGGTTCAATAGAAGTCTGGTATGAAACTGGAATCACGGATTTATTAAGACATGAAAATTTAAATAAGGTGATTGGAGCAAAAAAACTTGACTCCAAGTACAACGACCACAAGTCTATACTCAAGACATTATGGTTGAGGCCCATATGAGATTTGAATTGAACATTTCGAAATGGGAATGTGAACATCACCACCGTTTTTTCTATTAGAGTCAAATCTACTGAGTGTATGCTCCCTTAAACTTAGGAAAGTATACAAAAGTATCCAACTCGATTTTGTGGACCTTTCATGTAGCAGTTCAGAGGAAGTCAAAATATGATCAGAGATTTAGCCTACAAATTTAAGGTCTAGAATTTGAACCTCCCAATTCATATTCAAAAATTCAGTGAAGAATGAGATGTTTTGTGGCCTTGATTTACTTTAAAAATGCTGTACTCAATACTAGAAGATGTGATTAATTGGAAATCATAAATATGATATAGCCTAGTTGTGCGATTTAAAATTGCCACTCAAATAACATGATTATTGAAGAAAGAACTTAAGAAATTAAGAAATAGAGAAATTAAGTGTATCAGTGAAAGTTAATGTACATGGTTTTGTGATGCTAATAATTGTAACATGGTGAAAAAATTGAGTATATTCATAATCAATACTTGCAACAACATTCAACATAGTGATTTGTATTTGATTTACTTAATCATTTAACTTGTGATTGTCATAGAGAAAATATTCAACAAACGTGCTACATGAGGACAATAAATAAAAAATTACTAGCAGGGGATAATGTTATGTGCTTGACTAAGCCCCATAGAAAAGATTGATTTCAGTAAATAACCCTCAACATAAGAGCTTGCAGAAGCTACCTATCACTGTGAAACAACATAAAAGGATCATTACAGAACTTCAACAAGAATGCATCATTATAAAATGCATGCAGTTAAGGCACATAGGTACAACAAAGCAGATTGGATCATCATCCAACGCATATCTGTGAGATAAGCTATACTCATTTAAATTTAAGCACAAGTTTAGCTTAAAAAAATATTATATTGTTCCGTAATGCACATGTAAGTGATATCTTGGATGCACCCATTGTAAATACCCATTCCCTTCAACGCCTACATAAATGCTATGAGTTGTCACTCTTTTTCGACCCCAGGCATATGTAACTTTGTCACCTCAAACATTTACAACAATCAAATGAATCGGTTAGGTCAGGTCCTTGTTGCATTGTGTGAAATGAGTGTGCCACACAATGTGCAGAGGAAAAGCAAAATCTAATTGAGATAGCAAAGCGAAACTCAGTTGAATTGCTTGCATCTAGCAAGCAAGACATATGTGCATAATCTACACTATTCTAACTTAAGGGGGTTTGCAGGATCTCATCCCATGTAGAGGTAGTTCATGATTCAATGAACAGAAAGGTAGGAGAGACGGAATGAGGAACTCCATAGATCTGAAGCCATAGATAAAGAAATGAATTCTCAAGACACTAAAGGTATGGGATAGATCAATATGCTTTAGGGCTGGTCCACGTAAACTAAAGCCAAAATTACTTACATACTACAAATAAAGCAATGGACTGAGGTAAACAAATGATAATAATAGGAATAAATCAAATAGTAATAAGAGGACAATGAGATTCTAACTTAAGACCAATCCTTCATCTTGCAAATAACACATATATTAAGCACAAAGTCTGAACATATGTATTAATATTTCTTCTGTTACAAGAAGACTAAAAAACCATAATCAATCAAGAGCTATTTACAAAATATCTTACAAGACCATTTACACCTAATAGTGCTAAAGAAGTGGCAAAGGTTGAAAATATTGAGGGCACAGTTTTTGGATGGAAACATCCCATGATTAGCAACATGTTAATGATGGTCATCGTAGGATGCCAACATGGAGGCTTTTTAAATATTTTACAAAAATGATCAAAGCATACATAAGCAGTGAGAAAACTACTCATGAAGGCCCATTAGAATAGTCTGAAGTTCAAGAAGAGGCAATTCATGCTGGGGAAACCCATGAGAAGCATGAAGGAAAAGTAATTTCCTAGGAAATTTGAGATACAACCCATGCATAGAAAATAGAGGAATTTCATGTCAATGTAGTGCTTGAAACAAGGACTACTTAAATGGAAATTGGTGATGATATTCCCTATACTGTATAAGAAATTATATAAAATATTGTTCATAACATTGACGTAGAACAACCATTTGAGCATGATGAAATATTGTAAAAGGATATTCCTACAGTTACTGAGGATACAACTAAAACCATATTAGAGCTTGCTTCCCCATTTTTTCCATAAGCTAGCCTGTAACCACATGTTATTATTAGAGAAATTTTTTAGGAACCCACAAAACCAACTTACAAAAACATGGCCACTCACAACCTTGTTAAATTAATGGATGGAGTAATTTGAAAAATATGTTAACAAGTTGTAGGGAAAATGGGAAAGGGATAAGGAAGAGTTAATCATCAAATATCAGCAGGACCTTGAAGAAAAGGATAGATAGCTCAAGGAAAAGGATAAGGAAATTACAAGGCTTAAGAAGAAGGAAGAAGATATAATTCAGGTGACTAATGAGATAGTTAAATGTAGGAAACATTCCAATATTTATGCCATTTTATTAAAGGAACAAATGTTGCAATTGAAGCTCACTTTCATAAAATTAGAAATCCCATTTGATATTAGTGGAGCTAGGCCTTTCTTCAGGATATACATGAAAATTCCTCAAGAAATTTAACTCCTTTTATGTGAGTTATATCAATACAAATATGCCCTTGAATATGACCAGGACTGAATCCCAGTACTTTATAGTGGAGATGTTCCAATAAGGGCATTGTGTTCTTATTTCAACAATGAATTATACAGAGAGAAATAGATGTAGGAATATCATAAATTATTAAAAATGGATCCATTGATGATAAGATGTTAAGCTTTAAATACAAGAGAAATTATTAAGTAGTAGGGAAAATACATGTAGCAAAAATACATTAGACAAAGAGTACATCGGATGAGAAAATAAGCTCATGATGAATCCATAAACCACTTTAAATTCAATGGCTAAGAGATAGTACATGCCTACAGATTTTGCTGGAAAGAAATGTCCCCTGAAATGAAAAGAAAGGAAATAGGTTCTTATCAAAATATCATTCCAAGTTTCAGAAGGATAAATGAATACATTGAAGTTTCTAAAGGATGTGGAAAAACTTGGTTTCCTACCACTATCCTATACCCCATTGGTCTGGAAATAAGAAGCTAGATGAGGACAAACAAGATAGGACCATGGAAAGATACAGAAGAAATATAGGTTACTTCTTCATCGAGCCAGAAGGAACATCTACACTAACTGACTTCAGGAGCTTATGCAACATCATTTATGCATATCCTAAACCAGTAGAGGTGCCTAAAAAATCTTGAATGAGGAAATTCAAGAAGTTAAGTTTGGGGTTGTGATGAGACATTTTACTTCCTTTTTAAATCAATCATCTACTATATTTTGTTTAGCCAATTGTACCCATGAACTTATATTTCCTGGTGATACTGTAAAACATTTCCATTATAACTTGAACTCATGGCATATATATTAGTTAATATAGTTATTACTAAGGTTTACTTTATTTTGTGGATTATGAGTATGTTTTTATTATTTTCATTGCAATATGCTGTAAAATGATGCTTTGTATAAATGCCAAAATTGTTTTCAAATAAGTTGTTATACAAAAAAAATAACATGGATAAAAGAATCCATACACAACAATCGACATGCAACCAGAAGAACTCATTAATAACAAAGAGGTCATTCGTAGCAACTGAAATGCGACCAAAGGGATCCGTTCACAACAAAGCGTCTGCATCTAAAGGATTTCACACACATACATAAATTTGTGATTATGAGGATATTACATAACTTGGACACTACACCTAAGCTCACACGTGCTTATAGAAGAATAATTTATGTAAACAAGAATAATAATCAACACCATCACTTGATTATGCATTACAACTCAAACAAATAACTAATTGATTTAACTCATAACTTAATAATTGGTTGATTGAACAATAAGTTAGTTAAGTTATGTGATTATATGAGAACATACATTGAATATTTATGTTGCATGTATATAATTTTCTAGGTTATTTGGTTATGATATTTAATTTAATCCAACTGGAACTACTAGTAGGAATTTATCTCTTCATGCCTATACTGCAATGAAAAGATATAAAAAGGAAAGATTAATGTTGTAAAAGAAGGAGTAATATAGGAATATGGAGATAGATACATAGATAGGTAGTTGTTTTATTTTCCACTAGTAATCTTCATGATGATGAAATAAGAATATGAGTTTTGTAAAAATGTTGTAGACACGGGGGTCTTAGGAGGGATTGGTACCCAAGGTAGGTCCCACTTGCGGTTTTCTTACCCAATCCGTTTTTTGTTGTTTTAATTATTTACAAGGTTATATTTGTAATAGTTTATTCCTTTATCTATATTCTATTTTTACAAGTTTTTTGATAGCCATATTATTTGTTTTATTCATAGTCTTGTTCATTTCTAGTATTTTTGTTTCTTAATTACAGTGACAACAATTTACCTTTATACCTCCCAAACATTTGTAACTATGCATAAAACACTGACAATATTGAAATTTTACGTCCATAGCTCTGATAATTAAATAACTGTAGTTTAGTGAATAACATATTAATTGTTGCAAGTTAATATGCACCAGCATGGATCATCTAAACTTATCTACTCTACTCATCTTACAATAAGCACTATACATTATACATCTTCAAACATTATTCACTTTTTCCACATGAATAATCCCCATCTTCCATCTACTATACATCATCCTCACTTTGTGCTTTTTACACCCACACATTTCACACATTCTACACACTACATTCTTCTACATTTTTACAATCTACATACATTGCATTATACACTACACTTAGATGCTACACACTTCACATTAGAAATTATACACTTTACACATCAAAGACCTATTAAATTTTTCTCATCACCACATTTCTTTCACAATTTTCACTTTTCACCCATCAAATACTACACAATGCACTACATAGGACATATGTCTCACATATTTTCATCACAATACAACCCTCACACATTGCACATATCTCACAAAATCAATATAATACACTACCCAACAACGTAGTCTAGTCCAACAGTTCATACTTGAATATTGAGGGTCTAAATCAAAATTGAATCTAACCTCATCACACTTACATCATTCTACACTTTCACCTTCACAATCAATAAATAAATCTTTTTATCATATAATGCAACATTCCTAGCTAGTTCCTTTTTGACACATATCGTGATAGATGATTTTATGTTAAATCATCACTGCTTTCTAACTTTCTTATTCCTTCATTTCATGATGTATGATTTATGCTAAATTATCACACTTTCCACCATCCTATTCACACAATTCATTATATACGCTTTGTTATAAATCATCTAGATTTCTCACATCCTATCCATATATCTTGTGATATATGGATTTTGTTACATCATCACATGTACTAGTATTTTAATCATCCATATATTGATATATGCTTTAGGTTTAATAATCACACATTCAAAATCATCATCCCTACTTCGGACTCAGTATCATTACTTCAATCATCACCTCTTTCTACATGCAACACATCACTCAGACCATATCCCGATAACACACTCTCTTTTACAGTTCATTCTTAACTTCTGAGGGGGCATAAATAAATGAACCTCATTACATACATACACATCCACTCGAGGGTAAAATTTCTCCTATCATTCACTCTGGATTCCATTCTAACTCATTCACAACATACTGCATATTTTAGTTGCATTTAATCTTTCTTCTGTTTACTTGTTACTTGTTCATCCTATTACACATGCTAGATATATATCTTATATGTCATTATCTTTACCATACACATATGAATGTTCACTTTACTTTCTAACTGTGATCACATATTTTATAGATATATACATGTAGTATAGATGCTTGACATAGTACCTAGTACCAGTCCCACAGCAGCTCCTGGGGATATCCACATTTGTACACTACAGATTCTATTGTTTCATTTCATACTTATCACTTTACATTATTGTCTTATACATGCTTTGGCATACATTTTATCTTGCTAACATGATAATGGGTGCTTCATGTGGAGCCTTTTTTTCGGACTAATCATTTCCATGGTTTTTTGATACAATGTTTTCCTTTGCTTGTCATTGTTTGTGGGATTTTACCTATGTATTATTTTTTTCTCTGACTGCTTGCAGCCACTATGACCTTGATTGTCTTGTGATATCTTGAGTGATGTTCCATGATTGCAACCAACATTTTTTTGTCTACATTATCTTTTGCTTATGCCTTAGATTATACTAACACTTGTTTTTGTAGCCACTTGTTTACGTGTGCCTTATTTTCTACCAAGCACACTCACTTCCCCCTACAGGGCACAATTTTAGCACAATGGTTGGTCTTGTTTTGGGCCATATACTCCTTGATCGACATTATATGCACCAAAATTGAGGGGCCATTATTTGGGTGAATGAGTCACCCTATAAAGCGTTATACACAACACATTACTGATATAACAAAATTTTTGTTTTGGACAGAGCTCAGAATTAGACTTGCGTCCTTAGCACAATTGCCTTTCCTGGATGCTAGAGACTCTGGGGAAATACAAAGGCATTTCTTGGATTACCTGAGACCAATGCGCAATTACACAGCAATTGTTATTTTATCACATTCTACAAAACACGATACATAACAAATTTTACAGGGTATAAAATCCTTAACAAATGCATACCATATGTAGTGATGTTTTACATGGTGGGAATCAGTTAAAGGCTTGAAGAAAACCCTAAACAGTTATACCTACACTTATTACATTACACTGGTTTGAGACCACCCAAAAAACTCATGCGTTGACATCATCTACATGATTTTTTCTACACCCTTTTCTCATTACAGATCATGTGCACATGTTCCTTTTTCATTTTCAGCAAGTGTACATATTGTAATTGCACACGTTTTACATATTTTAATCATATACATGTGTATTTTTTACTTGTTATCTTCTCTTTTATAATTCTATCCATATGGGAAGTGGTAGTCAATAACACCTTGACATACAACACCAAAGATAACATGACACACATCAACATCAACAATAGGTACATCATGGCATCTACATATGTGTTTTCTCCCTAGGTTCATGTTAATCATCACTTTTTACACTTCCTCATACTTAGCATCCATGTTTCACATTTTTTTTATCACTCCACACTTTTTTCTAGTCCTTTGACATGCTTACTACATCAATCTACATGGATATCAGGTATGCATATCTATCTAATTTATGTTACCAGTATTTTTTCTCACCAACATAGAGTGGGGGAAAATGTAGACACATAATCACATACTTTGGGTAATTATTTAGTCCTGATCGCATAATATTATTCATATGATTACTAAGTAATAAAAGTACTATTAACCCATGTCTTTTGCAAATTTTCTTTGCTTTCTATTTCTATTATGATTCTTGGATGCTTATTTTCCTCAGTTTACCTTGTTACTCCTCAACACTTGTCATCTTGGACACTAACACCCAGCCACGATGTGAACATTAGGTGCCCTTGTCCACTCTAGGAACTCTTTTCCCCTTTATACTTTACTCTAACTTTTTGGGTCCTTTCTAGCCAGTTGACAATCTTATCTTTATAGTGATTGGCATATTTGGGGTTAATTATGAAATTCAAGGAAGGGAATCATATAAATATAAATTTATGTCATCATAATAAGGGGCCAAGGAACTAAACATTAGCTATCACCACCTAAGGTTGCATCCATCAAGGCATATAAGATCTCCATTGTACCCATCTAGCTCCATCACAAGGGACATAAGGTTTGGTTTTATACATCACACTTTGTAGGAGGGAAGTTAATTCTACTCCATACACACATTTACTACATTTAATATTTGGCTACTTATTCTATATTCCAATTGTGATACACACAAGAGAAACTTATGGAGAAATTCCACACACACATTACTACATTGGGTCTAAGATGTAGTGTAGTGCTCAGTTGTAAGTCCATCATTGTGACAACTGAGGAAAATCATGAGCCCACATTGTTCATTTTTCTTTTTTAGGATTTGATTTAGATTTGAGGGCTTTGTAAATTTATTATTTACTGCAGGTTTACAATGACCTCAATGGTCATTTTATGAATTCATAGTGATAAAAGGAGAGAATTAGAAAACATCTTGTGACCTAAAGAATTTAGATTCTTGAGGATTTCCATAGACCTAGGCACCCAAAAATAGGCTTAGGGCTCCCACGGGCACCCATGTCCCTCTCCAGGTGCCCCAATCTAGTCCAATTCACCAGATCTAGAGTTTAATGATCTCCTGTGTGATTGTAAATTTCTTCACATTTCTCTATTTTCCATATTTTTGTACTCTCCATAACACAATGAATCAGCCAAGGCTCTCTACCCTCTCCTTTCACATAAGGGTTTAATATATCTCTTAGTCTACTTGATTTTTTATGGTTGTTCTTAGCCACTCATTTGTTTACTTCAAATCTTAAAATTTATATTAGCCATATGTATTTCGATATTTATCGTAATCAACTAGCAACAAGTGGAGATTTATTTGAAAAATTTAACAATGTGAGTGATGAAACATTACATTTTAAAAAAAATATATCACTGGTATTTTATTGACGACGTTATTTTCAAAAAATATATCATTGGTATTTTTTTAAAGATATTATTATTTGATCCAAGTTTGTCCCATCTAGTTAGATAATTTCATGAAGGATTTGTAGAATACCACTTCTCACCCATGACCATAACTCTTAAGATAATGAAATCCTGGGGTATTACTAGTCTTGTATCTTCAAATATTTCTATGAGTGGGTGAAGAAGTAAAATATTTTTAATAGCCATGAACAATCCTAAATTTATAACAATTTTTACCTAAAATCATGACGGAATGATGTTCATCCAAAGAGTGATAACATGTCTAGCACTAAGACGAACTAGGCATGAAGATCTATCAATACAAGAGAAAGGAACTCAAAAACATAGTCCAAAATGAAAGACATACAATACAAGATGAAAGCAAAAATGACATTGTGCAAAAATTTCTAGTAAATAACAAAGTACAAGGATATACTATGAATGAACATGGGTTATACAGTGGTAAATACAAAAATAATTAGTTTACATCAGCATGAAATAATAGAGGCAATTGAGTTGAACATCAACATTGAAGATTTTGACTTCATTGACAAGATAAAACAAGTTCATGAAGAAGCTAAGGAGGAAGATGAAAGTAAGATGGTATTAGAAGAGGTTAAAAGGGAAATTAGGTCCTATGTTTTCATATCTAATTTTTCCATGAATGTAGGTACAAAATAGGAAGATTACAGGTCAAAGTTTCTATGGAGATTTATAAAAATAAAGTTTGGACAGAACCTAGAGACAAACATAGAGATAAAAACCATGAAGAAGAAATGGAAGAAATTTTTTAGAGTGGTATTTGAAAACATAAAACATTAACAAATCAAGATACACAATTCAGAAGCATGATAAGAAAATTGGAAAGCTAGAAGGAATAAGACTTCTATACTTTCATTTGAGTAGGATATAAAATTTTCCCACCAAGGGAATCTGATGCAAGAGCATCAAAGGTCTTAGCATGTCATGGGATCATCCAAGTTTGATTGTGTTCATTTGGTAACACCCAAGTTCATAAAGACGAGTGATTCTAATTGATTTGTGCTCATTTAAAAGTAATTATATTTGTAAATGTAAAAATTAGGTGTGTAATAAAGTGAGATATTTATTATTCCTAAGTAAGGCTATATTGTTGTGTTATGAATAGCATTTTTAATGAGCGCAGAATGTGTAGGGATGCAGTTTTATCCTATTCTAAGATTAGAAGTGTGTTGATATTTCTTAGGAGCTAGAACATGAACCTAGTTGATCTAGTTAAGAAGCTAGGGGAGATTCATTTAGCGAGGTCTATCCTATAAATAATGGAGAAGATGTAATGGAATTTTGTGATTGGGGAATGAAGATATTGGATCAGTTTTTTAGATAATTAAGTCACTTTTTATATGTTTCTCTTTGCATTTGTAGACTATATATATACTACCCTATCTCAGACCGAGACAAAGAAAATGACATTCATCATGGAATCATTTTAGAGAAACATGTAAGTTCATGAACAATTAGAGTAAGGTAAGAGAGGTCATATAAAAATTTATTATATTTTGAAACCCTTTATAATCGCATGTAGCTCATTTTCTTTGATCTTAGGCCCAAAATAGGGCATCACATATCTAAACTTCTACAAAACAAACATTTGTAAAATTCTTAGGATATCTCTTTCATACCAATAATTAATGGATCACCAAGTTTTAGGTTGGAAGGACATGTTTGGAGTAAGCTATCCATGACAGAAAATATGCCAGCTTTTAATGAGGAAACAATGAATAGAGAAGGATAAATAGAGTTACATGAAGGATCAAATAAACAAGTTAAGATCTAAATTTTAGTGTACGTCATCTTGAGGCCATTACAAAGGTGTGCTAGTGAAGTTTTAGGTAATTCTACTATACTAGAGCATTGCTGTCCATACTTTCATAGGAAATTTAGGCCTAATTAGCCCTAGAGCAGGGTGGAAAAGTGAATTTCTGTACAAAGGACCAAGTCTTGAAATTCACATATGTTCTGTAACTCCATAAACAGTATTCAAACATCCACTAGTTTAAAGAAATCCTAAGAAAATATTAGATCCATGAGTACTTGGGTATCCATAGGGCTATAAGGCTATGAGGATTTAACTAGTGAACTAAGATGAAATGTAAAAAGCATAACTAAACTAAGGGCCACAACAACTTGAAGCAGGTGAAACTAGATGTCACTACATATGTTAAGGGTGATTACAGAAATACTTCCAATTTTTGGAGATATTTATCTTTGAGATCCTATCTAGGCCATATTTAGTGAAGGGAGAACCATGCATAAAATGGTAAGCTTGACAAAATGGATAAATAAGAATGCTTTTGATGAAGGGAAATGATGTAAGGAATGTGTGTACAAAATATTAACGAGAAGAGAACCTTATATAAGTTTTTCAAGTGACATATTTCATGTTTCAACCATATAATGGCTTGTTAGCAATATAATATTCTTTAAGGAAGTTTATAACTAACATTGTGAATAAAATTGTGATACATGTATAGGGAATGTATGCTTTGGAGATCCTCAGAGAAGGGGATTTAAATGAATAAGTACCATAAATCTATGTGATCATACAAGGGATTTGTATTCTTGAGAATAAGTGTTATTACTAAGACTCAATTTTAAAACAAGTTTAGTTTATCCCTTGCATCATAAACTGAAGAGGTTTGTTGGAAATTCACCCTAAAAATTGGTATACAGTAAAGAAGCAATAATTCCATTTCCCCTGAGTTACCAACTCTAGATTTAATATACCAGCTTGAGTTGATTGAAAATGAGCCTATGAAAGTTAGGTATGCAAAAATAATCTAATTACAAGAAATTATAGAAAAAACTCAAAAAAACATGGAGAAAAACCAAGCTCAAGTTAAGAAGAGTTTTGAAAAAAATTCAAAAATGATAATTTTTCAAGAAGGAGACCTTTTGTTAGATTGAGATAAGGATAGGGCCATACCAAGAAGGAACACTAAATTTGATACAATTTAGAGTGTCCCTTACGTGATTATAAATTGTAAACAAGACAATGCATTTCAACATGCAAGGGTGAATGGTGAGGAGCTTCCCACTCCTATGACTGGGATGTTTCTCAAGAAATATTACTATAATATAGTTTTCATTTCCTCCAAGTGCTTATTCACACTACTTCTCTTTTATATTTTCAATAAGTTTTGTTGCACAGTATCCAGGCTAGGTTTTTTTCCTAGATCTCTTTTACTATTGGTTAGGTTCAGAAGGCTGAAATGTTTGTTTCACTATTACTCCTATTACCAAAGGATGTTATGAGGCACTGGTCATTTCATCTAGAAAGTAGATGATCCTACAAAAATAACCATAAATGTTAACATTTATCACACCTCAACAATGATTGGGCTTACCGTGTTCCTTTTAAAATCAAAACTTTGTTTCCTTGTTAATTATTTACTTTGATTTAGCTCAGGGGAATGTAAAGTGTCTAGGCACTTAGAAGACACATTATCGATTCCAAAATGCCTATTTCCCATATAAAATTCCAATCCAAATCATCTTCACCAAAATCATGCATCAAATCTCTAACCCAATGAGGTTAAAGAATTGGTGTGGGGTTTAGATGAATATCAGAATAACATCCTATACTAGAAACAAACATTCAAGAGCGGGCATGGGATCCTATTAATTCTAAAATTCAATTCAGAGGATAAATATGTAAGGAGGAAGAAGAAAATTGTAGTTTTAGAGTGACTACAACATATTTCAATTAAATATTTTTATTTATAGATGATCAAATAAGGTAAAAATAATTTACTTTTAAATTCATTTATGACTATATGAAATGGTACTAAAAATTACTATCTTAGATGCTAAACAATTATGAAATGAAGATTAATGTGAAAGTAAAACAACAGACAACCCATTACATAAAATAGTTGTTTATATTCGTAATTAAAATATCTACAAATTCCCACCTAATCCATGGGATATGAATATTCAAATGATGAAATGAAAATGTATTTGAAATAAATAGACAAGGAAGAGTAAGGTGATCCATCATTTGCTAGAAGTGAACCAATTTATTTGATGCAACACCTTCTAGTTTTCCATCTTTCAGTTCTAAAGTACCTGTATAAGAAATACAAGATTTAAGAGCTTGGGATTTCCATAAAATTTTATGTGAGTCAAAGAATCAAATGAATTTGCATTCCATAATTACATCAAGAGCATCAGAGTGATAAGGTACATGTACATAATTTGATAAGAAGAAAATAATGTAAGATGTCATACAAGGAATTTCATTATATGCAAAGAACAAGGTTTCAATGTTTGTGAATCAAGGTCCCCATCAAGGACACAATGAGGAGTTAAAGGAACATAAACATTGATTCATGCCAATCCTAAATAATCCATTAATTTAGAGCTTGTTTTTAAACAAAAATTAAAGGTTTCTTCACATAATATGTAAAGGGTAACTCCTCATCATTAGGATAAGAAGCAGAATATGATTTATTAATCATAACTTTATTCATTGTATCCAATACAAGTAAATAGATACAAAGGATAAATTGTAATAGAAATATATGTAAACATTTTGAAGAAAGATGAAGCCAAATTTTATTCACCCATATTTCTAAAAAAAATCCAAATTCCTTCCTCCTTGAATTCAAGTGAGACATCTAAAACTATATGAATATTTTCAAATTTTGATACAAAATTGTGAGGGTTTTAGTTTTCAAAACATTGCAAGAAATAATATTCCCATTTTAGAGTTAAAGAAAAGTTGCAACCGTTAAAAGGAGATTTGGCATGTTTTTTGGAAATAACCCCAAATGGTTCGAAATAACCAACAACTGGAAACAAGAAAAAACCTTACCTTCATCCACAAAAGTAAATTATGGAATAAATAATATTCCATAAGTCTATAATGGTGGAGAGATCTTAAAAACTTGAAATAAATCTCAACATCAAACTTTTCAAATCTTCCGCGGTGGCCAAAATAGATCTCTCTACAACCAAAATGGAATTCCATATTTCAACATAAGTACTAAAATTTCCTCAGTGAGATATCAATGGAGTCAAGTTCAAAGAAGAACAGAGATGTAAAAAGTATCAATGAGAATTATAGTTTAAGCAAGAGAAGAGAAAGAGTACCAAATTATAGATTTCCAAAGCTTTCATGGTCTTCCATCTTGAGCACCATAGAAAAATAATAGAGTTCAAAAGTTTCTATGGCAGCCGCACTTACCAAAGCAAAATACAAATGATCACTATGATTACAGTTTCTATCCTAAAGTGGTTGGCATGGTTGGACTAAACCATGGTTAACAAAACTATTGACCATAGTTAGGGTCAATCATGTCAACATTCTAAAATTATTAAAACTTTTTAAAAGGCATTATCCTTTTTTATTATCATTCAATTTTTATTTCTCAAACCTTGGTGGAGGGTGTTGACCCTATAAAACAATATTGTTTATTCCATTTCCAAAAAAAGGATATGCATGTAATAATTTACTTGTAAATAATTTTTAACTAAGTTTTCAAAGTTTCAAACTTCTACAAGTTGAGCAATGATTAGAGATGAGTTATAAATTATTTAAACAAATACTCCAACTTTCAAATGCCAAGTGTCGGAGTGCGAGTTTAATTCATGTTGAGAATTCTTTTGACAGAGGAGTGTTGTGATTATTAACTAGGAGAGAATTGGGACATAAGTATGATTTATGAAGCAGTCACATCTCCACTACCTCCCTCCTCCCTCCTTCCTTCCTTTTCTATATATACTCATGATTTAAGCATTGTAAAAGAGACCTCTATTGGGTTAAATATTTTTTTCCAATTTTGACAACAATTTCCTTTTCAGGAATAAAACTATTTTTCATCCTCATATTGTAAGTGTCTAGCATGCATTCAAGATTAAATAACCTCCTTATTATGATTTATCAATTTAGTATCCTTAGGAAATTTCTTTATTCACTTTTACCTGAGATTATTATAGAGTTATTTGATTGTAACTTTGAGTGTGCTACATTGATTTGAAAATCATGCATGCGGGCTACACTGCGTCTGCTAAAAGTTGGATACAAGGCTTCACGGAAACCAAAGACAGTAGTAATGTGATTGATGATAGGGAGTGGGCTAACAAAAAGATCGTTATTCCCACATGTGATTTTCCACAGGGTCAGATCAGCAGGCACGTAGACGTTCGTGGGATAAGCAACGGCTTTCATTTCCAACATTGTGCAGATTACAACAGTAAAATGCAGATTGGCTTTAGCGCTCAAAAGGATTTGGGAATTTGTTGCAAATAGTCAAGCATAGTGAAGATGGAGGGTCCCCCTTGCCAAATTGAGCCTAGTGCGGACCCAAACTAGAAGGATAATATTGAGCTATGGAGCATTCTCAGCAAGGGTGGCATCACCAACTTCATAGATAAGGTTCAGGGGCATGATCAAAGCATCTCAGTGCGTTTTGTGAAGGATTGGAAGGAGTAGACTGTGGAATATGGGGGACAGAAGATCTTGGTCAACAAGGAACTTATTGCTGAAGTGACCGGCCTTGGCTTGGAGGGCTACCATTTTTTTAACAAAAGGGTTGACAGAGATGTTGAAGAGAGGAGATTTGTGGAGGGATCTGAGAAGCTAATCTACGTTACAGCGGGCCTGCTTGTTAGCTCAATCCCCCCTCCTTATGATGAGGTTACTCGCATGATGATTCGGTTCATTTCCTTGGAAGGAAGGTTTGTCACTATACCTATTAAGCACCTTATCTTTCTTAACCACTTTCGAAGGAATAGCATGGTTTGCTTCCCCCATTACTTGTTGAACTCTCTTGAGCACTCCATTTTGGAGTTTCAAAAGCATACCTGGGTGGTTCCTTTACACCAGGGGCTTATTTTGCTACTGTATAAATGCTATTTTCTTAAGTTTCCTGGTCTCCCATCCTCTCCTAGCTCAATTCCCCCTCTACTGGGTTCTGCTGTAGCTAGCCCCGTTTCTCCATTCTCTATCCCCGCCACCGCTGCTGTCACCCACCTACCGGCCATCTAGGCTTCTTCTTCCATTCCCCCTACTGCTGCTTCCGCCCCCCACTTCGCCTCCACCTCAGCCAGACTGGTCACCAGGGCTTCTAGAAAGCTTAACCTTGAGACTCTTGCTGTGGGGAAGGGTCCTCATGAAATTGAAATTGCACATGACCTACTGAATATTAGCAGTGCTAGTCCCTGGAATGTGCATATGGAAAGCTCTTCAAAAAGGGTGGAAGCCTTAGAGGCCGATATGAAACTGTTGAAGGATGAGGTTAAGAACTTGGCAAAATAGAAAGGTAAGAGGAAGAAGGAGGAGGAGGTGGATATTGATAACAGGCAGATTGATGATATCTACAAGAAGCTAAACTCCTTAGACTCCTATGTAGGGAAGGCCAAAACTCATCATGATTACAATATGGCCATCTTTAGTGCGATTGAGGAGTTCATTAAGCAACATGTCAAAAGTGTCTCCAATCTCAGCGGAGTTCCGGCAACACTTTGGGGAAATGATAAGGAAAGTAAAAGGACCACTGATCAGCTAGATAAGACTGACACTGCCCACATGACAACTTTGGGTATGTTCAAATCCTGGAAGAATATCAAGACCAGCATCGACAAAGCTACTAAGAAGTAGTTGTAGATGCTTTAGCTGTTCTTGTCTGTTTTTATGATGTTTTTTTGCGGGCTCTCTACTACTTTTTTGCAATGTTTTTACTTTTTTGTCTTGTTTGGGTAGCATTTTTTTGGCTACTTTGGGCTTCATTGTCACATTTGGATTTTGATCCTTTTTTCTCTGGTTTTCATTCCTATTCTAGCTCCTAGGCCATCTTTTGCACTCAAGGGTATAGTCCCTTTCAAAAAACTATTTGCCAATAATAAAAAAGAATTTGAGTGTGCTAGGATATTGTGGGAGATTATTATCATAGGGCTAGCCTACTTAGAATATTTTCTTCTCAAAATAAAAACCTTCATTGAATGTATCTTATCAAATTCTTTTTAATAAGTTGTGCAAACCATTATCCTTAATATTTAGTGTTAGTATCAGTACTATAAGTTTTATTCTATGGAATCCGGCCTTTTCCAAAGATTTACCTCGCCATTGGGAAACTCACATCCCAAAGGTATTTCAATTGTGTCTCTTTGAGGGGATTTTCCTAAGATTTCAAAATGGGTGAACTCAAATTTGTACAACATTACACATAGGAGTAGAAATTATATTATTTAAAAGAGAAATATGGTATGCCCCCATAGATACATGAAGAACATAGGAAATAATAGTAGATGTAGTAATAGTAGAAGAAACAACAGAATATTTTTGAATATCACATACAAGAATCTCAACTTTCTCTAAGTTCTTTTTTCCATCTTGATCTTTATAGAAAAGCGTAATAATATGTTGAATATTTTTCTATACATTTGCATTATATTCATCATGATAACCTTCTTCCGAAGACATAATTTTATAAGTGACCATAATATTATTATAAAAAATAATAGAAGAAGTATCCCCAATAAAAATAAGAGTATGCACTTGCACTATTTTTTATATCATATCCATTATCATTTGATCATAACAAGAATTGTTTTTATAATTATAATTAATATTATCCATAGTTTAGTATTTCTCATAAGTATAATCAAAATATTATTGATAAAATTCATGAGTGTCAATAATGTCCTCACATAGTGATATATAGGATAGAGACATGAAGGTTTCTCATTATTATCAGTATACGAGAAATTATAGTCATGAGAAGAGTATGTTTGACGAGTTTTCTCACTCCTATTTCAAGTTAATGAAATGGCCTACGTGAAAACAAGAAACTCCAAAATATGAGAGGGTTTAAGGGTACACCATGATGTGTGATGATGATGAAGATGAGATACGGGTGCAAAGATCCTGTCCGCGGTGATCTCGATAACTTGCACAACAAAGAGACATATCAACAAGAAAAATATTATTAGATTAAGTGGTAGGATACCTAAAAAATTCAATCCCAAGAAGTGATAGAAAATAAAATATGGATAACATGCATAATATAACATAATGTAATAGAGATAAGATATATGCTAGATAACATATCAGATAAAGAAGATGAAAATAATTTGAGATAAGAAATATCAAACCTGATCGGGCCAATGGTGACCTAAGATAGAAAAATATAGGCTATGATGACTATAGTATAATAGATCAAGATATGTAAACATAGAAGATCTAGATCTGATTGTGAGATGCTAAGGATCTGATGTAGAACCATATGAAACTGAAAGGATGCAAATTTCAGGTACATAAAATGAAAATATGATAGATGTAGATCAAGTTTACGGTGATCTGGGGAATATTTGGGACATTTTATGGTGACTAGGGCCATGAAAGTGAGATCTAGGCTATCAGATAGGTAGATTAAAAAAACAGAGAGATCTAGGTTATGAAGGAGGGTTGAAACAATATGACAGATGAGGTAGAATGTAGGAAATAGAGTTGATGTAGATTGATTGGACAGTGACCATGGCTATAAAAATGGAAACCAGGGAAGCATTAGGGTTTTATGAATCTTTATGGATGGAAAAAGGGCTATTAGGAAGAATTAAGGATGGATGATAGAACAACAGATCTCCAAGACAAATAATAGGCCTGCAAAACTAATAGAGAGATGATGAACACTAGTAGGGCTGCAAGAAAATTTTAAAACTTCATATCTCCAAAGATTACATGTAAGGGATAAAATATGAATCCAAGTTGATGATAGTATTCTCACAAGAAGAGAAGGAACCAAGAAAATATCGCAAGAAGGTTGAATATCCAAATTTTATTCTCTTAAAGAGGGGGTAGAGGTATACGTATAGGGTCAATGCAGACTTGCAAGGGTTGATGTCAATTGTGGATGAATATTTATTTATTATATGATGATAGTTCATAACTCGACTCAAGGGGCATTAAAGAGGTTATATTAGGGTTTCAAGTTGTTTAAGCGGTTTAGGGTTGCATAGGGATTATAAAAGGTGGTTAGAGGGTAGAAAGACATTGAATAAGGGTAGATGATAGTCTAGGAAGGATAAATACAGGTTGTTTAGGGATGTGATTAGGATAATATATACATTTAGGGATAATTAAATCTAATTATGAGTGAATTAGTAGAGATAAAATAATGATGAGGTGGGATCGGATTAGGATAGGCAATTTGGGAATTAGATTAAATAAATTGGGTTTTATGAGAAAAAATAGGATTTTGAAGGGGAAGATGGGTGAAAGTGTACATGATGATGACATATGGGAGTGTAAATGGGATATGGGATAATAAAACAAATTTTTTGTGTCTAAATTTTCCCCTTTTCATCAAATTGTTTGTGTTAAGAAATCCACGAGAAAAAAACTAGAAGTGATAGAAGATGTGGTTGAGGTGCTCCCCCACAAACTGGGGGATCGATGACACGAAGAGGAATAAACTAATAGGTTAAAAGGGATAGATGGAAGAAAGAGAGGAAAGGGTGGAAATATTATAAAATTTGCCCGAAGGGGAGATTGATAATGACCATTACAAGAATAAGTGGATAAAATACAAATAAAAATATGGTGGTGATCTTAGAAATCACATTGGGAGGGAACATAGCACGGCCTCAATGGAGATGAAATTAATGTCCTACAGACCACGAGTTAGCAAATATCACTACAATATGGAGGTAATCCAATGGAAAATTCTCTTGGACTGATGAGATAAAGATGACAGGAACCCTGAAAAAAAACATCGGTAGGGAACATACCATGACCTCAATAAAGGTGACTTTAATGTCCTACGGACCCATGAGTTGGAAAAGATAATTGTGAGATGGAGGGAATGCAATGGGAATCCATTTAAATGGATGTGCAAGACTTAATACCAATTTTTCAAAGGAAAACATCAAAGGTATGCGTAAAAATGTGAAAGTGGTCAAGACAATGGTATGACAAAGTGTTGGTGGAAAAAGTATATGAACTATTTTTCAGATATGAAGAAGTGAGAAAATATGCATCCTAGTGCGACAAAGATGGTGAATAGGGCCACAATGGTGGGCTTAAGATGAAATATCTAGTGCCCCGAGAGGGGAACACAAAGATGGTCATAGAGCAAGCTACTAGATGTAATCAAGGATGTGTGATGAGATAAGTAGATCAGTGAAAGGATAAAAAATGAGCAATGAGAGAAAAGTAAAGGTATTTTATGTTTGACACACAAGTATCAAGTGGAAGGAAAGATAATTTGAAGAAGAAACAGGATGAGATAAGATGAACGATGAAAAATAGGGTTGGGTCGACGATGATTTGGATTGGGTAAATGAAAGATAGGTAGGTCGACGTCGATTGGGTCGGAACAACCATAAAAGTGATAGAGATGACAAATAAGGATCATTTGAACAACATGAGGTTTGAAGATTAAGATCTATAAGTGATATAAAAGTGATAGATTTAAGTGAAATAGATGCCAACAGAGGTGGAGGGAAGTGCAAAGAGGTATCAAAGAGTTATAAGTGCCAAAAATATAGGTTAGTTTTTGATTTAATATCGTATTTTTTATTTTTATAAAATTTAAAAATAAAATTATGGGTGCCAAGGGTCAATTAGCGGTCACTAGGAACGTTCGATGTCAACCAGGGGGAAAGTGACGTCAAAACGATTTTGACGTGTTAAGGTTCGACAGCGACTGGGTCAATTTGGGAGTGTATTGATTATTTTGGATGATTTACAGACTAATGGTGTGCATGAACTGGTTGATTTTTCTAGGCTTGATAAACCTTATACTTGCACGATAGAATCCCTGTTGACACCAAATTTGGGTCACCCTCCCCTTTTACCCCACACACACACACACACACACACACACACACACACACACACACACACACACACACACATATATATATATATATATATATATATATATATACCCATAACTAAGTTAATGCCCATTCTCACAATATTCATTAATTTAATTACTTTACATTAAATTAATTAATAGCCTCACTCGGGCCACATCACCTAGACACCTCTTCCTAGACCTATTCATAGCATTTTTCCTTTTTAACTAAGACTCATTCCTACTTACATTAATTAACTAAGAATTAGTTCAACCCTAGAATCACATTCCTATTATTCCTCTAACAACATGCCCACTCATCTAAGCGTAGCATACCATTTTGATATGCAACAATGAATAGAGCTAGCCAAAAAGATTGCCAAGATCTGTCATTTTTTGAAAACCTAGGATTTCCTACCTTAACCAACGCCGGTCAACCCTAAACCGACACTGGGTCACCTCTAACCCTTATAGGCTACCATATATTCATTTTGGTAACCTTTTTCCAGGTTTGGTTGATCATTTTTCCAAGTCCGATAAGAGAGATATCTGCATGTAAGCATGAACTAGAACCCCCCCGTAAAACCAGACATTTTGAACCAACACCAAGATTGATGGGAAGGTTTGGGAATTCATGGTAACATTCTAGGAAGCACTACTATGAAACTGAGCAATAACTTATATACAGATCAATCAGCACCATCCTTAAACCACCAGACCTATGGAATCCAAGTGAGTACATTATTATCTACACCATTTTTTGTTCATTAAGATCAATTTTTATATCTCCTTTTGGTTAGATACTAGTTTCCTTTGCACCCTGTCATCCCCACATTCTTACAATTCATTCATCCAAACAACCATAACCTCTTCACTCTTATATTCAATCCAAGACATCTCTGAGTATTCCCAGCATTGTTACCAACCTGAACATTCTCATCCCTTTCTCTGTGTAATCAAAAAGAGCTCCCCGAAACCCCACCTTATTTATTTTATACCATCCTACCTCCACCAACTTCGATCACCTCTAAAAATCATCGGTTTCCCTTGAACCATCGTCATCCATACCCATATCAACGTCGGTCTCTGTGACTGGTAACCCTGCTTATAACAACAACCTAATAGCCTTCACCTAAATAATCCAAACCACTCAAAACTTGACCTTGACCTGTCCAAGCCACCTTATTCACCTGTCCAACTTCAATATTTAATCATAACCTAGCCTATTATATTATATTTGCTTATTGTGTGTGAATGAGATACCTATATCATATAAACTACAATAGGATATTATTTGTTTACACTATTTCTTGCATTGATTTGTGTTAAACAGTGGATTGACAGTCATCTAGGAAGTTTCACACTTCATAAATCTAGCATACGCTAGGAATTCAACTTACATATATTTTTTAATATTTTTCTTGTCTTTTTGTTGTTTATTTGCAGGTAGTTTCTCCTAGCAAAAAAGAAGTTCTCGCAAGCAACATTTGATCAGGAAATCAGAGTGCGTGCATTCTACCTTCCACCTTCACTTCACAGGTATTCCTCCTCACCTTTACCTTTTTTTTTTTTCTCATAATATACACAACTTATTAGTGAAACATTTTGGCTCACCCAGTTGGACCGTCTCTTGGGTTCATTGCATTTTCTTCATATAGGGAAAATTTTGCATGTTTCTTTTCTTTTGAAAAATACACATTTAATCTTCTCCATGGTAATATTTCTTTTCTTCTAATTTTCTAAACAACATTTTTCATTTGCTGCTTAAAATGAACCAATTCTTCCTTCTTACATTTGCATAGTGGTGAAAGAGCATGTTCTTGACCTATTCATGATTTTCTTCATAGAATATAATTGTCAATTTGGTTTATATTTTTTTTGTATTTTATCCTTGTATGTTGCATTATTAGCTCACATATAAAATAAGCACAACCTATATGCTAGAATTCATGCCCAATAGATGGTTTACACAAGTGAACTGTAGAAAGCACTTTTCTCTCTCTCTCTCTCTCTCTCTCTCTCTCTCTCTCTCTCTCTCTCTCTCTCTCTCTCTCTCTCTCTCTCTCTCTCTTCCAAACCACACGAATTTGAATTTTGACATCTTCTTAAAAAACATCAAACCCAGGATAAGTTGTCAATGATCACACAATAAGAAGATTGATAGTGGGCACCTAGTTGGTTACCTCTGTCCATTCATTACCTCAAAGGAAGGACCATCCCCGCCATGACATAACCTGAAACCACCCTTTTTAGAATTCCTTCTTCATAGGACTCCTTCCCAACCAAAAACTTTGTTCTAAATTCATAAGTCAGTTTTAAATAGCATAAGCTAAAATAATCATAAAATTCACTTTTAGGATTGCATGTTTTCTTATCTTTTTTCTTGACTTACGTTTTGAGGTGTGAGGTTACGATTCTTCATTTATCTTCTTCCTTTCAAACTCCACCATCATAGTTGGAGCATTCTGACTATCTCTCAGTGTGTCAGGGTTTCATCTTATCATTCTTAGATTTTATGGGTTTCATTCTTCATCTAGTTTAATTCACAAAATCCATCTTTCTTCATTTATTTTAATTTCACAGTAACCAATGGCGGTCCAATGACTATCGTCAGTTTACATCTAACCATCATCGGTTTACCTAACCGGCATTGGTTTCTAAAATTTTTGGGTTATTACCTGAAACAACCTTCATCACTTTTTCTTTTCTATTTTTGGTCATCATGATACCATTATATCCCCGACATTCTGATATATCTGTCAGGTACAATTTCCCCATCGCATATTCATAAATTTTGTTTCACCTGATAAAACTAATAATTTTCTATAGTGAATGGTATCAGTTATCATAACCTTCATCGATTTCCCATTAACCGAAATCAGTCAAGATGACCATCATTGGTTGATGTGTTTGATTTTTAATCAAAACACTGACAAAATTTTACCTCCCGAAATTCATCCTTCTCTGTTTATGTTGTTTTCTATGTCATTTATAGAATACAATTTTACCAGGTCATCACTAATTCACATTTTGTTAACTCACAGCCAAACTAACGCTCTTGTATTTCATGCTAGCCATAAAGCCACTCACACCTAGCCCATCACCGCCTTCCATCCTGTCACCTATGGATCAAAAATCAACCTATAACCATTTCTACCGGTGACGAGGAGTTCATAAGTCTCCTTGATCAGAATCCCGCGGTCCTATAATAGTATCTTGCTTACTCGTCCACTAGGGACTCCTCAAGATAGTTAATATATGGCATGCTCGTATCTCTCTCTCCTACCCTCACCACCACTCCTACATCAACTACTAATAGCTCAATGTTACCTTCATCTACTTTACCCCCCATGGTTTCTGAGGTAGGCCCCACACCCCCTATGACTGCTACATCTACAACATCTATGGCACCCGTTGTGTCAATTGTTACTTCATTGAACTATTGTAACACAACCTCACATGTACCTATTACAACACAACCACTCATGGTGTCGATGACCCATACCCCATTCAGGAACATTGTCCTCTCCATCCCATAGTATTTTCCCCCCAATTACTACAAGTTTCACTTTGACTACCGCACCTACATACACATATTATCAACAGCCCCCGATCTCATCCGTTGTTTATTCTAGGTATGTTCCACCTATGTCTATTACCCATTCGCAGCCCTCATATTTGACATCACCATATACTGGAATGACTCCCACATCATACATTCATCATCAAAAACACTTATATTGCAGGAGGCTCCCATTCATCACAGCCCACTAACGTCTCCATTAAGATGATGATGGAAAAGATGCAAACATTAGAAGCATTAGTTTTTGGCTCACGTAAATCCCTAACTTACAATGAAATATGTAATGATACCATTCATCCATCCATTCCTCTCCACCCATACCCTGTGTATTGGGAAATGCCCAAGTTCATCGCTTTAATAGTAAAGAAAACCCACAACAACATTTGCGGTGTTTCAAAAATGGGTGCTACCTAATTGCCCATGATGACATTTTACTTCTAAGGACCTTCCCAATGTCTTTGATAGAAACCACATTAGATTGTTATAATGGATTACCAAGAAACTCTATTTACTCATTTAATCAAGTAGCCCAATCCTTCCTAGACCACTTTTTAATGAACATTGTCAAAGAAAGTTACCATGAATGATCTCTGTTCAGTAGGACAATATGACAACGAGTCTATCACTGAATTTTTCACTCATTTGCATAGCCTTATTAACTAACTAACATTCCAATTACCTCAAACTGAGCTCATAGATCTGTTCACATGGGCTTGTGTCAAGCACATCTCACCAACCTTGCAAGTGAAAACCTTTTGTACCTTTGACGATGAAATTCACCACGGCATGAAAAACTGGAGATTCATGTCATCGAAGAAAATAATATTCAGCTACATAACAAGAATGCCACATTCAAATCAAATGATGCCTCTTCTTCTTCAAAACCCCAGACTAACTATTCAAAGGCTAAGGGATCTGCCAACATGGTTGTTCTCAAGGCTGGCCCATCTCACCCATCTAACCCAAGCAAATACTTCTTTTAATCTATCTTCTGTCCAAAAAATTTAGTTTAGACGAGAGCAATGAAAGTACACCCCAATAGGATAACATTATTCTTTTGTCTTAGAAAATATTCTTAAGGATGGTGCAATTACCCTTCCACCCACAAAAACCACACACTGGCATCGTATAAAAGAACATGAATTTTGTAACTATCATCATGTCAAAGGCCATAGTGATGGTAACTTCATCACCTTCAAAAATATCATCTAAGGAATCTTAGATAATGGTGATCTAGTCTTAGACAACCCAAATGCACCAGGCCAACCAGAACCTACATATATTCAAAATTCCATTCCCTAATCATACTCCCATCTTCTAATCAAACTGGTGAAGCTTCAACTAATGATAGCAATGTCCACGAAGTTCATGATATCTTTGATAACATGTTGATCATTCCCCAATTTCCTCTTGTTCCTTCCATCAAGGAAATCCTGGCACATTATCCCCTACTTATAGAGGAGTCTTCCTCATCTACTTCCCCACCCATAGAGGATCCCCCTTAGTCTTCCCCTTTACCTGTGGAGGAACCCATAATTTTTAACAAGCCTATTTCACCACTCACCTCTCAAAACTAACGAACAATCACTAGTAGTAACTCTCCCACCCACGGGAGACACGTGTCCACCTCCTACACCATTGCAAGGAGATCCTACCTTAGTTTCCACATTTCACCCATCATCTCCTCTACCCATAGAGGATCCTTTAGAAACACACTACTACCTTTAGGTGACCATTCTCCATCAGCCTTCCAAGATCCTGTTAATATGCTTTTGACTCTCTTACCCACAGATTCTGAAGCTAACCATTTCCATGTTTCCTAAAAAATGTTTTACAGGGATTGCTACCAGATCAATATCGTCCCCTCTTACAGCAATACCGTTTTCACACCTGGCTGATAATTTAGATTACATTGATAAATCCCTGCTTTGGGGGGCACCTTCTACTCCCTATTTCAAACCAAATGCAGATGTCAATCACTGATACCTACATGATCTATCTGAAATTATTATAAAAAACCAAGCCAAACATAACTATGCCTATTGGAACACCTTCTTCTTCCTCATCCTTGCCTACATCCAAACCTTTTCCCATGAATCAACACACACATATGCCTAAGAACCTACCCCCACCTATATCTTCTCCCATACCTAAACCCACCATTACCTTAGGAGTCATGCCGACATCAAGCCTTGCACATCCACCCGTCAAATTGGATTTAGCCACATCTTCCCAAAACCACACCAAAATTATTCCTCTACCTAAAAGGAAAACCCAACCTTCTAGGCCGCATACACGAGTCTTTCCTACCATACCTTTGTTAACCTTTCCCCTTTTATCCATTAGAGGACCTCATCCCTCAACTCATGACAAACAACCTCCTACTCATAGTAAATCAAGAATGCAGTAGCCCACCTCTTCACTATGATCCTCTAATATGCCCAATCGACCTGCATAGCCTCTGTCATCACCTGTGATCTTCTTACCACCTATACCAACTGTACCTACCATAAATTCATCATTACCCATGAGAATTTCCTCTCTTCCACCTACACCTTTGACTCGGCCTCGATAAGAAACTTCCACTTGCACCTCAAATTATCCCGATGGACAACTCACCCTCTTCCGCCATCTTCCTTTCCAGCTACATCACACACTCCTTCCTCACCTCTACCCAAGAAAGTGTGGTGGAAATGAAAAAACCCCAATACCTTCTAAAGAATTGGTTAGAGATATAACCCTTTTGTTATCAGTTCATCTACTACAACTTTACCCAAGAAGGTGCAAGTTAAGCCTAATATGGTACCACTCCCCAAACTAGTGATCTAACTTACCCATCTTTAAATTCCCCCTCCTATGAAACATCTCACGCCTCAATCACCCATCATTTAACCCAAACCCATACTCACTTCACACTATGATCCATTGGCAGGGTCATATGCCTTTATTCTAGCCAACCTCCTTGAAACCGATGTCATCACATTACCACTATTTCGACCTTACGAACCACTCTAACTCAAACCAAAAGGGTTTGATGAAACTAAATTTTTTACCTACCATCATGTGTCAGGCCATGATGTAGAGAACTGTAAGGCTCTAAAAACCGCTCTTCTCCAATTCTATCCTGCTAGAAGAAAAATTTTGATGATGATGATCTTCTAGACGAGGACCCTATTCCACCTTCACTAATCTCCCCATGTCATCTTCCATTATCTCCACCCCCACAACCCTTTTATCCACCTCAAAAATTTGAGATCAATATGGTCTGCATAAGAGAGATAGCCAAACCTCTGCCTAAATGTCAGTGCACCCTAATCATTTCACAAGGCTCTTATCCCCCAATAGGTTGTTGCCTCTCATGTCATTATACCTTTCATGGGATACCTTATCCATCTACCTATCTTCCTTAGATCAACATGATCCAAGTTTCTACCCGCACCCAAAAAACAAAGGAAAGGAGAAAGTAACTAGCCCATCAACCAATCATGTACCCAACATACCATCTGCACCCACACCCAAAGTCACCATTCGAGGTGCTACATACCCTATTTCAAATGGATTCGCCCACCATACAATGTTAAAACAATTGCACCAATCTTCACTCAAAATTTCTTTATATGACCTCATCCAAACCTCTGAGTCACATTGCCAAGCACTCATGGAGGTCCTCTAATACATAGAGGTTTTACAAAAAGACCTTACACCTATGGCTTCCATTCTATACCCCTCATCATGTGGCCTCCCTCACTAACTCATTTCCTTCCTCTACACCTCCACCTACTCACCAAGTAGTCGCTCTCAACTTTTCTTGATGATGAGATGTCACCCCTCCAATCTGATGACCTCGATCCCCACTCTTTTCATCTCCATCTATATAGATAATATATGCATACGACATGTTATGATCAATGGTGGTGCCAGTATTAACATCATCTCCTCCCATGAATATAACCAAATGTGCATACCTGCCAATTGTGTGCATAATAACCTAGTTATGTTGTGCTCATTTAATGATGTTATGACTTCCACCCTCGGCACCATTGTCTTCCACATTCGTGTTGGTACCCACAACACCCCAATACTATTATATATCCTAGAGGGGGATTTTCAATACAATCCATTTCTTGGCTAACCTTGGATCCACATCATGCACTGTGTTCATAGAATTCCCGCATTGAACCCATCAAGGATTAGGAACCTTCTTCACCCCCATTTACCAGCTTCACCATCTTCACCAATGTAGTTGATGGATCCAGAATCCATTCCTCCTAAATTTTTTTTTCATAAAAACCATTTCCTTGGGACCTTTGACTTATCAATGTGATAATAAGGCTCCTTCTTCTCTTCCCTTTTTGTATCTTAACATGATCGATGGACGATACACATTCTATTAACATTGTTCAGTGTCAGGATGATGAGTCTATTATCACTTACCTTGGTGTAGAAGATTATTATATCCACCAATCGTTACCTTCTATGACACAAACCATGTTGAATGAGTAAACTACCGAAGTCAACATTAACACTCAAGATGATCCACACATTCTAAAGATTGGCCAAATCTTTAGATGTTGCCGAACAGGAAGCCATTACTTATTTTCCTCAAGAATCATAACCATGATTTCACTTGGTCCTATGCTTATATGCCCAGTATTAACCCCAACATTATGGTCCATAATATTGTAACTAGACACCAAACCTACAAAACAAAAATCTGTGGAAAATGCACCCTCACATTGCTCTCCTTGTTAAAGAATAACTTTAGTGCCTTCTCTAATTTTCCTTCATCCTATCCATTGATTACCCCAACTGGATTTATAATATCATCCCTATGATAAAAGCTATAGGGGTAATTTGCATTTGCACATATTTCTGTGACCTTAACCTAGCTTTCCCCAAAGATGATTTCCCTCTGACAGGTATTGATCAACTAGTTTATCTCACCACCGGGTAGTGAGATGTTATCACTCATGGAAGGTTTCTTAGGTTATACTCAAATATTACTCACTCCAGAAGACCAACACAAAACCACCTTCATCACCCCTTGGGGGACCTTCATCTATTGATTCATGCCTTTTGGCATTAAAAGCACTTGTGCCACCTATTAATGGGCCATGAATTATATCTTCTACGACATCATGCATCGTATACTGGAATATTACATAGATGAACTTATTTCCAAATCAAAATGTTGGGCTTAACACCTTACAGTCTTAAAGGTCATCTTCGATTGTCTCATCAAGTATTGTGTTCACCTTTAGCCTAAGAAGTGTGTCTTCTCTATTCTCTCGGGAAATATCCTTAGTTTCATCATTTCTTTGCATGGTATAGAAGTTGACCCTGCTAAAGTAAAGGCTATTCTTGAAATGTCTCTGCCTAATAGTATTTTTCCAACTTCGTAGTTTGCAAGGTAAGTTTCAATCTATTCGTTAGTTTATTTCAGAACTTTCCGACTGTTGCCAACCATTTCATCATCTCCTCAAAAAGGATGTCTCCTTCAAACGGGATGATGAATTCCACAAATCCTTTGACCCGTTAAAGAAATACCTTCTCCAACCACCAGTGCTCATTCCTCCTAAGGATGACCAACCATTTTACCCATACATTTCCTCTACCAATCATTCCTTAGGTTCCATTCTCTCTCATCATGATGAGTAACATAGGGGAGGAAATCAGTTTATTACATAATTCGTACTATTTTGGACTACAAAACTAGATACACCCATCCTTACAAGCTCTACTTAGCCTTAGTTTTTGTCTACACTAAACTTCTTCATTACCTACTCAACCATAAAACCTTTATCATCACCAATACTGACCCCTTACATTACATGTATGCCAAGCCCTACCAACACCAGCATGTTGCACATTGGCTCATGTTTCTTACATACCTAGACCTCAAATTCATTCATCAAAAATATATCAAAGGCCAAACCATCATTGAACAACTCGCAGACACACCCCTCTCTAGAAATCAAACCTCTAAATTTGATTTTCTAGACAAATCCATTTCTACCCTCTTTTTGGATGATACCATTTAGTAGATAACCTTTTTTTTATGGTTCCAAATGTCAGTGTGACGGCGGCCCAGGTGTTATCCTCATCCCCCTTGACGGTGAACATATTCCTCTATCCTTTAAACTCGATTTTGATTATACTAACAATAGTGTCGAATATGAATAACTCGTATTATATCTCCAAGCCGCCATCACCTTAGATGTTAAATAAATTAATATATTTGGTGACTCTCAACTGGTTGTAAACCAATTCAATGGTATATACCACTGTCGTAATGAAATACTTCAAAAGTATAGATACCATGTCAACATAATTTTGACCACCTTTGACCGTTATGAACTACAAACCACTCCATGTTCCACTAAAAATTTTATAGATACCATGGCCCATCTTGCATCTCAGATACCTTCTTCACCCTCTGAATCCAAAATATTTTTCACAGTACAAAGATTGTAATCACATTCTTATTCAATTTGTGAAATTATCTTCATTGGAGCCATTGAACTTTAACCCCATGACCTTTGGTATAAGTAGTTTTCTTACTATCTTTCCCTTTAAATTCTACCTGCCAACCTTACTCGTAATAAAAAATGCACGTTTCTCAAAAGTGCCTCTCACTATGTTATCATCTGTTGTCTTCTTTATAAATGTGGCTTTGACGGTATTCTCTTACGATGCCTTACAAGTTCTAAAATTCCCTACACCATCAAGGAAGTTCATGACGGAATATGTGGAGGTCAGTTCAGTGGCCTAGCTATTGCTAAACGCATCCTTCGCCTAGGATATTATTGGCCAACCCTAAACCATGATTGTTATGACTATGTAAAACGTTGTGTGAAATGCCACCAACATTCTAATATTCATCACACACCTATTCATGCCTTACAAGTCACCTATGACCTTTGACCTTTCTCCCAATGGGGTTTGGATCTTGTTGGAGAGATCAATCCCCATTCTTTGCAATGAAATCAATGGATCATTACTGCTACCGAATATTATACTAAATGGGTTGAAGCCATACCTCTTATCTCTATAAAAGCTAAGAAAGTACGTGAATTTGTTAATCATCACATTATTTTCCACTTTGGTGTTCCTCACCGTCTCATCACTGATAATGGAAAACAATTCAAAACTAAAAAATTACATAAACTCTATGATACCTTCGGTATTCAACTTAGTTTCTCTTCCCCATACTACCCAAAAACCAATGGCCAAGCATAATCAACCAATAAAACTTTGAACAAAATTCTTATGAAAGTAGTTGGCGATACCGGGAAAGATTGGAACATGCACATTCCTTTCACCTTGTGGGGTTAATGCACTAGTATTCACACCTCAAATGCTACCACACCTTTCTCTCTAGTCTATGGTATGGAGGCTGTCCTACCTCTTCAAGTCCAGATTCCCTCTCTTTGTATTTCCCTTAAAGACATGCTCAATGATGATAAAATTTTCCAGGACCATTTGACACAACTTGAGCTATTAGACGAATGCCATCTTAATGCTCTCCACCATCTCCAAATCTACCAAAAACGTATCAAACGTGCCTATGAAAAATGTGTCCATGAACTCACCTTCTAGGTTGGTAACCTCGTCATGAAGTAAAATCAACATGTGACCAAAGAAGAGAAAAGTAAACAGGGAAAATTTTCTCCTGATTGCCTTGGACCCTATATCATTAATCATGCCTATGGGTTAGGCACTTATCATTTGTCTTCACTCGAAGGTAAACCCAAACCTGATCCCCTCAATGCCTTACATCTTCGACCATTCTATTATTGAATCCATCTCCTATATTACCTTTTTCCTATTTCACACTCATTCCTTAAGTGTCATTCACCTTCCTTATTTCCAATTCTTGGGACCAATGACTAAACAAGAATCATATGATTACCCATCACCTTTCAACCTTATCTTCAGTATGAGTACCATGACTCTACTCATGGTATGATTCCCATGGATACATTTTGTCTTTTTCAAGATGGAATCTCATGGTCATTTATCACTTACAACCTCGCCATCATAGTTAAACTTTATATTCTCCATTTTATCCTCCTAATAAGAATCAAATTTCCTCTATATTCTTTTCCATGACCTAAAATCACAAAAATAAATAAGTTTCAAAAAGGGATTCAACTCATTGAGTCAAAATTCCAGCGAAAAGATGACTCCCTCAGAAGGAAATTTATCATCTCTATTTCTTCATTATCTGTAAACTGATCCCTCTAAGGAAAACTATAACAAGCTCGCCATAGTGTATATATTCTATCGTAAAAGAAGATTATTCTTGCAAAAATACAATAAAATATTCAGAAGCTTCCCACATCGACCAACTTCGCGAAGACCTCAAGGAGGCAAATATACACATCCCACATAGATTTCCCGCATCGATCAGTCTATCAAAAACAAAAGTAAAAATAAAAATAAAAAATTTTCGTTATGGACTCACCTATCTTGATTTTGGGTTTCTTACCAAGTAGGCATGTTGTCTCACATCAGGTTACGCTAAACCAACCTTCATGCACCCCATCACCATTTTCACCCTAATTTCCTACCACCTCAAGGGACTTGCTGCAAATGTGACATTTCGTGATCATATGAACTTTCTTCACCCTTATAATAATCAATCATGCAATGCCTTTAGGGTCTTACATTCAGATACCTCTCTATGGTATGATATAATCATTATGGTTCTTATCAATTAGGCAGCTCTTTTTGTCACCGTTTACCATTTGTCTTCCTTCATTACTTTTTGATTCTCCTATATAGGACCAGACCATCGACACCTACATTTTGAGAATCCCTCTTTCACCAAAATCAGCCTAAAATCACCTATGCTTATGACCTAAAACTCAACCATGCCTAAAATCAACCACACCTATGACCTAGACTCAATCATGCCTAAAATCTACAACCCATGCCTCTACCTCATCATATTCTTCCCTAGCTTATGGGAGAACTACATCGGCCTGAGGCCCCTTTACGTCTGGGCTATGTAGGTAGCACTTTGAGGGCATGGGGGCCCTTGAAGGATAGCTCCACCAATTTTTACCCTAACCATTTTCCCACACATGCTTTCTATTTAACATTCTAACTTGATTAGTTTCCACTTTTAATAACACTTATACATTTACCACACATACATATCTATAATTTTATTATATCATCAAACCATCCGATCAATCATTTTTACATTTCCATGATATTAAGAATTTCAAAGATTTACACCATCACATACATAAATATTCATCATCATTTAATTTTCCATACTACCAACATTTTGAAAAGTAAATCAACACCAAAAACATGACCAAACCAAGTCTAACCAACCTAACTCAACCATGTGTAAACTGACATAAATTCATCATGCCTAAACCAACTTGACTCCACCATGCCTAAACCGACCTGAATCGACCATGCCTAAACCAAAATGACTCCATCATGCCTAAAATTACCTATTTTCCATCACATACACAACTAAAAATGGAAATTTTAAAACATTACTACAATATCCATGCCATAAATATCATCTATATATAACTAGAAAAGTTTGTGTATCCATACATATGTACAAAGATACAAAATAAATACAAGTGTATCTCGGATACATCATCACTATATTTGGCATACAGGCCAGTATAGTAATCAAAATCACAAAAAACCCTCACATACATCCTCACTATCATCAATATGCAGGCCAATATATACAAAAAATTAAAACACATATAATATATGTTGACTAATCGTCACCCCCACTTGATATCCATCCCCGTCTCATCAGTCTCCTCCACCTCCCCTCCAATAGAGAGCATTGTTAACATCTCTCTACCTCACCTAGGTCTCGTCTCCGCCTAGCCTGTAGATGGATCTGGCATCCGTGAACTCATGGCCTCACCTTAAACTTATTCCTAGGCACATCAACCCTCTATACTCTCTATGGTATGAGTGCGTGACCTATTCTTCTAGTTCGATGCATGCTAGGACTTGTACTCTGGAAAATAAGGGACATCTATCCCGGTGGTTGTCAGATGATCGTGATAGTAATGCACATCATTAAAGGAATCCCTCAACCTCACCATCGACATCATCTAAGGTGGTGCCATAGGTCTCACAACAACCTGTGAGCTCTGTCTTGCTAACAATGGCCTCTGCCCCTATACTTGTGAACCTTGTCCTCCCACCTGTATCATAAGGCCATGTCCCACTACTTCCTGTAATATGAGACCCTATCCCTGGGCTGGTGGAGGTGTTTGTGATGTGACATGGCCCTGTAGGGGCATAATTTACACCTCCTACAAACCTACTATTTACGTCTATAAGGCAGCTACGTAACCTACATCACCATCCCCACCCTATGCATTCATCTACCACTGTGTTACCTATTCCTGTAACACCACCACCTGAACCTGTAGTATGGCAATGTGTGCCTCTAACCCTTTCATTTGCCCCTATAAAACTGTGATCTGGGCCTATAAAGTTGCCACCTTCCCCTGTAAAGTATCCCTTTGTATTGTACAGGTAGCCAAGTTTGTCTATCCTAGCCTAGGTGGTGATGCTCGTAACTATGATTCCAACTACTTTCTATATGCATTGGTGACACCTGTATAAGTGATCAGTCTATCTAGGTGCTGCTACTCCCCACCCTTTTGACACTGTCGGTCATGGTGGAGAGATAGGTCTATCCATGTCATCCCTCTTATATTATGGGAATGGTGGTGGCACATTTTAGGGCATCCCAAAATATCATCTAACCTTGTCAACAGGTATCATCTCATGGTCATTGGTACGGTGCCCCTCTATCCATTCTCACCAGATGTAGCTCCTAAAACTCCATTGACATATGCATGTATGAAGGGAAGCCGACATATGGCCTCTAAATGATATCCACACTTAGATAGTCCCTCCATCACTCCCATGTAGTAAGCCACATCATGTGTAGCCCTAGCCAACCAATGTTCTCCACCAAAAGGTACCCATCACCTATATCCCATCTGGATCATACCTACCTCAAATGCATCAGGTCGGGGAAAACCAACTGGAATGAACACATACGATGTGCTCGTACACCCAAATAATGTGGAAGGTAGGTACAATACAAGCTAAACCTCCGTAGCTTCCCTTAGGCCCACAACTCTTTGTAAAATTAAACCAATAATGTTGATTCCCAATGCAAAAACAAGTCCTCTCCTCCATCATGTCCTGGAGGACCCCCATCAGGGCTCGTGGGAATATCCCACCCTTTATATCTGGTAAGGAAAATCAGCATACCATCTGCATGATAAGAACCACAAACCTCATCTCCTGAGGATGGGTCATGTACATATCTCCATAGCTCAATATCAAATTATGGTATCTCATCTCTGTCATCGCATCTCCAAATACAACCACTATTGGCTCCTCTGACTCATCTGAAGAAATAGAATATACCTGCTCCCCCACTATGGGTAACTGTATGCACCCAAAATTGCATGTGCTACATTATCACAAAATGGTTACAAAAGTCCCCAATGATGAGTCAAACTCCTTTCAAGAAGGTGTTCAAGCTCCAAAACCCATTTTTAGTGTATATTTGTAGCTTAGACAACCTTACTTAGCCTTTGCACAATTTCTTCCAAATTCCCTCTCATTTCTGTGCATGTTTTAGCTTTACTAACAGGACTGCCTCCCAGGCTTGGGCAGCGATCCTAGGACCACCTCCCTGCGCTGGGCGGCAGTCCTACACAATTTTTCTAGAACTCTTCATGCATTTTTTTGACACACGACGATTCACTTAGCTCAACTTTTAGGGTGTGTTTGTGAGCCAAATTGCCTTAAAATAGTCTTGATGGCATAGTTTTCCTTCCCTCTTCTATTTTTAAATAGATTTTATTCGTTTAACTACATGTTGTTGCCTTGTGCATGAAGGAACCTCTCAGCCTCAATTCCTATGTATTCCTTGCTTATATTCAAGAGAAGCCACATGATAATTTTTGTGTATCTTGAATAGTATTGCTGCCACAATCTTGCTAGGAATTGCATAGCCAAGCTCAAATCTCTTTTCATATCTCTCTCCTACTTGCATTGCATCCAGATTGCTTCCAAGCAGCCATTTCTCAAGCACCATCCTCTTGTTTTTGTTATTTGCATTCCAATCCTTGGACTCACATGCACACACAGAGAAATAAAGAGACAAATTGAGGGAAAAAATTACTACATAGTTGTATTTACCTCCATTCAATGAATTCCAGGTTGGGTTTGTTGTTTGATTTCATTCATTCATGCAAATTATCATCGTTATATCATATCAACTAGAGTAGAAATAAATTTCCTTTCGTTTGCAAGTGATTAATTAATTTCCAAAAGGGTTTGAATCTTTCATAGCAACCCCCGGTGATGGATCTTATTCTTCCTATCCCTGTGGGTTTAAAGGAGAGAATATCTATAGGAGGTTTTCTACATATCATAGATTAATTGGAAAAGTTCTTGTTGTATGTCAGTTTAGTTTCAATATACTCAACACAAGTTAATAACCACACCGGGTTATCTCACTTGTTTCGTTTTAGTGTAGAAGTAGATTTGATTATTTAGAATAGAAGAAAATTGTTGTTTGTGATTGTGATAATTCAATTTTTTGATTTGTTTCTATTAGTTTACTTTCAAGTATTATCTTACATTGTTAACTTCATTCAATTTACATGGACACTTCAAACTAGAACAACACTTAGATCCAAGTTAGGAAAACAAACCATAGGGAATTTACACTACCCGTTGATAGTCTCTAAATCTCCCCTTTTCCAACTCAGCTAACAGGAGATCACACTACCAGATCTTATTTATTGATCCTCATATAGTTAGCTATACACATTCAACATTGGCTACTCTGGCACGACCTCAGGGGGGTCTCGTGCGGTTGAAGGTTGCATCTAAATTTTCATCCGTACAGTAACTGTAGGATCTTGTATACATTCTCTAGGGTGACTATGATCTCACCTATCAGTAAATGAAATGTGTTGGTTACAGAATCCCATCTATCGATGAGTGCAACCATAAAACTCAAATCTCATGATATACACCTGTAGCATCAGATCTTGATAATTCCCATATATTTCACATGCATACAATCCTCCATAGTCACGCTCAACCATACCACTAGCATAAGAGGTGGTACTCTATCCCACATCTATAATTGGTCATTATCCTACATCCAACACACCACAAAATTGTTAATCCTTAACCATACCCGACATACCACTTACCCGATAAACCTATTCCCAAAATTATTATTACTTATTACCCTATAATCACATCCCAACCCTAAAAACTACCCTTTTTCCCCATCCCAATGTCACACCCCTCAAATCATGCCATTTGTGCCTATTACCCTACCCATTCTCCATCAACCTTCCTTTATATCTCATTGACCTATTTTCCCCTAAACTCGACTGACATCGGTCACTGTTGAATGACATCAGTCACCTCATAAGTGACCGATGTCGGCTAACGCCAACCAACATTCACCAATCCTTAATTTTTGTCAGTCACTATTGAATCGTCTAAACCCAAAAGCCCCTCCCCCCATTTCTCAAAAATTTAAAAATACTAACCTAAATACCTCCCTATCCTACCCAAACCTCCATTACCTTTATCCCTACCCATATCTACCATATATTGGAATTCCTACCCTTCTAATTTGATCAATTTTACTTACAAATTAAAATTCATTTCGGGTCAAAGCATATAACTGTGTCCCACTTTTTTGTAGTTTTTGTACTTTCAGCAAACTATGTCTAACAACCAAAACATGATCAAACATGCATTTTTAAGAGGCTATAAATACCAAGGTGCAGGGCATCCAGAATTTACCTGATTTTTAAAAAATTTATAGTATTTTTAACTATTTATTTACTAGTCAGATTTTAAAATATTTATGGCCACAAAGTGGGACACACTTGTATGCTTTGACCCTTTCCCATCCCAACACATTTCTACCGAACCCAATTTCTATCAACTATTTCAACCAATAAGCATAGAATTGGATCAAATCCTACCTCATCACGGTGACGTCTACATGGTGGTACATCTGGCTGCCACATCGGTTGTCCACCTAACCCTTCTCCTGCCTCTGCCATCACCAAATCACCTCCTTACCACAAAGCCAATCAAATCAACCAAACTGATCTTTTGGACCCACCAACCGGATGTGAATCACCCACTACGAGGCTTGCTAACTCAGATCCCCATTTCATTCTATGGCTTCCCACTTTTCACCTTTCTTATGTCATTTTCTACAATTGGAAAATGAAAAATCATTTGGTGAAAAGTGTAATTTTATTTTTTTTAAACCTAAATAAATGTGACCGACATTAGTCAGGTTGTGCCCTACTAAACCGATGTCAGTCACACTTTAACCAACATCGATCACCTTCCGTTATAAGTTTTTTCCCCATTTCCCCATATTTCCCTAAAATCATCATTATCAGACATCCATAGACCTTTCCCACACTCATTTCCACCTACCCACAATCCCATACGACCCATACATTTCCTAATTGCATTTAGGGACTTTTTATTTACCTATACCTTGGCCTTACCCATACCTTGACTTGCATACCCTGACCTAAACTACCTGTTGTGACATTTGTACTTACGTATTCACTATAACTTGTGATACCATTACCCATGTTGTTTGTCTTAATGACCTTACCTTGCCTATTTTCATGCCATTTATCTTGACCCAAAATTTTGTGTACCAGAACATACCTAAATTTTCCTACACCTAACCTACGTTGTGTTTCCAAACCAAATCATATACCTTCGATACCTGAATCACTTCAACCTCTTTTGGATAAACCTATCGACCTTGGGTGATGTAGAGTTTGCATGGTATTCAACCTAGTACCATTTCACAATCTATACATGTGCATGTGTTCAATTGCCATTACCTATTACCCAATTCAACCTTTTAGCTTTTACCCAATGTGCCTATACCCACACCCATACTTACCTACCTTTTGTTTCATCACTTCTACATTTATCAAACCACTCACTGATTTTGTTCTATACCTCATCAGTTCCTGATTTGAAGGGGATCTCCTCCACCCACACTTAGGACTCTTTCACCTTTAAACCCTAGCTTGGGGCAACTACTTCTTATTTTTGTTGGCATCGCTTATCAATACAAGCTGCGTGACAAAAAGGGGCAAATGTTGACACCAAATTTGGGTCACCCTCCCCTTTTACCCCACATCTATATTAATTTAATTACCCACAATTAAATTCATGCCCATTCTAACAATATTTATTAATTTAATTACTTTAATTAAATGAATTAACATCTCACCCCACCACATCACCTAGACACCTCATCCTATACCTATTCATAACATGTTTCCTTTTTAACTAAGACTCATTACTACATACCTTAATTAACTAAGACTTAATTTAACCCTAAAATCTCATGCATATTATTCCTCTAACACCATGCGCTCTCATCTAAATGTAACATACCATTTTTTCCCGTAACAATGGACAAAGTTGGCCAAAAAAATTGCCAAGATTTGTCATTTTTGGCAAACCTAGGATTTCCATCCTTAACCGATGTCGGTCAACCCTAAACTGATGCCGGTCACTTCTAACCATCATCGGTTACCATATATTTATTTTGGTAACCATTATTTAGGGTTGGTTGATCATTTTTCTAAGTCTAAGAAGAGAGAGATATGCATGCAAGCATGAACCAGATCCCTCCCGCATAACCATACATCTTGAACCATCACAAAGCTTGATCAAAATATTTGGACATTCGAGGTAATGTTATAGGAAGAACTACCATGAAAATGAGAATTAACTTCTATAGATCAATCAGCAGCATCCTTAAACCACCAGACCTACAAATCCAAGTGAGTACATTTTTATCTACACAATTTTTTATTCATTTAGATCAATTTCTGTATCTCTTTTGGTTAGATACTAGTTTCCTTTATACCATCCCCACATTCTTCCAATCCATTCATCCAATCACCCACAACCTCTTAGCTCTTATATTCAATCCCAGACATCTCTGAGTATTCCCAGCACTATTACCAAACTGAAAATTCTTCTCTTTTTCTTTGTGTAATTATAGAGAACTCCCCAAAACCCCATCTTATTGAGTTTATACCATCCCGCCTCCACTGACATCAGTCACCTCTAACCGTCATTGATTTCCCCTCAACCGTCATCAGTCATACCCATACTGACATTAGTCTCTATGACTGGTAACCCCACTTATAATAACAACCTAATAGCCTTCACCCAAATAACCCAAACCACTCAAAACGTGACTCTGACCTGTCCCAGCCACCTTATTCACCTGTCCAACTTCTAGATATGATCATAGCCTAGTCTGTTAGATTAGATTTTAATATTTTGTTTTAATGAGATACCTAAATCATATCAACTAGAGTAGTACATTATTGGTTTACATTATTTCTTGCATTGATTTATATTAAACAATGGATTGACAACTATCTAGGAAGTTTCACATTTCCTAGATCTAGCATATGCTACACAATCCATTGGCATATATTGTTTAATATTCTTCTATTTTTCTTGTTGTGTATTCACAGGTAGTTCCCCCTAGAAAAAAAGTAAGTTCTCGTAATTAGCATTTGATTCGAAAATCAGAGAGCATGCATTCTACCTTCCACCTTCACTTCACAGATATTCCTCCCCACCTTTAACTTATCTATTTTTGTCATAACATACAAAACTTATTGGCGATACAAGTCCCAACCATGTTGGGGATAATTCAAAAAAATGTGATAGATGTCGACTAGGATCAATTCGATGCAATTTAATTGGGTGGTTTTTGCCACTATTAGAGGGTGCCTAAAGACATAAGGATTATCATAAAATTGATAGAAATATGGAACTTCATGACCATTACCTTTTGGTTTTGGACTAGAGAGATGAAGTTCACATTGGAGGATGCTTATCATATTTTGAGATTGTAGATTCAATGGGAAACTATAATTCCCATTACAAGAGAGGGACAAATGGATGCATTGAGATGATTGTTTGGAGAACAGGCCACCCAGATCACTTTTGTGTCTTTGGAATTTCAAATTGAGACCCTTTATCACCCTTTCAAGCTAGGTAATTGGCTGATATTATTTGTGATGATGCCGATATCCTTCTATGCACTATTAAATTCAGGTGGGACCAAATTTCCATGGGCCCTAGCATTAGTTTTGGCAAACATTCTTTAGCATAGGATAGTGTTTGTATTTGATGCAGCTCTACTGGCACAAGTGTACTATGTGTTATGGATGTACGTAATGGATAGGATATCATGTATGGATGTGGGATTCTTATTACACTACTATTCATATGAGCATATATCTCTAGTGATGCCACTAAGGCTTCCATGGATTACAAATGATCACATAGAGTTAACAGTTAGATTTATGCTATGGCATGTTGACCACACTCATGGAAATAGGGGAGCGGGGAGAGGGTTATTATATAGACAAAATGGGGAGCCTTGATATTGATGATGTATGATGGAGGACATATAGAGGGTTTCCTACATGGTATGGAGTAGATATCTATCTTATAAGCATGAGGAGAGTGAGGTGGGTACAGGGGCAGATGCTAGAGATGGTTGATGTACTAAAGTTTCCGAGGGTGATGACATAATTCAAAGTGGTACAGATGGTGTCTGGGGAATTTGTTAGATATAGCCAATATGAGGTCGAGAGGGACTTACCTAGTCCTATGATGGTTGATACATTGGTGGAGGAGATGGAGACACAAGATATTGGTGAGGATGATGTGGGAGTTACGAAGGGTTATGTGGATTAGATCCCACATGAGTGGGAAGACCAGGGAGATGAAGAGGTAGCATAGGTAGGAGGTTAAGAGGTGGTGTTATTTGGAGGAGAGTTAGTAGTTCCTATAGGAAGAGATGGTGGAAATACAGGTGGCAATAGAGATATCCCAACTACTAGGAGGAGTTAGATGTAATTCTAAGGGATAGATATACTACACACTACAAAATTGATGACACGGGTCAGGACAGATACCTAGTTATTAAACATAGAGATAGATACTGGAGGTAGATAGATGCCTTATGAAATAGATATGGGGATCTAAGAATTCCTTTGTGGCCAAAAGTGGGAGATATTTACGGAGCTACACAAGGGTATGGTCGCATGGCCCCACCAAATATTTTGACACTGGAATAAAACTAGGCTTTTCAAGAGGAGGCACGATACTACAAGTGTAAAGTCATGATTATATTACCTAATGCCCCTTGTTATGCAGAATATGTGGCTAGTGAGAGGAGATTGACTGTGGGCCTTCCTCCAGTACAGTTGAAGTAGAATGTTTCACCTTTTTCTTAGATTGTTTCTTTAAATTGTTGACGAAGCATATAGGGTAACGGGCATAGGAGGAATACCTGTTCAAATGTTGGTTGATGGGTTGTTGTGCGCATATGAATTCCAAATCCACAGCTGATCATGAGAACTTCCTTTTGGCTAGGAGTAACTACCTGTAATGAAAACAATATGGGCAATGAACTGCCTAGCATAAGCTAGATCAAGGAAGTATGATACTTCCTAGATGGTTGTCAGTCAATTCTTTTAAACAAATTAATGCGGTAAAAAAAGTAAATCCTATTGTTATTTTAAAATGATTTAGGTATCTCACTTAAAAACACAATAAGAAAATAGATCTAATCTAACAGGCTAAGCTAGACTAGAATCCAAAGGTCAAATGGTTGGTTTTGGGTCACTGCAGGTTTGATAAAGGTCTTGGGTAGATCACAGGTAAGTGAGGGTGAGGTAAGATTAGGTGAGTAGGTATCTATTTAAGGCTATTTGGGAAAACACAGAGACTATTGTTGGTTAGGGGTGACCAATGGTGGTTAGGTATAACCGATGGTAGTTACTGTGAAATCTGGAAATGTCACAGAATAGGTTTTTTGTCTCCTTTGTGATTACACGAAGGATTTTGATTGGTTGGGATGAGGTATTGGGTGACGAGAGTAGGATTTTATGAGGTTTCAACTGGTCTATGGAGGTGAAAGTGTTGGAGAAGGTTAGTATGGAGCATGATAAACAATGGGGTAATAAAACAATAATGAAATAAAATAACCAAGAAAGTATGATGTTGTACTTACCTGGATTTCATTCTTGAAGGCTTTTGTGTGATGGATGGAGGTGTTGATGATAGGTTTGAGGGCTGCAGAGTGATCACCAAATGAATAACAACTTTTTCATGGGTTGCATGCACACTCTTCTTTGCTTGGTTGGATCAAATCATGGTTGCGATGGCTATGCAAAAGAAGATGCTCAATCTCCTTCCCTGGATGTGAGTTTCCACTGGAATTCTCTCTCTGAGATATGTTCTTGCTCGTCAAATTTCTCCCAATGTTTACCAACCTTGAGAATAAGGTATTTTAGGGGTTAAAAGGGGTAACTGACAGTGCTCCAGCTTAACCAACGACGGCTAGGGATAACCGATGTCGGTCAAGGTGGGGATTTCCTAGGTTTACTAAACTAGGGAGATCCTCCTGATTTTCTTGGACCTCATGTCATTATCCCATGGATTAGACTCAAAGCCTCTTGCGAGCATGTTGGGAATGTGGTTAGAGGGGAATGTAGGCATTGATATTTACGGTTTGGGTAAGTCTTAGTTAGTTATGGGAACTTGCTAAGAATAGATCTTAGGTTGAGTTAACTTGGTGAGGTGTCTAAGTGAACTATATGTGTGGATATTATTTAAGCAAGATATTTAAATAATAAATATAGTGAAGATAATGTATTAATTTGATTATAAATTAATAAAATTAATATTATTGGGGTTGAAAGGGGTCATGGCTAGGTGAAGGTATTTATTTGTCGAGGGGACCAAAGGGGAGTGTGACCTAATTTTAGTGTCTACATTTTTCCCATTTCTATTGTGTATCTTGTATTGGTAAGCAATGCTAAAAAAAAATAAGATGTGGTTGTCCCATGTGAGGGTGAAGGTGATCCTCCTCAAACAAGGAACTGACAAGGCAGCCAGCCGAAGTGGTGAGTGGTTTGACAAAAGGTAAATTGTGAGGGAAAAAGGCAAGTGGATGTAGGGGAAAAGGGTGGAAAGGTCTACTCGGGCAATCCAGGTAATGGGTTAGGGTCACATGGTAGCAATAGTCAAATGCACACACACGTATATACCTACAGCACTCAACTGGGTTGAAGAGCAGGGAAAACTCTACATCATTTAAGGTTGATAGGTTTATCTAAACAAGGTTTGAAGTTAATATGGTATCCAAGGTATTGGATAAGGTCAGGAAGCACAACGTAGGTTAGGTGCCTGAACATTTAGGTATGTTCTGGTACACTAAAGGTAGAGTCAGGATAAACAATCATGACAATAGGGTAGGTAAGGGTCATTAGGTCAATCAACATAGGTAACAGTGCCGCAAGGTATAATGAACACATGATGTCAAAGGTCACTAGTGATTGGTCTAGGTCCCAAATATCTAGGTCATAGCATGGGTAAGGCCGAGGTAAGGGTAAAATAACGAGTCCCCAAAGGTGGAAAAATGGGAGTGTAGTAAATGATGAGGGTAGGAAAGGTAAGGTAATGTGTTTACGTAAAGGTGGGGTGGTGTAAAATGGCAAAGTAAGGGAAATGTGTAGGTAATGGATGACCGATGGTGGTTATGGGATAACTGATGTCGGTATATGAAAACCAGTGATGGTTAGGTAGGGGCACGAGACTGATGGTAGTCGAGGGGAACCGACATCGGTTAGGTGCAAGTTTGGTATAAAAAAATAAAAAAGCAAGTGTGTGCATTATTCATTTGTGATTTTCGAAGTGAAGAAAAGACAAGCAAGTATAGAAACATGAAGAAAAGCATCTTGAGTGAAATGGGGATATTGAGCTGGCAGGATGAGTTGATGGTGGTTAGGTTGGTTAGTAGTTGGGTCCACAAGATTGTAGTGAGGGATTCAATTAGGTGGAGTGTGTGGGGTAGATAGTCGGTGATGGTAGAGGCGGGAGAGGGATCGGGTGAACCACCATCACAGTGGCCAGACGTTCCATTGAGATGACAGTTAGCTCAATGAGGTAAGTGTCAAAATCTTTAATGTTAATTAGATAGAGTAAGAGGGTGCAAGGGTTGTATATTTTTTTAGATTTGGGGTGGATTTTGTAATTTTACGAGTTGGGAAGAAAATATTAAATCGGGGTATGGGGGGAAAAATTGGGGGAAAAAAAGAGGGGGGGAGAGGGGTAGGAAATTGGATAGGTGTGGTGGATAGGGGCTTTTGGGGTAGTGTAGGTCAGTTGTAGGTGGGGTTAAAGGGATAGGGTGGCAGGATTAAAAAAAATGGAGGTTTGGGAAGTCACAGATTTTTTCGCGACAGTGACTGGTGTTAGTCAAGCTTGGCCAGCATCAGTCGGGTAGAACCAGGATCGGTCATCTAATAGGTGACTAATGCCGATTACATGGTAACCATGGTCGGTCATGTTGAAATCATATCGGTCACCAAATAGGTGACCAATGTCGGTTTAAGGGTGACCGGAGTCAGTTAGGATGAACCAGCACCAGTCGGGGTTTTTAGGCAAAAAGGGTCCAAAAAATGATGTAGGTTAGGTGGTTGAGATGGGTAAGGTAAAAATAGGGTGGTGGGTAATGATAAGTGATGAATAAGGTCATGGTAAAGGTGGATTAATTTTGTGCTTTGGATTAGATGCAGGGTTGAACACAGTTACGTATGTGAGATAGGGTTCCGTCGCTACTGGTGACATTGCATGGCCTAGCGAGCCATTTGGAGCTATAGCACGTGGTTGTAGTGGGCCTGAGTGATATTCAACACTACCGACATGTTGTTCGATAGCCTAGTTTGATGGTCACACTTATCGATAGAGATGACCAACATGTTCCACCTTCCAATGGGTGAGATGACCATCACCTTAGAGGACATGTTCCAGATTCTGAGGTTACCCATATTGGGGGCCCAGGTGTATTCTATCTCCTCCGAGGCCTCACAAGAGCTGACCGGGACCATATTTGGTGAGGGGGTGGTGGAGTTGAGCTTCCATAGCACCATTTTGAGCTATGGAAAGATGTACATCGCCCATTCGGATGAGATGAGGCTAGTAGTGTTATTGATGGAGGTAGTGTGCTACTATGCACTATTTGATGCAGAGGGTGGACACTTTCCCCAATCACTTATGGGGGTGCTCCACGATATGATGGTGCATGAGACATGCTTCGCCTGGGCACCAGCATTCTTGGTGTAGCTTTATAGAGAGTTGTGGGCATATGGGTGGTTGTGCAGTTTCAACCTCTGTTGGACATTTATACTGAACTACTGGGCCTACGAGCATATAGTTTGTGTTTGACCTATAGGGATGCCCCAAGCAGATGCATTCCATGCAAGATTTGTGTGGTTGGGCTATAGGAGATGTGTGTCAGTTGTAGGAAAGTGGAGGTCGGGTAGGCCGACATATGATGTGGCCCACTTTCTGTAGTTTTTGGAGGGGTTATCTGGAGACCATATGTGGGATTTCCCTGATATAGGCACATGCATGAGAAGATAGCTGAGCTCTAACTAGAGTGGTGGATATAGGGTCGTCGTGCCAGGGAGGATGAGATGATCCCGGTTGACAGGGTCGGACATGAGTTCTCACTTGTATAGGATATTCCTCCACCCTTCCCATAGTACCAGAGAGATGATGTGGAGAGGCCTCTCCCTTTACCATAACATATAGTTCATACAGATAGGTATAGGTAGTGGTGGGTGGCTCAGTTATGAGATATACCCCCTAGACCAGGGCAGCCATACTTAGCTACCATGACAGTGCAGAGAGACGCCCTGCAGGGGCAAGTAGCAACATTGATTACACAGATAGCTATATTGTAGACACAGCTGGAGGGATAAGAGGCTAAGGTAGTAGAGCTATGGGTACAGGTGGCCAGTATGTAGGCTCAGATGGTAGAGGGAGAGGGTGGAGGCGATAGAGGAGATGGGGATAGAGATGGTCAGGTAGCAGCCCTACAGGCTCAGGTGGCAGGATTATAGGGTCATTTGGCCATAGTCCAGACAAAGATTAGGGTCTTACAGGTAGCTGGTCCCAGTTCACAAGCTGGGGCAGGGCAGATATAGGGGCATAGACCTATGGGACCACCACAGACCATGCCTATATCTAGGTTACGGGATGCCCTAGGTGAGGTGTGATACTATTAGGACCAGCTCATGGCTATCGGGATAGACTTCCTTTCCTATGGAGAGTACAGGGCACAACAGGCATCTAGTGAGAGGATGAGATCTTGCACAAAGTGTGTGGAGAGCACAGGAGTTCAAAGATCTCTGAGGCCCTATCAGAGAGAGGCCACTAGCGCATGATGACTAGAGCAAGGTGATGTACTAGTAGGGGCACAGGAGGCCAAGGGTGCAGGGGACATAGAGATGGAGGACATCCTACGAGATGTCTGATATGAGACCACCCTAATTTTTGATGTATAGTAGTGATTATTGTTGATATATATGTCGGCTTGCGTGCCAAATGTTTTTGTATTTTTTATCACATACCAGCCTACGTGCTAAAGAAAATGAGGATGTATGAGTGATTGGTATATATTGTGAGCATATACCGGCCTGCATGCTGAAGATATTTTGTATTGATTCATTCATTCATTCTTTTGGTATATATGAGACCCGGCCTGCGCGACGATGACATTTTGTAATGTACATCGGCCTGCGTGCCAACATTTTTGAGGTGATGGCCATGATGAGATAAGCATGTATTTTGAGATACATATTTAGTGATTTATTTATATGACGAGATTCATGGTATTTTGTGATGTGTTAATATGCTTATGAGATATCGGATGTATGGCTTGTGGTAGATGAGATATGGAGTTGTTACTTTGATATGGATGGAAATTAGATGAGTTAATCATGATGGAGTCAGTTTAATTTAGATATGGATTGAGTTAGGTTATAGGCATGAATTGAGTCAAGTTAGTTTAGGCATGGATTGAGTCAGGTTGGTTTAGGCATGGAGTGAGTCACGTTAGTTTAGGCATGGATCGAGTTAGGTTGGTTTACGCATGATTCAGTATGGTTTGCAATGAAGGATACTATGGGTCATATGTGAAATGTTATATAATCTATGCATAGTGATGATAGAGAGATGATAGGTGTAACAAATGTATAAGATGGTAAAAAAATTACCATGTATGTGGTTTAATTTCCAATTTTGTTAGAAAAGGGGAAGTAAGTGAAATGTGGGTTAAACGGTGAGTTATCCATGGTTGATGAATTGTTTAGGGTAGAGAATGGTTGAGCTAACCTCCAAGGGCCCCATGCCCTCGAAGTGTTGCCTACATATTCCTGGCAAAAAAGGGACCTCAGGCCGATGTAGTTTTCCCATGAGCTAGTGAAAAATATGAGAATGAGCTAGTAGGTTTTTGTGCATGTTGTGGGTTTAGTTTTAATAGGTATGGGTAGATTATAGGTAAAATGATGTAGGTGAGGGTGATGATTGGGAAAGGGGAGGATTACCCCAAAGGTCAGCGGCAAGGACCAATTCCTTCATAAGGTAACCCAAATGTAAACAAAGATTGTTAAAAGATAAGAGGGGCGTAATAAAGTCACCTGATTGGGTAGGATCATACCGAGTAGATCATACCGTGAAGGGGGGTGATGAACACAAGATCTGGAAGGCATTGCATGGTTAATTGTTCTACAGTGAAATTAGTCATAGGATCACAAAATGTCGAAAGTCCAAGATGTCCCTTGAGGTGATTTAGGAAATGAGAGTGGAGATGGTAAGGTTGGTGAAAGGTGGTTAATTATATATGTTTTGAGTGACAGGTCTTTTAGGCAAGAGGTCCGAGGTCACAATGGGCAAGTCCATGACTAAAAAAGAGTTTTTTGTATTGATAAACTTATCGATGTGGGAAGTCTATATGGGATAAATAATACAGTACTCCTTGAGGTCTTCGTGAAGCTGATCGATGCGGGAAGCTTTGGTTCTCTATTTTTTTTATTTATTTTTTTTTGCTTTTTTTTTTTTTTTTACAAGCTTCACATAGTTGTCCTTCGAGGGAGCAGTCTATTTATAGTAGAAATTTTTGTCAAGAGGAATATGTCCTTTTGAGGGAGTCATATTTTTTATTAGAAGTTTGACTCAAGGATTTTTGGTCCCATTGGAGGTCTTAGAAATCACGGACAAGACCAAGGTGAAGGATAGGACTCTTGTTTAAAAGGAAAGGTGGAACGGACCATGGGATCTCATCTAAGGGTAGATGAAAAGTATCCATTGAGAATCATGTTATGTGTAGTGCCATAGTACACATATTCAAGAGAAGATAAAAACTAATGGGTACTCACATGATTCTTGTTTAATCGTTAGGGAGGTGTATGAAGTGGATAACGCTCAAGAGACGAGCCTATAAAGAGACAAAGGGCAAGGTAGGAAAATGAGGTCAACAATAGGATGGTCGAAGATGTAATGCACTAAGTGGCTTAGGTTTGGGTTTACCCTAAAGTGAGGACAAACGATAGGCCCCCTGATCCATGGGTATGAGTTATGATGTATATTCCAAGCTAATTCGGAGTGAATTTTCCCTGTTTACTTTTTTCTACTTTGGTTACGTGTTGATTTTCTTTCAAAGACAAGGTCACTGACTTGGAAGGTTTGTTCATGAACATGTTTTTCATAAGCATGTTTGATACATTTTTGATAAACTTGAAGGTGATCTAGGGCGTTAAGACAACGTTTGTCTAATAACTCTAGTTGTGCTAAGTAGTCCTAAAAAAAAGTCATAATCAGTAAGCATGTCCTAGAGAGAAATGTGTAGTGAGGGGATCTGGTCTTCAAGAGGTAGAACAACCTCTATATCGTAGACCAGCGAAAAGGGTGTGGCCATAGTGGAAGTGCGAATACTGGTACGGTATGCCCATAGGCCAAAAGGAATGTGGGTATCCCAATCCTTCCTAGTATCATTAACCACTTTCATGAGAATTTTTTTGAGGGTTTTGTTAGTGGATTCAGGTTGGCCATTGGTTTATGGGTAATAGGGTGATGAGAAACTAAGTTGAATGCAAAAGGCATCAAAATTTTTTTGCAAGGTTTTGTTTTTGAATTGTTTTCCATTATCAATGATGAGGCGATGAGGGACACCAAAGTGATAAATGATGTGATGGTTAATGAAATCACATATTTTCTGAGCTTTCGTGGAGATGAGTGGTATGGCTTCCACCCATTTTTTGTAGTATTCGGTAGCAGTTATGATCCTTTGATGGCGTTGGGAAGAATGAAGATTGATTTCTCTGACAAGATCCAAACCCCATTGAGAGAAGGGCCAAAGGTCACGAGTGACCTATAAGGCATGAATGGGTGTATGATGAAGGTTGGAATGCTGTTGAAATTTCACACAACATTTGACATAGTCGCAACAATCATGGCTAAGGGTTGGCCAGTAATAGCCTAGGCAAAGAATATGCTTAGCAACAACAAGGCCACTAAATTGACCTCCACATATGCCATCATGAACCTCCTTAATGGTATATGGAATTTCAGAACTTGTGAGGCATCATAAGAGAATACCATAAAAGCTGCACTTATAGAGAAATCCCCCCAAATTGATGAAACGAGAGACCTTTTTAAGGAAGGCGCATTGTCCGTTATGGGTGAGATCAAGAGGTAGGATGGAGAGGGAAAGGTAGTCAGAGTATTGTTTATAACAAAGATCACTCGTGTCAGGTGTTTCATTTCTGATTGAGTAAACATTGTGAGGTAAATAAGAAGGTGAATGGAGGAATTGTATAGTGACACATATTTTGGAATCGGCAGGGGAAGAAAGTATTTGTGAAGCTAAGCAGGCCATGGTATCTGCAAATTTTTTGGTTGACCATGGGATGGTTTGAATGGTGTAACGATCAAAGGTGGTCAAAAGTATGTCTACATGATGTTTATACTTTTTGGAGTATCTCGTTCTAACATTGGTACATATCATTGACTTGGTTTATGACCAATTGGGAATCACCAAATATGTGGATTGATTTGACATCTAGGGCATAAGCGTCTTGGAGACCTAGTACGAGAACTTTGTACTCGGAAATATTTTTGGTGCATTCAAAGTATAACTTGAAAGACAAAGGCATGGGTGCTCCATCCAGAGGAATGAGGATAACACCAGCCCCGCGCCCACACTGACACTTAGAACTATCGAAGAATAGTGTCATTTGATAAGGGGGTTTGTTGAGGGAAAGGGTACTAATGGATTCATCAGGACCAAAATTAGAGGGTTGATCCCCGGTAATAGGTGCGTCAGCCAGTTGGTCAGCGATAGCTTGGCCCTTGATGGACTTTTGGTGAATGAATTCAAGGTCAAGATCAGCAAGAAGCATAATCCATCTTGTGGCACGCTTATTTTGATAAATTTTAGCGTACATGAAGTGTAAAGGATCGGTGTTGGTCACAACATAGGTTTTTTGGTTGAGTAGGTAATGGAAGAGTTTGGTGGCAACAAAAAGCAAGGCTAAGCAAAGCTTTTATGGATGTTGTATCGGGTTTCATAGTCCAAAAAGAGTATGGCTTATGTAATAAACTGCCTGCTCCCTATGTTGTTCATCATGATGAGTGAGCATGGCTTCCAACAAATGATCGATAGCTGATATGTATCTGTAAAAAGGTTGATCGTATTTAGGTGGAATGAGTATGAGTGGTTGGATAAGGTATTATTTTAAGGCCTCAAAATCTTTATGAAAATCGTCATCCCATTGAAAGGAGACATCCTTCCTAAACAAGTGATGAAATGGTTGACACCGGATCAGATAATTGTGAAATGAAATGGTGAATGGACTGTAATTTACCTTGCAGGCTATGAAGTTGTTTAAGGTTAGTGGGCGGAGGCATTTCTAGAATGGCCTTGAATTTAGCTTGGTCAACTTCTATACCACGGAGGGAAACAATAAATCCCAAGAGCTTTCCTAAGAGAACAGTGAAGACACAATTTTTAGGTTGAAGGCAGACACAATATTTGATGAGGTGGTCAAAGATGGTTTTGAGAACGGCCAGGTGTTTGGCACAATGTTTAGATTTGGCTAAGATATCATCCACGTAATCTTCCAATATGCGATGCATGATATCATGGAAGATGTAATTCATAACACGTTGATATGTAGCACCAACATTTTTAAGGCTAAAAGACATGAATCAATAGCAAAAGGTTTCGCAAGGGGTAATGAATGCGGTCTTGTGCTAATCTTCTGGGGCAAGCAAAATTTTGTTATAACCTAAGAAACCATCCATGAGTGACAGCATCTCGTGAGCAGTGGTGAGGTCAACCAGTTGATTAATACAGGGCAAGAGAAAGTCATATTTCAGGCAGGTGAGGTTGAGGTCATGGAATTCCATGCAAATGTGGAGTCCCCCTATTGCTTTATTAATAGGGACAATGTTAGAAATCTAATGAGGATAATCAATGGGTAAGATGAAGGAGACAAAAAGAAGGCACTGAAGTTCTTCTTTGATGAAAAGAGTAATGTGCGGGTACATTTTCCTCAGCTTTTTTTTGATAGGTTTGGCATCGGGAACACCGATTACGATATTGTGGACCACTATGGTGGGGTCAATACCGGCCATGTCTATGTAAGACCAAGTGAAAGTGTGGTTATGATCTCAAAGAAAAGAAGTGATGGCTTCCTATTCAGCAACATCTAAAGATTGTCTGATATTTAGGATGTGCGGGTCATCCTGAGTATGAATGTTGATCTCGATAGTCGATTCATTCAACATGGTTTATGTCTCAGAAGGTAACAATCGATGAATATATGAGTCTTCGGCACCAAGGTAGGTGAGTATGGATTCATCATCCTCACATTAAACGATGTTAATGGTAGGTGTGTCATCATCGATCATCTCAGGATACAGGAATGGAAGAGGGGAAGGGGCCTCACCTTCACATTGATAAGTCAAAGGCCCCAAGGAAATGGTGTTTATGGAAAAAATGATTAGGAGGGATAGATTCAGGATGCATCAACTCCATCGGTGAGAGTGGTGATGAAGGTGGAGAAGGGATAGGGTCCTTAATGAGTTCAATGCGGGCCGGTTTGATGGGAGGTTCGGGGAAGCTGATATTACTACGGTCATTATGTTTACGGGTGGTACATGGAATAATGGTATGGCGGCCTTGCTCATAAAATCCAAAACCAAAACCCTTCCACATATAGCGGTGCAGGAAGGTATGGGCGAAATGGTAATTGGTAAGTGATTAGAAGTCAGTGGAAAATTAGTGGGGTTGTGATGGTGGTTCAGGCATGTAAGTGGTAGTATGAAGTCCCCCATAGGTGAGACTAGTATGAAGATGAGGAGGACCATACAGGAGGCGTTCTCCTATACAATGATCATAGCAAGGGTGTTGGTGAAGGCTTCCATACTCGTGTGGAGTAAGGACTGTTTTGGCACTATATAGGCAGTACTCCCCCAAAGTGAGGCATTGAAAAACACCTTCCAAGGGATCAGTGGTTAGTATGTGGGTAGCTGGTATGGCTGATGTGTCGGAGGTTGATGCAGAGGTGGAGTTAATAGATTGGGCAGCTAATAGGTCAGCCATGGAGGTTATAGCAGTGGTAGGAATAGAGGAAGTATGTTCGGTGAAAGCAACGGCTGTACTAGTAGGTGGAGGTGTAGGTGAAGCGGTATTGGTTGCAGAGGTAGATGGCTTGATAGGTATGAGCACACCATTGGGTCAGTAAAGCATGTTGCATGTTTTGAAGGTGATGGGTCAGCTAGAATGGTATAAGTGTGTCCTTTGTGTTCAAACTTTACACAATGATGTAAATTGGAAGGAACACAACCCATGACATGTATCCAGGGTCTACCAAGCAACAAGTTATATTGGAATTCCCCCTAAAAAAAAAAATCTGGAACAGTGCGGGGGCCCATGCGAATGTGAAGGATGAAAGTGCCTAATGTAGAGGTGATAGCATCGTTGAATGAACGCAACATGACCGGATGTTTATGCACGTAATTGTCAGGTATATGTATTTGAGTAAATGAATGGGATGAAATGATGTTAATGCTAGCACCCCCATCAATCATCACACCGTGTACCCATATGTCATCAATGTGGACAGAGATGAAGAGGGATAGGTCCGTGTCGTCATTTTGGTATGGTGCCGATCTCTTCCTATGAGAAGCAAAGGGAGGTCACTTGGTGATCAAGGTGAGGTGAGTTCGAAGGTGGTGGTTTGGTGAGAGAGGCTACATGATGGGGTGTTATAATGGAGGCTATGGGTGTAGGGTCAATGGGTAAAACCTCAATAGATTGAAGCTGTGAGGGTGGAGGTTGTGGTTGTGGAGCGGGTAGTATGGGAATGGGTGTAGGTGAAGCATGATCCTCGTCAAGAAGGTTCGTTGTCATCAAAGTTGGTTTTGGGTGGACATAATTGGATAAGGATGGTTTTTAAGGCCTTGCAGTTCTCCACATCATGCCCTGGCACACAATGGTATGCGTAAATTGTAGTATCATCAAACCCTTTTGGCTTGGGTTTGAGGGGGTCATAAGGTTGGAGTGGCGGTAATGTGATAACAAAAATCTCGAGCAGATTGGTTAAAATTTTGGAATAAGACCCTGTTATTGGATCACAATGGGAAGTGAATGTGGGTTTGGGTGTAGGTCTGGTTAGTTATCTGAGAATTTTTTTTTGGAAGAGTAGGAACGGGTCGAGCTATGGGTTTAGGTGCCAATATGGTTTGAGGTATCAGTTGGGTTTGTCTGGGTATGGGTACAGTAGATTGACGGGTAGAAGGGTGTGGGGTTGTTTTGACCACCTTATTGTGAGGTAGTGGGGTTTTGTTTTTGGGTTGCACCTTCTCAAGTAAATGTGATGTGCATGTACAAGGTCTAGAAGGGAAAGCAGATGGAGGAAGAGGGCGAGTTACCCACAGGGATAATGGGGGTACTATAAAGGTAGATGACATGGGTCATACTTGGGGTGTGAGGGACAATGACGGAAGTGTAGTGGGTAGTGAAGTAATAGTTGAAGGTATTGGAGGTATTGGTGGCAAAGAGACTGCAAGTCTGGGTATAATCATGTTGTGTGCCTGGGTAGGTTAGAGGTATATGACGAAGGAATGGGTAGTTGTGTTATTGGTTTATGGATGGATGAAGGGTGCTTGATCATTATGGGAAACTGAGGTCTTAAGGTAGATGGGAAAAGTGCGGGTGTGACTGGTGCGGTCAGGGTATGAGGTCGATGAGTTTATTTCTTTTGTTTGGGTGTTAGAGTAGGTGTGGTTTTGATGTTAGAGGTTGCAGCTAAATCCAATTTAATAGGTGGATGAGTAAGGTTGGTGGTCAGGGTGACCCCTAAAGTGGTAATAGGCCTAGTGGAGGTAAATGTTGTGGGTATGGGTTTGGGTTTAGGCATAGGTCAGGTTATGGGTAAGGGTGTGGTGTGAGTGCTAACAGGTATTGTGGAAGGAGTTGTGATAGCAGTGGTTGTATTTGGTTTGATGGGTAGAAATGTGTTTACGTAGATAGTGGAGGTGTCAGCAAGGGATCTCTACATCTGTGTTGAGACAGGGAGTAAGAGGGCACCTCTATAGTAAAGCCCTATCCACATAATCTAGGTGATTGGGAAAACTTGAGAACGACACGTTCCTGGCTGGAGTTCATGAGGACCTAACAGCAATTCCCATAAAATGCATCTTAGAGACGGGGAATTGACCAGATTTAGCTTCCATAGGTAAAAGAGCTGAAAGTAGGTCCATTGGATGTTGGGAGGCTGATGGAGAATTCTCACCTAGAGGCAAGGGTATCTCCACTGGGTCTATGATGGGTGGAAGAGATGATGGGAGTTTTCTATGAGTGGAGAAACAAATAGGTACTCCTCTGTGGGTGGAGGAGGTGATGGGTGCTCCTCTATGGGGGGAGAAGATAATAGGTGCTCCTCTGTGGGTGGAGGAGGTAATGGGTGCTCCTCTATGGGTGGAGGAGGTACGGTAGGTAAAGGTTTCCTAAGTGGTGAAGCTAGGGGTGAGAGGGGCTCAATGTTAGTGGAAAAATCCTCCATTGGTGATGAAGGATATGAAAGGTGTTTCTCTTCTGGTGAAGGAACAGTGGAGGTTGATTCAGATCTAGAAGGAGGATTTCGGGCTAGGATTTCCTCGATGGAAGGGATGTGAGGTAATTGAGAGGTGACAGGTACCTCGTTAAAGATTGCATGAACCTCACAAGTATGGGTATCATGAGTTGATGTCTCACCGGTTTGACTGGATGAAGGGACATGATTGGGAAATGGTTTTTTGAATATTTGTAGATTTTGGTTGGGGGTGGCATTGGGATTATCGACAGTTAACTTGCCTTTCTTGATCATTTCTTGTATAATATTATTGAAAGTGATGCAGTTGCCACCACTATGACCCTTCACTCGTTGATAGTTATAGAAATCATGCTCTTTATACCATGCGGGCATGGAGCAAGCAGGGTAAAAACTAGTGTGTGGTTTCATGGGTGGAAGGGTGATGGCTCTAGCTTTGATAAGATTTTCTAACATGGAAGAGTAAGGTTCCCCAATTGGGGTATATTTTCACTACTCTTTTCTGAATCAAAAATCCTGGACGGGTGATAGATTAGATGAGGGTGTATCCTGATTGGATGGATGAGTTGGGCCAGCCTTGAGTACCATTGCGTTAGTGGTACCCTTAGCCTTTAAATAATTAGTTTGTGGTTTGGAGGAAGAAGAGGTTTCATTCAACTTGAATGCCGAATTCTTATTTCGCAACTGGATTTTCTTCTCTTCAATGGTCTGAATCTCTAACTTTCGTGCCATAGTAAATGCCTCATCGAATGTTCAGAAAGTTTGGACATGCAAGGTCAGAGGAGATATATCTGGCACAAGCTCATGTGAAGAGCTCAATGAGTTCAGTTTGTGGCAATTGGAAGGTAAGTTGGTTGATCAGGCTGCACTAGCGGGTGACAAAATCCATGATAGATTCATCCTCGTACTAACGTGTGGAATATAGATCGGTCATGGTAACCTTCTTGGCGATGTTGATAGAGAAATGATCTAAGAAATCTTGGGCTACCTGATTGAATGAAATTATAGAGTGTTTAGGTAACCCACTATACCAATCTAATGTTGGCCCGGTGAGGGACATGGGAAAGGTTCTCAAAAGAAAGGCATCATCATGAGTTATCAAATACCACCCATGTTTAAATGAGCACAAATGCTATTGTGGGTCTTCCTTGCTATTGAAGCAGTTGAATTTAGGCATTTCCCAATGCATAGGGTATGAACAGATAGGAATGGATGGGTGAATAGGCTCATTGCAAATCTCATCATAGGTGAGAGTGTTATGGGAGCTGGAAACCAATGCTTCCAATGTTTTCATCTTGTTGAACATCAATTTAATTAGGTCATTGGTGGGTTGTGATGATTAGATGCCTCCTGTAGCATGAGGAGGTTTATTTTGGGCATATTATGGGGTTGGCATTCTAGTGTATGGGGCTGCCACGTAAGGTGGTGGAGAGGAAGGTAGTGAAATAGGGGGTATGTACCTAGAATGAATAATAGATGAAACAGGCAGTTATTGGTAGTGTGTATATGGGGGTGGAAGGGTCATGGTAACCCTAGTGGAAATGCGGGCTAGTGATTGTGGAATGGGAAGAACTATGTTATGAAATGGGGTAGGGGTTACTAACACTAGAGGTGGTAATGTAGCTATAGGTATGTATGAGACAGTAGGGATGGATGAGGCTGTGTTTATGGTAGTTGTCGAGGGTATGGTGGATGTGAAGGGTACCACAGAAGTAACAGACGTGACAGTCATAGTGGGTATAGAACCTAACTACGAAATGACTTGGGGTAAGGTGGATGCAGGTAGCATGGAGCCAGATGGGGCCAATGTGGAAGTTGGTGTGAGAGTCAGGGGGATAGATACGGGCATGTCGTATATCCACTGACCCGAGGCATCTCGAGTGGACGAGTGGGAGAGATAAAATTGCAAGGCTGCAGGGTTCTAATCAAGGATTCGTGTGAACTCCTCATCTCCGGTAACAATAGTAGTAGGTTGGATGGGGTCCATGGCTGGTGATAAGATAGAAGGTGGTGAAGGGACTAGGTGGGAGTGGTTGGTGACTAGCGTGGAATATGAGGGCATTTTCTTATCTTCAAGTCAGCACTATGTGAACCAGTATTGATCTGGTAGGGCTACTTCTCTGTAAATGACATAGAGAACAACAAGAACATGTGAATCTGGTGATAAAAAATGGATGAAGTAACAAATGGTGGGTGGGATGTGAAACAGGCCAACCGATGTTGGTTAGGGAAAACCAACACTGGTCAGGGGTAACCACTGCCGGTTACTGTGGAAAATGACAGTGAGTGAAAAACAAGGCAGAAGCTAAAATTTGATAGGTATGCCAAATCTAGGGATGTTTAAAACATCAATGGGAACAATGACAGTGAAAGATACTGTGAAAAGTAGGAGAAAATGGAGTAAAATGTCCTTTTGAGTAGGTTAGCAAAAGGACCTAGAACCGATGCCAGTTGGGTATAACCGATGGCGGTCAGAGGTAACCAACAACGGTTACTGTGAAATTGAGACAATGATGAAAGAAAGTGGTTGTGAATTAAAATTTGATGTGGAATCAAATCCAGAATTCTGGGAATGATAATGATATGGCCCAGCCACACTCAGGTGAAGCCAGAATACACTAGCTATGATGAGGAGTGTGCAAGGATGAACAAGAAAAGAGTGATGAATGTGATCTCTTACCTTAAAATGCAAGCCAAGCAAAAACACTACGAAAATGTTATCCTAAGAGTGCATTTTCTATTATGTTCATGTAGCTTATGCTATTTTAGGGACTGACACATGAATTGTGAAATAGATTTTTTTGTGAGGATGGCTTCCTACAAAGAAGGAGATCTAAAAGGTGAGGTTTTAGGTATGTTATGGTGGGGGCGGGCTTCGCTCTGAAGTATGATTCGATAGAGCAGCAAGCTGGTTGCCCATTATGTCGTGATCATGTGATCACCTACAACTTCTTCTAGGTAAGATGTTGTTTAAGAATGTATGTATTTGAATTTTTGTGTTGTTTGGTAAGACTCAGAAAAAGAGGAAAAAAAATAAAGTGTTTTTCTACGATTCATTTGTCAACCATCAGTTGGTCATGACCTCCAGCATATAGGTTGCCCTCATTTAATGTGAGGTAATACAATAAATCAGAATGGAATGTGATTGTTTTAAACCCAAAACAAAAATCTGAAATTGTATGACATAATAAGATGAAGAGGAAGAACGATGCTCTTTCATTACAATGCAAAAAACATGAAGGAATGATTCCTTTTAAGTACACCAAAAGAAAAGTTTCCTTTAGAGCAAATAGAAAGAAGGAGTGGATTACCAGGGAAGAAAATTAGTGTGTATGATTTTTTTTAGAAGGGAAACAAACACAACTTTTTCCTAGGAATGAATGAAATGTAAGGAACCTCGAATGGGTCCCACCGTGCATGCCAAAATGATTTACCTTTTTCTTAGATTGTTTCTTTGAATTGTTGAAGAAACAGATAGGGTAACGGGCATAGAAGGAATACTTATTCAAATATTGGTTGATGGGTTGTTGCACGTGTATGACTTCAAAATCCATAGCTGATCGTGAGAGCTTCCTTTTTGCTAGGAGGAACTACCTGTAATGAAAACAAGACCACCAGAAGGAATTAAACAATATGGGCAATGAACTGCCTAGCGTAAGCTAGATCTAGGAAGTATTATACTTCCCAGATGGTTGTCAGTCCACTATTTTAAAGAAATTAATGTGGTAAACAAATTAAATCCTATTGTTATTTTAAAATGATTTAAGTATCTCACTTAAAAACACAATAAGAAAATAGATCTAATCTAACAAGATAAGCTAGAATAGAATCCAAAGGTCAAATGGTTGGTTCTGGGTCACTGCAAGTCTGATACAGGTCTCAGGTAGATCACAGGTAAGTGAGGGTAAGGTAAGATTAGGTGAGTAGGTCTCTATTTAAGGTTGTGTGGGAAAAACACAGAGATCGGTGTCGATCAGGAGTGACCGACGACGGTTAGGTATAACCGGTGCCGGTTACTGTGAGATCTGGAAATGTCACAGAATGGAATTTGGCCTCCTTTGTGATTGCACGAAGGATTTTGGTTGGTGAAGAAGAGGTATTTGGTGATGGGAGTGGGATTTTATGAGGTTTCAATGGGTCTATGGAGGTGAAAATGTTGGAGAAGGTCAATAATGAGTAGGATAAACAATGGGTAATAAAACAATAATGAAATAAAATAGCTAGGAAAGTATGATGTTGTACTTAATTGGATTTCATTCCTGAAGGCTTGAGTGTGATGGTTAGAGGTGCTGATGATAGGTTTGAGGGCTGCAAGTGATCGCCAACTGAAGAACATCTTCCACATGGGTTGCATGCACACTCTTCTTTGCTTGGTTGGATCAAATCATGGTTGGGATGGCTGTGTAGAAGAAGATGCTCAATCTCCTTCCCTGGATGTGTGTTTTCCACTAGAATTCACTCTCTGAAGATGCATTATCTCTCTGAGATATGTTCTTGCTCATCAAATTTCTCCCTATGTTTTCCAACCTTTGAGAATAATGTAGTTTAGGGGTTAAAAGGGGTAGCCGACGGCGGTCCGACTTAACCAGAAATGTTTAGGAATAACTGATGTTGGTCAAGGTGGGATTTCCTAGGTTCACTAAAACTAGGGAGATCCCCCTAATTATCTTGGATCTTGTGTCATTATCCCATGGATTAGACTCGGAGCCTCTTGTGAGCATGCAGGAATGTGGTTAGAGGGAATGTAGGCATTGATTTTAGGGTTTGGGTAAGTCTTAGTTGGTTATGGGAACTTGCTAAGAATAGGTCTTAGGTTGAGTTAACTTGGTGAGGTGTCTAAGTGAACTATATGTGTGGATAATATTTAAACAAGATATTTAAATAATAAATATAGTGTGGATAATGCATTAATTTAATTAAATTAATATCCAGTGGGGTGAAGGGGGTCATAGCTAGGTGAAGGTATTTATTTTTCAAGGGACCAAAGGGGAGTGTGACCTAATTTTAGTGTCTACACAGAAAACCAAGAAATCCCAGAAGCTTCTCTTAAATTAAATCCGATGTTCTTTGTTGTTGAGGACTTCTCTACAATAAATCAAGTTACAAATAATCCTAATAGACCACGCACCTCAGTGTATAATAATGCAAGGTTCAAGAAGATAATATTGGACTCAGGCACGTAACCTTCAGCTCTTATCACACAGGCTAACCATCAAAATTAAAAAAATGTAGCCAAAGTATCTAGCAGTATGAGTTCTCAAGTTCCTACAAATGAGGCTTCGCGTAATGCTCCTTCTGAATCAATAGGCACCCCTAAATTTGTAGTTCAAGCCTCTTTCCCAGCTAAGGCTTTTCTCCTGCACCTGAGCAACCAATAAAATATTCTATAGTTCCCTAGATGCATAAATCATCGGGCCTTCCATTCAACATTGTGTACTAGATGAAGAAGAAAAATATAAATTTCACAATTTGGGATGTGCTGACCATTCCATCTCAGCGCGACCTACTACATGAAGCTCTAACTCAATTTTCGTGCACTAATGCAGTTGTTTAAAAACCTCACGTGTCTGTCAATATTTTTCAGGTAGAGGAGAATCAAGTAATTAATGTTACTAAAACCCCACCCTTCTATTTGTCCTTGATCATAGGAAAACACCTTGTGTATAATTGCATGATTAACTGAGGCACTAGTACATCTGTCATGCCAAAGATAATAGTTGATTTTATAGGTCTTAAGTACAACCCTTTGTCTAAAGGATTACTACATCTTGATGGCACTAATTATTACAACTTTAGGATTCATTAAGGATCTTGAGTTAACCCTCCATGCATGTCCCAGCCTAACCATAACTCAATATGTGTCAATCATTGACCTACCTCCTTTTTTTTCCCTATGTTTCTCAAGAGAGTTTAATGCTAAAGTGGGTGGTTACTTGTCTTCTGATTGGTATCATATGTTACTCAAGACAAGGTATGGTACCCGGTTTACCATAAAAGATGAGCCAATATTTTCCTATTATGTTGAGTCATATGATCCATCCCCTCTCCAAGCATATTGCCAAATCCAAGAGGAACAAGTTTCAATTTCTGGAGAGTAGCCCCTTCCCCCTCCTATACCTGATTTAGTGTTAAATGAGTGGGTGGAAAGGCACCATAAGTTTTATCCTTATGCTAAGGAGCTGGAAGCTTATGGGACTAGGTCTGGTACTTATTGTATCCTTTAAGAAGAATTCATGTTATCGTGCATGCCCAAAAAAATAAAGAAAACTCTGGGTTATGGAAGTTGTACTTCAATGGATCTAGAAACAGGAATGACACAGGTACGGATGTTGTTCTCATCTCTCCCAAGGATGAGAAGTTATTCTTCCCACATAGGTTGTAATTTTTCTCTTCCAATAATGTGGTAGAGTACGAGGTGTTAACACATGGTATTCTTATTTCTAGAAATAAAAATATTAAATTTCTATAGATATTTGGGGACATGGAATTGGTCATTCACCAGGTTAATAAAAAGTGTGTGACAAACAATAATATTATCAAATCTTATAAACATTGAGTTTGGGACCTCCTTGAGAGTTTTGATGCTCAGAATCTATAGGGGGTTCCATGTAGATTGAACAAAGAAGCCAAACATATGGTCGTGCTTGTTTCATAGTTATCCCTTACTGAGCAATTTTTCAAAGGAAACATGCAACATATTAATACGGTGATCAGGCCATCCATTCCAAATAAAAACACCAGCTATTAAGTATTTGATAGTGACACATAGGTCATCTAGTTAATCCAAAATGAAGTTGAGTTCTCATCAAACATGCAAGTGTTGGGTTTAGCACAAGGTTGTATAGATAATATATCAGATCTAAGCATACATGCAATAAAAGTGGACATTCTACTAGAATAAATATACAAAAAAAGAGATATAAATCAAGACCAGATTTAACATGGTTCACCTAGTGTGGGCTACATCCACCAAGAAACAAACCAATCTATTATCCAAATCTTTCAAAAGATATAAAATGAAGTTTTACAATCTTCCACACCTCTCAAATGTACAGTACTTTCTTTCTCTCAAGATTTTTATTCTTCTCCAAGAATTCTCTCTCTCATAATTATTTTCACAATAATCATCAACTCTCGTTAATCCTTACTTTTGAACCCTAGATTTCATACTTATATAGGCATATACAAACATAGGGCACTTAGCCATGTGATTACAATTAATAGATCTTCTTTAGTACTAAAAAAAATATCTAATTCCCATGAGTTAAATTAAACACTCACACATAGGTAACCAATGCTGGTTAGCCCTAACTGATTTTCGATTCCTTCTTTCCTGACCGATGTCAGTCCCTTCATAAACAATGTCAATTACTGTGTTTTCCAGCTAGTTTAATATTGCATGCTAAACCAAAGCAATTGAGCTCCATAACTCAACAACAAGCTCACTTACATGCCAGCTATAGTGACCAAGTAATACAACTCAAGACAAATAAATTGCTTAAAGGGATGGTCACCTTAGATAAAATATTTAGCCCCGATGATGAGTTCAAGGGTAAAGATAAGTATATGTGCGTGGCGTAAGAATATTTCTCCCCAGTTATTATTGCACGTGATAAGTAATTTCTTCTCATTAAATCTTGCGTGCATGATGAAAAGAAGGCCTTCGTATCTCTCTATCACAAATACAATGAAATTTTCTCATGGGAGTATGAAGACCTCAAAGGATGTTATCCAAGTCTTTCTCAACACACCATTGACCTTGATCCAAGTATCAAGCCCATCAGAAAAAAGAAGATACAAGTCAATCCAAGTATAGATCCCCTCATGAGGAAAGAGTTATCCAAACTCATTAAAGAAAACATCATATTCCCAATCAAATACTCTACATGGGTTGCAAATTTGGTTCTAGTGTGAAAAAATAATGGTGTAATTAAGATCTGCGTGGATTTCTAAGATCTAAACAAGGCATCCCTCAAGGATTATTATCCTTTTCCTTATATGGAGCATATTTTGTAGAATTCAACTGACATGCAGATTTTTTCTATGCTCGATGGGTACTCAGGATTTAATCAGATTTTGTTCAAGGAAGAGGATCAATTATAAACAACATTTACAACCAAGTGGGGAACATATTATTATTAAAATATTCCCTTTGGTATGTCAAATGCAGGCACAACATTTAAACGCACCATGAATATTGCCTTCAAAGGTTACATCAATGATTTTATTTTAGTTTACCCAGATGATATTAGATTCTTCTCAAAGCAGAGAGCAGATCACATGACGCATCTGGAGAAATTATTTAAGAGGTGTAGAAATTTTGGTGTATCTCTTAACCCCAAGAATTGTAATTTTGTTCTGATGTAGGGAAAGCTACTAGGGCATGTGGTATCAAATGATGGCATTACAGTTGATCTTGAGCACATTTCAACCATCCTGGCTCTCTCCCTACTGGAGCATAAGAAATACTTATAGTCCTTCATTGGTAAGATCAATTTTATTAGGGGATTCATTCTTAACTTTGTAGGAATGGTGAGGCCCATCACCCTAATGATCAAGAAAGAAACATATTTCAAATGGATAGTAGAAGGAAGAGAGGGCTTCAAAAAGATCAAGAAAGAAATTTCTTGTGTTCAAAAAATCATCAACCTGGACTACTCAAATGATTTCATTCTTTATTATTATGGTACTGATACAAGTGTTGTTGTTGTCCTAACTCAAGAAAATTAACAAAGACTTTAAAAACCAATGTCTTTCTTTAGTCAGAAAATGAAGGATTATGAAGTGAAATATATTCACACGGAGAAGCATGTCCATGCCATCATCCGCACACTTAAAAAATTCAAGAGTATGCTCACCACAAATCATATCATGGTGTTATTTTCTTACACTAGTGTTAGAGACTTCATCATGGGAGCAGAAATAAGTGAGAAGAGAGCAAGCTGAGTGACCAAGATCATGGAGTACGATGTGAATATCAAATCCATGAAGCTGGTAAGGGGTAGAAAGCTCTATAAATATTTTTCTGAGGATGTGCAAAGTGAACTTGAGACTTCATTGTTTCTAGATGAAGTAATCCTATTCGCAGAGCATGATGAAAATGAAACCCTTAGTGCACGTGACTGGATGAAGGACATGATCACATTCCTTTCTGAGGATGCATACCCTCCTTGTTTAAACAATAAAATAAAATACATCTGAGGTTACAAGCTATTCCATTTGTTCTGATTGATGGCCTTATCTTCAAAAGGAATCTTGATGGCATGTTGTTAAGGTGTATTGGCAATGCACAAACTAAAAAAGTGTTAGTAGAATTTCACAATGGATTCTCTAGTGGACACTTCTCTGCCAAGACTACATCATTGAAGTTCATAATGGAAGGATTATTTTGGACTACCTTGTTCTTAGATGTGCACAAGTGGGTCATGAAATGCAAAGAATGTGATTTATTTGCAGGAAAAAAAAAATTAACAACGCTTCCCCTCTGACCAATTCTAGCGGATCGGCCTTTTGCGCAATGGGGTCTTCAATTCATGGGCATGATCAATCCTCCTTCAAGTGTCAGCCAAAAGTGGGTGCTAACAACTACGGAATACTTCACCAGATGGACAGAATTTTTCATGCTCAAGGAATCAACTGATTCTATCATCCTTGATTTTCTTAGTGGTATTGTAACAAGGTTTGGTGTTCCTCAAACAATCATTTTAGATAATGCAAAAGAATTCCTTAGTACAAAAATAACTGATTGGGATATTATTATTGGTATATATTTGAAAAATTCTTCCAACTATTATCCTCGAGGAAATGGTCTAGAAGAATCTACAAAAAAGAACAGGATTAGAATCATGAAGCGTATAATGAGCATCAACAAGAGACAGTGGCATACACTCTTGGTAGACAAAATCATAGTGAGAAAGGAAATAGGAATTTCTCCTTAAAATATTTTCTATGGAAAGGAGGCTATACTTCCTTTGATACTTGAATTGAATTCGTTATCACTTTCCCAACAACTATAATTCGAAGGATCGGATGAGAGAGAAATTATAATATTAGAGCTGGTTGAACTAATGGATCAGGGAAATCTTCCATCATCAAGTTAGAGCAACATTAGAAATCAACAGATATTTGACACACACGTGTTGAGTCTCATTTGAAATCTACTGACATGGACTACAATGCAGGATATTCAAAATTCAAATTTTGAGCAGATTTAGAATGTGAGAAAAGGAAAAAATGTCTTTCAAGTCATTAATGAAAAAAATTGATTTCTACAACCACCCAATTTTATATGGATCTCATCTCCTTCATTCTCCTACACTCTAATAAAACATGGGGAAGCATATTTCATAGATCTGCAAGTTGATTTGTAGGCATTCCATTCTTGTTATTGGTGGTTGTGTTTAAAATTTTTGTTTTCCCCCCTTCTCCTCCTCTTCTTCCATTGATTCATTTATAAGTGTAAGAGATGGGATCATTTTTAATGTTGGACATTCTAGTTCCTTTATTTCTTTGCTAAGGAATTTATATCTTTGTATTTTGATTTGTAGACCTCTCCGATCTAACTTGTGTATATGTATATAATCCTCTTGGGACATTGTAAAAGACTGTGTATCCTTGGAAGTAATAGAAGCATCATTTTGTGCATATTCTCTGCCTTAAAATGTTTATATTCTTCTTTCTTTCCTCAATTTTTCATATTGTGCTTTTTGTGTCATTTTTATTTCCCTTGCACCACCATTTTCTGATTTTGTTTCATGGAAATGATTGGGTAAAAGCATTCTGGTTTATGTTATGTGTGCCTAGCCTTTCTTGACATATTTTTCATTCATTTTCGATTAGAATAGTAGTTTTAATCCCTCTTTTTTTTGTGTTATCGTCTTCCTTAGTATATTTTTTGATTCTCTCATGTTATCCTTCTATCCATGGTCCCTTTGGCATTGTTTTCTTAGTTTTCCCTTCCAGCATTAGGAATAATAGTAGTAGTAGAATTAAGTAAAGGAACCAACCTTCTCCAGAGGTCTGTCTTAAGCGTGCAAGGTACAACACTTGGAGATAGTCTCATTATTGGCTAATCATCTCAGGCTTTTATAGATATGAGACACATGTGCATAATTTATAAACCAATAGATCTTTAGTCTCTTCAACAACCTTTAAGAATTCTTGTATAGATAACCCTTTCAAGTTCATCATAGGATCATATTCATTCTCACTGGAAGAATATTCATGTTTTTCCTCTAGGAGATGGTTTAAAATCTGATCCATATAGGCCCATGATAAATTTGAAACATCCTCACTCACTTTGTCCACGCATTTTATTGCTCAAGATCTAATCTCTTGCAAGAATGGGCATACTTGACTCACTGCACCTTCTGACAAGGAGAAGAGGTCCATGCCTTTTTGGTAAGGGTACTCCTTCGAGTTCATAATCCATATCATTGTCATCTTCATAGGAAGCAGAGAACCATTTTGGGGCAGCAGTATGAGAAGAATTTTCAGCTACATCTTGATCATCCATTATTAAATCCTCTTTCTCATATGGATAATGAAGGACTTCATACTCACTATGGTGACCATTCTTCACCTTGGGTGAGAAGAGTTTGTGTTCAAGCTGTTCATCCTACTTGGATTCAAAAACAAGATGGGCCTCCGCCTCTTCCATTCAATTATCCATTATTGAATCATGAAGGGAATTTGATTCTTCAACTATTTCCATTTCTTCTTTCAACATTTCTACATCACTTGAAGAATCAAAATAGGAAGGCATATTGTCCATGTTCATTTTGAACTCATCCTTTAAAGTCTTGGATGTAGGATGGATCTCTAGTACTTCTTCACATATCTCCATTCCCTCATTAAAATTTGAAATGGGGTTATCTGTGATTACCTCAAATCCATCATCTTGTATTTTCTCATTATTGATGGAGTCTTTAGAAAGCATTGAATTATCCATCATACAAAAAGAGTCATTCTTTGAATCCATTTCTCCTCTAATGGGTTATGCCTTGAGGCTAAAAGAACTGATGAATGGAGGTTCCATATCCATGTATTATATTTCATCCTACTTGATGTTGCTTTGGTTCTCGTCAGAAGGTTCAAGGATAAGATCTTCTTCAGGAGCATCCAAGAATATTCTAAGGATGAATACCTCATACTATGGGAAGCTATAAGGGTCTTCCTCTATAGGGAGGGAACCCTTCTTCTTCCTCCATATGATGAAGTGCTTCAAGATGTTCATACCTTATTTGTAGAGCTAAATCATACCTCAAAATTTCATGATAGATTTTGGGGTCATAATTTAATTCTATTATGCTTTGAATCCTTTCCACATATTATGTTTTTAAAATTTTCATTTCTTCATCACCATATGGAAGGAATTCATCTAGAGAGCAATAGAAAAAGGGAAATGTTCTCAATTTTATAGTGAGTTGTGAGATATTGAAAAAGTATTCTCTATTCAATCCTTCACCATCATCTTCCATAGGACAAATATCCTCTTCTTCCTCCTTTATATGAGCTGATTCAAGTTGCCCATACGTCTCTTAAAAGGAATCAACATATTTCAAAATTTTAAGGTAGATTTTAGGATCAGAATCTCCTTATACGATGTTCACAACTCTTTGCACATATTCAATTTTCAAGTATGATATCTCATTATTTATATATGTAAGGAAATCATCCCAAGCAAGGTTGATGAAATGCATGGTTCCAATATTTTCATTTAGCTATGCGAGATTGAAAGTATTACTTTAATAAAATCTTTCATCTTATTGAACTTCATATAGCATCTTGTACCTCCTCTGCATATTTTTCATTATTCTCTTGAATTCTTGATCATTGGCTATAGAAATTCCCATTTTATTTCCTTTAAAAAATCTCCTCTTGAATTGTAGCCACCAGGGTTTGATGACAAGTTCTCCACAAGTAGAATTTTTTCTTATTCTATCCCATATTTTCTTGATTTTTAGAGCCATGTAGTTACTTAAAGAAAGAGACCCTTTTTCCATTCTTGAAGTTTCCTCTTTGTAAGGTCTAGTCTAGAACCATGACTGATCAACAATTTTCATATCTTGGCAACCATGTTCTTCTTCTTATTCACTATCACTTATTGGTAATTCACTCCAATCTGGAAATTTCTTCATGGTCTATTGGAAATGAACATGATAGCAATTTGTTCCTTGATGTATTCACCTTCAAAATTAGTTTTCATTGAAATATTTTTTTTTTGTTATTTTTGAATATATAATTTTTTTGTTATTTTTTTATAGAGATCCTTTTTTGGGTGCACTTGGGAAAATTTCTCCCCGACGGATTCACCAAAAAAAATTAGTGAAATTTTTTTTCAGTATGCAAAATTAGGTGTCTCTACCAATGTTCACAGGGCTACGACCCTCTGCATTGAATGGTGCAACTCCCATTATTGAAAATAAACTAATAATAATCCTATCTAAATGTTGTGAGTGGCCAAATTGTCTGCGGATCCCACAGGGATACTCTACTGAACTTTTGGCAAAGTTCTTGCATGGGAAACAAGAGATGAAAATGACATTGATGAGGGGGAAGGAGAGAAATTAAGTAAGGAAGATTACTTCTTTTAGCAAATTTCATAAGTCACACCAACTATATAGATTAGTTTCACATTCAATAGAGAACAAATAAAAAAGGAAGATAACATGATCAATAAATTATAACACAAAGTATCCTGATCCACCTACCGAAGATACATAGCTCTTACATCACTATGCTTGCAAAGTCAATAAATGAGATAAGTAGAAAGAAAAATATATGCTCATACCAACTATGCTCATTGTGTCAATGATCATATGAAACCATACATACAAAGATGCACACATTCATACATATTAGAAAGAAGAACCTCTATTCCTTGATTGACTTTTACAAAAGTTGTACAAAGTAAGGGAAATGAAGAATAGGAAGAAATTTTAGCTCTTATTTCATGTTCATTGGTGACACAAAGTTCAACAACAAATCACAATCTACTATTGATACATAGTGATAATTACTCAAAACTTGGAATCCCTTGGAATGGAGAGAACGTCCCAATTTATAGCAATCTAAATTGTCCTTTCACCTCCCTTATATGACTCTTCATTTCTATAATCCACTTGTGACCTTTCATTTTCATTGAATTAATTATTTCTCTTATACTTTTGATAAAATAATTTTACAATCTTAAAATAGGTCACTTAATTGAATAAGAAGAAATACAATTATTATGCTCAACAAAAGAATTTATAAGGAGAGAGAAAGGAGAGGGTGAAAAAGAGAGTAGGGAAGGATATTTTTGATGAAGTAACATCCTCCTTGATTAATTTTTAATATTAACCCTCTATATGGTGGTCCTCTGGAATGGGCACCTGTTCCCAGAATTCTCTATTGAACTGAGTTATTATAGCTGTCAAATTCTCTTCCCCTAGAATACAAACATAGCCAAATAACTTGATCCATGTCCATAAATCATCCCTGATTCTTTAACATTGATGAATCCATTCTTAGTCCAAAAATCAACGACTTGAATTTTCTCAACAAGTCCAAGAATCAAGATGGATGGATGATTTGGTTAACTATCTACAACATGGAACCTATCTGAAAGGTATGGATAAGAATAAAACAAAGGTATTTGAGATTACAAGTTGTACCTTAAATCTTTATTGATAGTGTGTTGTTCAAAAGAGATAAAAATGGAATATTGCTGCAATGTGTTGACTATGATAAAATTCAAAAATTACTATCAGAATTCCATGGACCTGAAGGAGGTCATTTTTCAGCACATACCACATCCTTAAAAATAATGAAAAATGGGTATTATTGGCCCAACATATTCAATGAATGTTTTGAATGGTCATAAAGTGTAAGAAATGTTCTTTCTTTATTGGAAAAGAACCTTCAGCTTTGCTACCTTTGCAGCCTCTTTCAGTTGATCAGCCTTTTATGTAGTGGGGTCTTGACTTTATTGGCATGATAAATCCACCTTCTTCACAAAGACATAAGTGGATCTTAACTGCTATAGATTATTTTACACAATGGACTGAATCAATAGCTTTAAAAGATGCTAATGAAACTTTGATACTATCCTTTTATGAAGGTATAGTTTACAGAATTGGTGTTCCAATAACTATCATATCAGATAGCACTTTAGCAATTCTTGGTACTAAGATAACAGATTGGGCTATCAACTATGGAATTTATCTAAGTTCCTCATCTAATTATTACCCACAAGGTAAGGGGTTAGCTTAAAGTACTAACAAGAATATTTTAAGGATCATTAGAAGAACACTCAAAGATAATCAAAGAGTTTGGCATCTAATGTTGAATTCAGCACTTTGGGCTGATAGAGTGACTCCTAAAAGATCAGTGGGAAATTCACCATACAAGCTTATTTAAAGAAGAGAAGCAATAATGCCTATTTCATTTGAGTTACCTAAATTAGATTTTCTACATCAAATGGAGCTACATAGAATGAACCATTGCAGGTTCATTATGCAGAATTAATGGAGTTACAAGAGCTAAGAGATCAAGCTCATGTGAACATGGAAAAGAATAAAAAACAAATGAAGAAGACATTTGATAAGAAAGCCAAATTCAGAATCTTCAATGAAGCAAATATTGTGCTAAAGTGGGATGTTGATCATGCAAAGCCAGGAAGACACACGAAGTTTGATAAAATCTAAAGTGGTCCTTACATGATTTTAGCTTGCAAAGAACACAATGCTTTTCAGATTTCGAGGTTAAATGGAGAGGAACTTCACATTCCTATGAATGGTATGTTTCTCAAACACTATTATTGAAAATCTTATGATGATTGTTAGAGTAGGATTTCCCTACCATAATTGTAGTTTCTGCACATTACAATGTTTTTCAATTCAATAAGTGCATTCGTGCACATGATTTGGTTCACCAAATCCTTTCCCAGTTTTAGTTCATTTTGGAAGGGTTGGACCTTCATTAAAGGAAGATTTTGGTTACATGTTTGGAATCCATGCCCAATGGACAAGAGTAAGGCACTGGTTTACAAGCTAGCAAGCAAATTTACCAGTAGGATCACTAGAAATGTTGACAATTTTTACACTTATACAAAAATGGGCAACTCGAAACTTCGTTACGATGGCTAGCATTGGTGAACTATACCTAAGCTAGGGGATATTTTTTCAGATAATATTGTTACTATTGAATTAGTTAGTGATTACATGAAATCTGCAGCTATGTGTGCTGTTAAAAAAAGTAATAGATCACATAGTCTACAATTTCATGACTATCTTTAACAAAAGAACACAATGTCCCGATGGACAGTTGTGTTGTCTTAATGAAGAAATACAATTACAGAATAAATGAAATGCTAAGTTTTGAGACAGCAAACATAAGTGCAGATTATAGAAATCAGATTTCATTACTGGATGTTACAAGTTTTCTTTAATGTTCTTTCCTTCATGATTAAGACATTCAATTATATTACTGAGTTGTTTATTCCATCATATAATCCATACAGAAAGCTAAAATGTAGAAAAAAATACACAACTAAATTTCAGATTCAGTGTTTTATTTATAAGGAATTTCAAATGTTTCCCACAAAAGTCGTGGGATGTAACTTAAAAGTAAAGTAAAACTACAGAATTAAGAGGTACACATGCATGAAAAAGAAAAAATAAGATTATGAGTGAACCCATAATTGCCTTCGTGTTTCTCCTATAATTGATGCATATAATCTCCAACCTTATCCCCTCTTCATCTTCACTACTAGAAATACTATACCTGAAAAGAAAAAAAGAGAAAACTATCAGTTACGAGCTTAGGGTTAATCCATATTCCTATATTGTATTAATTCGTGCATATGAATCTCTTAACAAAAGGAGATATAGATTACTTGAAGATCAAACTACATACATGTTTTAATAACTCAGAAAGAATGAGAGAAAAGAAAAGAAAAAACCATGGACATAATAGAGGCCAAAAAGCCTAAATATTTTCTAACTATTTTCTTAAGTGTGCAGATACAGGTTGCAGTCAAGAAGAAATAGATAAGTCTTAAGTACATGGTGGAATGAAGGAAGAATGCAACTCAAGGTTCAGTAATTGTCCTATAAATAGAAGAAGTTACAGTACATAAAAGAGACTAGAAAATTGAAGTACATGTTTCAGTTTGTAACTAAAGAAGAAGAATCAAATTTCAAGAAGTTGAAGTTAACTGGAAATAAAGGATTACAGCTGAAACCGAATTAGAAAGAGAATTCCAGGAAAATTTTGACAGGTCTTCACCATGTAAAATGGACATTTACATCTTTCCATGATGTTTTTTTAAACTAATACATGCTTTAAAATATTTATGTAAATCAAGTGATACAGAAAAGTAAAAAAGCATGACATGATAAAGATAAATAGTTGTTATGTTTCAGTGTCCAACAACAAATCAGGTTCAACATAAAAGTGTTACATTTTGTATTCTGAATCAGAAAATACAACTAATACAGCTGAAAAAGAAAAAAAGGAATTCTGGAAAACTTTTTACAAGGCTTTGATATGTAAAATGAACATTTTAAATTTTCCAACATGCATATCAAAGCTATAATAAAAGGAAATATAGTATATAATGCAAAAAAAAATTGGACTGCACTTTCAGTCATCAAATTGAAGTACTTTGAAGAATTCATTATAGCTTAACAACTGAATAACTTTATATTTAAAGTGATCTTACAAAGTGCATCCCTTCTATGAATTTCATTTTTCAAATAAAGCAAGTATGAAAATCAGAGATGTTGCCATATTAAAGAGGTACGACTATTTATGTAAGGAAGTAGATCAAGAAAATATTAACATCAGGTTCATCACAAAATGTCAAGACTCAATCTAGTTACAATGGAATAAGTATGAATGAACAGAAGATCCATTGAAGGAAAATATTCAGAGTACAATGTATCTTAGAAAATATCTAATTTACAAAAGAGCTATAGGTATTTACAGATGATCTTATAGTCACTAGACAAAGGATGAAATAGGTAGTATAAATTATAGTTGGAAAATCACACAGATAGAGATCCAGGTATTAAACTGAATCAATAAAAAAAGGTATTGAAAATAAAATCTTGAGACAGTTGAAACAACAAATCATGGCCATCAATTTTTGAAGATAGAGTTCACCTTTTCATTCCAGAGGAAATAAAGAATCTAATCATTTGATCTTTTCCCAGTTCTCAAATCTCAAACCAAAGCTTTATGTGGAAAACATAACTAACTAAGTTGGAACAAAGCTTGTTTACACAACATTGGTTATTAAGAGAAGAAACCCAAAAGTACAGTAAAACCAAATAGAATGTGGAGTATGCATGCTAACATGAATCAAGAATATGGTTTACATTAAAAGCCAATGCCATCTCAAATATGCACAAGATCAGGAAATAGATCGAAATGAATAGGCATTTCATTATAATAAAAAAAAAAAAGGGGATTGCAAAACCACTAAAGAATGAAAAAATTTCAAACACCTACATCAATAAGCCTTCAGGTTTAATCAGTTTAGAGCAAGAGGAACACTCTTTAGCATTTATATCACAAACTTAGACAGAAAACCTTGAATCAAAATTACATACACATCCAAGCTAAAAGAGTTTCAAAGTTTTCTTTAGAAGTCAATATTGCCATTGAAAATAAGTTTCAAGTTGCAGATCCAAGAGAGGAAAGAATGGTTTCTGGATTTAAATGTAAGACCCATTAATGGGAATCAAAATCTGAATAAGAAACAAGTACTTACTAGTTAATTGAAGCTGAGTAAACCCTCGAAAGGTTATTGAATTAAGAGCTAAAGAGGAACAAGTTGAGAATGAGTTTCAACTCGAAATGAGCAAGGTCAAACCAAGGGGTCACATGAAAACGTAAAGAAAAAAAAATATCAGTATTTTGAAGTCGAAATGGCAAAAAAAAAGTAATTGTGGCACTCTGGAGATCAAAACTTACCTTTCTTTGTCAAATAGTATGATGGTCACGCAATCTCGAGCTCGAAGGAATTAAAGAGAGTGAATGTAACTCAAATCCTTGAACTCCGACCAAGGTTTCAAAATCCAAATCCACAGAGCTTGGGTGCAAAGAATAGTGTCTACCAAGAAACCTCACATAGCTCCGCCGAAGGTAGAAAAGTAATAATGAGCTCGAATATTTCTCAGAAAGAATTAACTGAGCTCGGAAAGAACAAAAATGGTGACTAGATCTCACAAAGAGAGTGAAACCAATAGAATCCTCACAAAGCTTCACAAAACATAGAAAAGCTCGAGAATGACCAAGACACGACCATGAAAACCTGAGAATGACAGAGAAATTTTTTACAGAGGAGCTGAGCTCAAAATGAATCCATCAATGACATTGAGCCAAAAAATTTCCAGGGCTTCACCCATGAACCAAATGTAAAATGAAACAATGAATGGGGTACTAGTTGATTTAACTCACCCATCATATCCATGGATTAACCTAACTCAATCATAGTCAAATAATCGATGGCTCAAAAGCAAAAGGATTATAGATCAACGTCTTGATATCAATGTCCAGAATCAAAGAAAACCACCTAAGTTAAGATGCCACCGGCCATATTAAATGCAGGGCTAAAAATCCTAACTGACGGTAAGAAATAAACAATGTAGGTTCATCAAGGACAAAAATCGACGGCCCAGGATTGATATCTTTTTTCAAGTAAACTCAACCTTGGTTAAGATGCCACCGAAAAATTCATGGAAGGGGTGAGTCATCATGGAGGAGGCAGCCAGCCCCACGTTTAAAAAAAAAATCATTGTTTTTTTTACTTTTAAAAGTCTAACCATAGTCTTTGTCCAAAATGATCAAAAGGGGCCAACTATCATATATGCTAAATAATGATCACCGAAAAGATTAAAGTATAACCTTAGTCTCTTCAAATTTCCAAAAAATCCGACAAGTATTTGCATGGTAGTGATAATCAGAAAGTGGTTGACTATATAATATGCCATGTGTGTATACAAAAGGGCCTAATATTATGTTATTAACCTTGTAAAAAATCCATACTCTATCAAAAGTGACCCCTTCTTTATTCCAAATATGCCATGATAACAAGGGTGGTCAAATCTAAGAAGAAGGATGGAACAGAGGTCAACATCAGATGCAAGAAACCTTTTGAAGGCTTGATTTATTTATTTTTCACAAAATAAGAATTGATTATGATTGCAAATGTGCTCCCAGTGGTCCTTATAGTGGATGAATTATTTTGCAAATATTACAAGTATTGTAATTATTTTGTTCACTCACAAGGATTTTATTGTTCCATACATTTTCAAAAGGATAGAACAAATAAGAAGACAAATTTGCATGCTCAAGGAAAGAGACTTGCCCCACAAGCAAGATTTATTATTAGCAAATTATTCACCCATTATTTTTCTAAAAATAGAACAATCAACTTCATTTTGACTCAGATTTAATCAAAGGCTATTAATGCCTCTTGTACTAGTTTGTATTATTTTATTCCTTTATTTATTATTAAATAAAGGATAAAAATAGGATGCATGGGTGATTACAGGCTTAGTTTATTTTTAGGAAGGTTGGGTTTATCAAATTTGTTATAAATTGTGCGCCTTGGAAAAGCACAAGGGAGGACTTTCTTGGATATAGGATTACTGAAGCAATTTTTGTTAGTTTTGCCCTCTGAGTGCTAAGTATTTTTTGGCTTTCCAATTATTTGAAGTCTCGTGTATGTTTTCTTTAATTTTGTGAATACAATTTCCCTAGTTAATTATCTTACCTTGTTGCAAATTCAGTAATTTATGCATGATGTTAATGTCTATGTCTAACTTAGTAGTATTGTTGTGTATTTTCTCTTAATACACCAAAGTGTTTATCCTTAATATTTGCATAAAACTATTGGTTCGTGCATCAAGAATCCTTTCACATATTAGATGTGCATATACTCAGTCAAATCCCTCATAAAAATTTGGTGTATCACCCCAGTTTTAAATATTTTACAGCCATCTTTTACCCTTAACCCTAGAAAACTAATTTTAGGATACATCAATAAGGAACCAACCTTGATACAAGAGACTCACCTCAAAATAGGTATACCCAAAGACCTGAGTGTTTCCATTGTATCTACGAAAGAGAGATATCATTTTTGCAAGCTTAGAAAACCTGCAGCCATCTCTCTATAGGGTGCACTTTTGAGAGATAACATTTTTTTGGCATGCCCAGTGGGACCACGATTTAGATCTGCATGTAAGTTACAATTTATATACATCAGATCTACAACAGATTTACAACAGCTCAAAGTTACTTTCCGGAGCACACTGTAGCAATTTATTCAAAATATTTAGGATATTTTTGGCGACTCCGTAAAGTTGATTTCAGACTAGTATTGCAGCATGTTTATGCCTAAAGTGACTATAAGATCATCGGTAAGAGGAATTCCTCCTGAGTTTGTTTCTTTACCTTTGAATTCTGCTATAAGGAGAAGATTCGGTAATACTTTACCTTATAATAAGCCTAGTTTTGATAATCCTCCTCCTGATATTCCTTCACCACATATCAATTTCTCTATTAACATCCCAATTTTTTAAATGGCTATCCAACCACCTAGGAATTTTGTGACCTTTACTAATGGCAACCCATTAGTAATTCCAGTTTATCGTGATATCCCTATTGCTGCCATGAAATGTTTGCCATCATTCACTAGTGAAAATCAAGTTACACCTTCAGAGACACATCAAAGATGTTATAGCCATATGTGCAGTCCATAATATCACTCACAAAGATGTAGCCTTGAGACTTTTAGCTGCATCTTTTAAAGGACAAGCCTTGCAATAGTATAGAAACCTAGAGATTAGAAGCATAAGAACTTGGGATAATTTAGGTGAAAAATTGTTGAAATAGTTCCATAATAATTCAGATCCTTTTCTCCTCATAGAACAGTTGTCTACTATTAAAAGAGCTCTTCATGAGTACATGTCTAGCTTTAACATCCGTTTTTTGCTGGAACTTGGGAAAGAATCCTAGCAAGTGTTAAGACTTAAGTTGATCACGCTTTCCTTTATTATCTCAGAGCATTAAATAGTGATATCTCAACTATGATTCAATCTCTATGGGAGGTGATACTCTTCCGGATGCTTATGATATTGCTTTAAAATCTGAAAACAACCTTATTCAAGCTGGAAACATTAGCACCAAGGCCTTCAATGCCATTTTTGGCAGATTTAGCCCCTATCCCACAACCTATTACAATTGTAGAACCTATTGTTGCAGCCACATCAGATGATCTATTTAAAGATTTACAGAATATGGGGAATAAGATGACTTCGATTAAAAACAAACATTCATTACCTAGTAGACCTTACTAGGCTCCTTATCACCAAAACCAACAAAATAGGAAGCCTTACTAGTAGAATCAAAATTATAGGCAACCTTATCAACAAAGGTAGTTTGACCCAAAGGCTCCCACTCCATCTAACGCTTTAGTCCCAAGTCAATATGGCTACTGAAGAGTGGTGCCAACCTTGTAATCAACCTCATTCAAATGCAAATTACTCAAATGATTTTCTGAACATAAGTCTTGTTGCACAACCTCAATTTGAGACATTATTCATGCCTCAAATGGAGAGTAGGCAAAAATATACTCAGGTTCAGAAAGTTCCCGAACAAAATTTAGTCAGTTTTAGCGAGGATGATTTTATTGCACTACTAGGTCTCAAGGAAAAGTTGCTAAAAGTAAAAAATAAGAAAATAGGCCTTTTCTACCCACTGTCACTGATAAGATAGAAAATTCATCCCCAAAATGAGCTAACAGTCCTATTTTTCCCTCAAAAAATAATAAGTGTTTCAGCTGATAAAGAACAACAAAAATAGCTACATCTTGACCCAAGAAAATCGTTTATAGCTTAGATATTCACCAAGTATTTTCCACCTCTAATTTCCAAGAGGTCTTTTAAAATGAACCCTGAAGACAGCTGAAGCAGAATCATTTTTTTCTAAAGCAATATTCTAAAATAGTTGAATCTATCTCTAAAACTGTTGCTTCTTTTAACATTGTTTAATGAAAAATCATAATGTTAACATACCAATGTGGTATGCTCTAAGTATTTGAGAAAACACAATATTTACTTTCTCATGAACTAGCTAAGCTGTAGATTTCTTCTAAAATAGCAGAAAAGGAAATTCAGAAGAAGTCATGGTCCTTGTAACGTTTGAACAAGACTGCATCAAAGAGGTTAAATGGATGGTCCATAAAAGTTTTGAATTCTCATGATATCAAGAAGCCACCACCATTTTATCTATCACTTATTATTGGATAACATCTCGTTCATAACTACATGGTGGACAACTGTGCAAGCAGCACTGTTTTGCCAAAAGAAATTACAAAAAAATTGGGTGTGCACTATGAGCCTACAGAAAAGAGCGTTTTACAGCTTGATGGAACTGTAATTAATACAGTTGGTGTAGTTAGAAATATAGATGTAACATGCTTTCCCAAATGTTTCTATTCTGTAAGATGTCACTGTTGTAGATTTACCTCCTTACTTTGCTTTATGCTTATCTAGAGATTTCACAGCAAAAATAGGAGGTTATCTCTCTTCATATTGGTCCTTATTTTTCACTACACGTTATGGCACCAAGGTTACTATCAATTTAGAACCGTTGGCAAGATTTCACATTGAGCCTCACTCTTCAAATGTAGTAGCTAATTATTCATCCCTAGATCAGTTTGATTTTGATGATGTAGCTTATGTTTTCAGCATTAGATGGTGTTTCTAAATTTTTTATGGATGAAAAGGAAATATGAAGAACATGCTCATGATCCTTTTAAGGAAGTTAAAGAACATTTGTTTGGTGTGTATTGTATGCATGAAGAAAACACACCACTTCCCTTGCTGTCCAAAATAGAAAATTTAGCAGAAGGGGTTTAGAAGCTTCATTTTGATGGAGCTAAGAAGAAGAAAGGACATGGAGTAGGTTTGATACTCACTTCCCCAACAAATGAAAGATATTTCTCATCTTTGAGTCTCAAATTTTCATGCACTTGTAATGTAGCTGAATACGAAGCATCAATTCATGGCTTACTTTGGGCTAGAAAGAGAGGTATCAGTATATTACAGGTTTTTGGTGATTCTGAGTTGATTATCAATCAAGTAAAGAATTTTAATGTTTGTAAGAATCCATTAATAGAGTCTTACAAACATAGATTTTCAGACTTAATGGAAGATTTTGAATCTTTTAACATTCATTCCATTCCTAGAGCAGAAAATAAGCATGCAGACAGACTTGCAGTAGTTGGTGCTAGCTTTGAAGTGTTGGAACAGATAGAAAACAAAAACATTTAGCCTCATATTAAGCTAATAGTTAGGTCTTCTATAACTGATAATGATTTGAACTAGCAATTTTTTTAAAAATAATGATTAAATATGTAGGTTTTTGCAGCAAGAAGTTGAATTTTCTGCAGTAAATCAAGACAAATTATAGCACTTATATGGTGACGAGATTGATCAGTTAAAGACAAATAAGTTTCCTCGAGGTCTAGTCACATTAGAAGACATCTTCAGTACTGATGATCAGTTAAGAAAATACAAAACTAAAATGTCAACACATATTGATAATTATGAGGAAATCTCAGTTGATCAAGGGAAAAAAATTGTTTCTTGGAAAGGTATGTTCCTTAGCTGAAAAGCAGTCATTTATTGATCTTTGCAAATAATTTAAGGATGTTTTCACTTGGAGGATAACAAGACGTAAAACAATTTGATCCCAGTTTAGCACAACATACTATTGAATTACAACCAAATTCCAAACCAGTTAGGTAGAAACAGAGGCCTGTGAATCCCAAAATAGAGCCTCTAATGAGGAAAGAATTATCCAAGTTGATTGAATCAGGTATAATATTTCCATTTAAGCATTCAAGTTGGCTAGAAAATCTTGTTCCTGTTAGGAAGAAGAATGGAGAAATAAAAATTATGTGTGGATTTAAGATATCTTTATAAAGCTTCATTAAAAGATCATTACCCACTTCAAAATATGGATCATATTTTAAGAACAGTTTCAAGTTCAGGCAGAATATCTCTTGTAGACGGTTACTGTGGATACAATCAGATTTTAGTTCGAGAAGAAGATAGGTACAAAACAACTTTTACCTCCAAGTGGGGTACTTATGCTTACAAAAGAGTGCCTTTTGGCCTTTCAAATTTTAGTGCAAACGTTTCAACATGTAATGGACATGGATTTTCATAGCTTGTTAAATAAATTCACCCTTATTTATTTAGATGATGTTACTATATTTTCAAAAGATTTTGATGAACATCTAGCACATCTAAGGCATAATTTTCAGTTATGCAGGTAGTTTGGAATATCTTTGAATCCCAAAAAGTCTATCTTTTCAGTACACCAAGGAAAATTACTAGGTCATATTGTTTCTAAGCAAGGATTAGCAATTGATCCTTTCATAATCGAAGCCATATCACAGCTATCATTGCCTCATCATAAGAAGACATTACAAAGTTTTCTTGGAAAAATCAACTTTGTTACAAGATTTGTTCCAGATTTTGTAGCATTGGTTAAACCATTAATAGTTATGCTTAAAAAGAGAGAAAACTTTCTCTTGGACTAGTGAAGGGAGAGAAGGGTTTGACAAAATCAAAAGAACCATCTCTCAGGATCCTACTCTTGCAAATCCAAATTTGATAAAGATTTTACAATGTATGCACTTGCAGGAGCTAAAAACATCTCATCTATATTAACTTAGGTTAATGATGAAAACATTGAGCAACCAATTGCTTTCTTTGGATAGAGCCTGCATGATTATGAAACAAGGTACACATTGCTTGAAAAACAAGTACCTTAGTAGTCAGATGACTAAATAATTTTAAATACATGCTTTCAAACAATAAAATTCATGTTCTTGTTGCTCATCCAAGTGTTAAATCTTTCATGTTAAATAAAGAATTGAAAGAGAAAAGAGAAGGATGGATAACAAAAGTTATGGAATATGATGTTGATATCCAGGTTGCTAAGACAGTTCAAGGAAAAGGTTTGTGTGAGCACTTAATTGCCGATATGGAAAACAATAAGCTACAAAATTAGAAGATTTAAAACAACATGTTGAAATTGCGTATCAGCAATCAAATATCATGGTCCATCCAAAAAAATCAGTGACTTAAATTTTCTCAAGAAGTCCAAGAATCAAGATGGATGGCTGATTTAGTTAACTATCTATAACATGACACCTATCCAAAAGGTATGGACAAGAATAAATGAAGGTATTTCAGATTACAAGTTGTACCTTATATTTTTATTGATAGTGTGTTGTTCAAAAGAGATATAAATAGAATATTACTACGATGTGTTGACTATGATAAAATTCAGAAATTACTATCAGAATTCCATGAAGGACTTGTAGGAGGTTATTTTTTAGCATGTACCACAACCTTAAAATTATGAAAGCTAGTTATTATTGGTGCAGCATATTTGAGGATTGTTTTGAATAGATCATAAAGTGTAAGAAATGGGATTTCTTTGTCAGAAAAGAACGTTTAGCTTCCCTACCTTTGTAACCAATTTCAGTTGATCAACCTTTTATGCAGTGGTGTCTTGACTTTATTGGCATGATAAATCCACCTTCTTTATAATGGACACAAGTGGATCTTAACTGGCTATAGATTATTTGACATTATGGACTGAAGCAATAGCTTTGGAAGATGCTAATGAAACTTTGATATTATCCTGTTATGAACTTATATTTTACAGATTTTTTGTTCTAGCAACTATCATATCAGATAATGCTTTAGCATTTCTTGGTGCAAAGATAACAGATTGGGCTATCAACCATGGAATTTATCTAAGTTCCTCATCTAATTATTACCCACAAGGTAATGGGTTAGCTTAAATTACTAACAAGAATCTTTTAAGGATCATCAGAAGAACACTCAATTACGATAATCAAAGAGTTTGGTATCTGATGTTGAAATCAGCACTTTGGGCTAATAGAGTGACTGTTTAAAACATCAGTGAGAAATTCACCATACAAGCTTGTTTACAAAAGAGAAGCAAGAATTCCTAATTATGTTGAGTTACCTGCATTAGATTTTCTGCATCAAATGGAGCTACTTAGATTAATGAACCATTGCAGGTTTCATTATGTAGAGTTAATGGAGTTTACAAGAGGTAAGAGATCAAGCTCATGTGAACATGAAAAAGAATCAGAAATAGATGAAGAATTACTTTTCATAAGAAATCCAAATTTAGAATCTTCAATGAAGGAGATATTGTGCTAAAGTTGGATGTTTGATTGTGCAAAGCCAGGAAGACACACAAAGTTTGATACAATCTTGAGTGGTCCTTACATGATTTCAGCTTGCAAATAACACAATGTTTTTCATCTTTTGGGACTGAATGGAGAGGAACTTCCCATTCCGATGAATGGTATGTTTTCTCTAACACTGTTATTGAAAATATTATAGTGATTGTTAGAGTAGGATTTCACTTCAATAAGTGCAGTTTTTATTTCACATTCATCCAATGTTTTTCAATTCAATAAGTTCATTCGTGCATATGATCTAGTTTACTAGATCCTTTCCTAGTTTTAGTTTGTTTTGGAAGGGTTGGACCTTCATTGAAGGAAAATTTTTGTTACATGTTTGGACTCCATGCCCAATGGACAAGAGAAAGGCACTAGTTTACAAGCTAGCAAGAAGTTTTCCCCATAGCATCGCGATAAATGTTGACAATTTTTACACATGTGCAAAAATGGGAAACTCAAAACTTCATTATGATTGATAGCATTGGTGAACTATACCCAAGTTAGGGGAGATTTCTTCAGATAATATCGTTATTGTTGAATTAGTTAATGAATACATGAAAACTGTAGCTATGTGTGTTGTTACAAAACGTAATAGATCACATAGGCTATAATTTTATGACTATCTTCAGCAAAAGAAAATAAGGCCCCGAAGGAAAATTTTGTTGTCTTGATGAAGACATCCAATTGTAGAATAGATGAAATGTTAAATTTTGAGACAACAAACATAAGAGTAGATTACAGAAATTAGAGTTCATTACTGGATGTTACAGGTTTTTTTTATGTTCTTTCCTTCATGATTAAGACATTCAATTATATTACTGAGTTGTTTAGTTCATCATACAATCCATACAAAAAGCTAAAATGCAGAAAGAAAAACACAACTCAATTTCAGAATTTAATTTTTTATTCATAAGGAATTTCAAGAAATTTTTCCCACACAAGCCATGGGATGTAACTAAAAAGTAAAGTACAAATAATTAAATAAGAGGTAACAGAATACATGAAAAATAAAATAGCGGATTATGAATGAACCCATCATTTCCTTTGGATTTCTCCTAAAGTTGATGCATCTCATCTCCAGCCTTATTCCCCTCTTCATCTTCACTACTGGAAATATTGTACTTGAAAAATAAAGAAAGAGGAAACTATCAATTATGAGCTCAGGGGTTAATCCATATTCCTATATTTTCCTAATTTGTGGATATGAATCTCTTAACAACATGAGATATAAATTACTTTAAGATCAAACTACATACATGTTTTACTCACTCAGAAAGAAGGAGAGAAAAGAAAAGAAAAAACCATGGACATAAGAGAGACCAAAAAGTGTAAATATTTTCTAATTGTTTTCTTAAGTGTGCATGTATAGGTTGTAGTCAAGAAGAAATAGATAAGTCATAAGTACATGGAAGGAATGAAGGAAGAATGAAAATCAAGGTTCAGTTACTGTCCTACAAATAGAAGAAGTTACAGTACAAAAAATAGAGTGGAAAGTTGAAGTACATGTTTCAGTTTGCAACTAAAGAAGAAGAATCAGATTTCAAGAAGCTAAAGTTAATTGGAAAGAAAGGATTATAGTTGAAACAGAATGAGAAAGAGAAATCTGGGAAAATTTTGACAAGGCTTCACCATGTAAAATGGACATTTACATCTTTCCATCATATTTTTTTAACTAATACGGTGCTTTAAATATTTATATAAATCAAGTAAGTGATACAGCTAAAGCAGAAAAGGCATGCCATGATCAAGATAAACAGTTGTTATGTTTCAGTGTCCAACAATAAAATAAGCTTCAATAGAAAAGTGTTGCATTCTGTATTTTGAATTAGAAAATACAACTATTGCAGCTGAAAAAGAAAACAATAAGGAACTCGTTTCTCGGAAAATTTGATAGGGCTTCACCATGTAAAACAAAAAATTTAAATTGAGATTCCAGCATGCATATCAAAGCTATAAATAAAAGGAAATACAATATATAATGCAGAAAATAAATGGAATGCACTTTCAGTCATCAAATTGAAGTACTTTGGAGCATTCATTATAGCTTAACAACTAAATAAATTGAAATTTAAAGTGATCTTACAAAGTGCATCCCTTCTATGAATTTTTGTTTTTTAAATAAAGCAAGTATGAAAATCAGAGATTCTGACATATCAAAGAGGTACAACTATTTATGCAAGGAAGTAGATCAAGAAAATATTAACATCAGGTTCATCACAAAAATTCATAGACTCGATCTAGTTACAATGGAATAAGCATGAATGAACAAAATCTCCATTAAAAGGAAAATATTCAAAGTAAAATGTATCTTACAACATCTCTAAGTTACAAGAGAGCTACAGGGTATTTACAGATCATCTTATAGTCACTAGAAAAAGGATGAAATAGGTATTATAAATTACAGTTGGAAACTCACACAAATAGATATCCAGGCATTAAACTCAATCAATACAAAGGGTATGAAAATTAAAGCTTCAGACAGTTGAAAAAAAAAATCATGGCCATCAATTTTCGAAGACATAGTTCACCTTTTCATTCCAGAGGAAATAAAGAATCTAATCATTTGATCTTTTCCCAGTTATCAAAGCTCAAACCAAATCTTTATGTGGAAAACATAACTAACTAAGTTGAGGAACAAAGCATCTTTTTACACAACATTTGTGATTAAGAGAAGAAAGCCAAAAGTACATTAAAACCACACATAATGTAGGGTATTCATGCTAACATGAATCGAGAACAATGGTTTACATTAAAAGCTAATGCATTCTCAAATATACACATGATCAGGAAATAGATCGAAATGAATAGGAATTTTGTATAATCTTCAAGAAAAAGGGATTGCATAGCCACTAGAGAATGAATAAGTTTCAAACACCTACATAAATAATCCTTCAGGTGTAATCAGTTAAGAGTAAGAGGAACACTCTCTAGCATTCAGATCACAAACTTAGAAAGAAAACTTTGAATCAAAATTACATGACCATCTAGGCTAAAAGAGTTTCAAAGTTTTCTTTCAGAAGTCAATATTCCCATTGAAAATCAGTTTCAAGTTGGAGATCCGAGAGATGAAATAACAATTTCTAGATTTAATCGTAAAACCCATTAATGGGTATCAAAATCAGAATAAGAAACAAGTACTTACTAGTTAATTGAAGCTGAGGTAAACCCTCGAGAAGGTTATCGAATTCAAAGCTAAATAGGAGCAAGACAAGATCAAGTTTCAACTCGAAATGACCAAGGTCAAACCAAGGGGTCACATGAAAATGTAAATAAAAAAAAATTATCAGTATTTTGAATTCGAAATGGAAAAAAACAAAGTAACAGTGGCGCTTAGGAGATCACAAATTACCTTTCTTTGTCAAACAATATGATTTTGGTCACACAATCCCAAGCTTGAAGGGATTAAACAGATTGAATGCAACTCAAAGCCTTGAACTCCGACCAAGGTTTCAAAATCCAAATCCATAGAGCTCCAGTGTAAAGAATGATGTCTACCAAGAAACCTCACATAGCTCCATGTCGAAGGCAGAAAACTAAAACCAAGCTCAAATCTTGCTTAGAAATAATGAACCGAGCTTGGTAAGAACAAAAATAGTGACCAGATCTCGTAAAGAAAGTGAAAGCAAAAGAATCCTCACAAAGCTTCATAAAACACAGAAAAGATCAAGAATGACCAAGGCACAACCATGAAAAATCTGAGAATGATAGAGAATATTTTTTGTAGAGGAGCTGAGCTCAAAAATAATCTATCAATGGCATCAAGCCAAAAAGTTTCCAGGGTTTCGCCTGTGAACCAGATGTAAAATTTAATAATGAATGGGATATGAGTTGATTTAAATCACCCATCATAGCCATGTCTTAACCTAACTCAATCACAGTCAAATAATCGATGGATCAAAAGAAAAAGGACAATTGATTAACATCTCTTGATCAATCTGAAAAATCGAAGAAAACCACCTGAGTTAAGATGCCACCGACAATACTAAAATTCAGGATTAAAAACCCGAGGGTAATAATTCAATAGTGTACGTTCATCAAAAATAGAGATCGAAGGCCCATGATCGATATCTTTTTTCAAGTAAACTTAACCCAGGTTAGATGCCACCGAAAAATTCATGGAAGAGGGGGCCAGCCCCACGTGTAAACCAAAATCATTATTTTTTTGAATTTTAAAATTCTAACCATAGTCTATGTCCCAAATGATCAAAAGGGGCTGACTACCATATATGCTAAATAATGATCACGAAAAAGGGTAAAGTATAACCTTGGTCTCTTCAAATTTCAAAAAAAAGATGACACGTATTTGCATGGAAGTGATAATCAAAAAGTGGTTGACTATATAGTATGTCATGTGTGCATACAAAAGGGCTGAATATTATGTTATTAACCTTAGTCAAAAGTCATACTCTATCAAAAAGTGACCCCTTCTTTATTCCAAAAATGCCATGATAATAAGGGTGGTCAAATCCAGGAAGAAGGATGGACCAGAGGTCAACATCAGATGCAAGAAACCTTTTGAAGGCTCGATTTCTTTATTTAAAAAAAAAAAAAATTGATTATGATTGAACATGTGCTCCCAGTGCTCCCCACAATGGATGAATTATTTTGCAAATATTGCAAGTATTGTAATTATTTTTTTCACTCATAGGAAGTTTATTTTTCCATACCTTCACAAAAGGACAGAACAAACAAGAAGACAAATTTGCATGCTCAAGGAAAGAGACTTGCCCAACAAGAATGATTTATTATTAGCAAATTATTCACCCATTCTTTTCATAAAAATAGAACAATCAACTTAAGTTTGACTCATATGTAATCAAAGGCTATTAATGCCTCTTGTACTAGTTTCTTTTATTTTATTCCTTTATTTATTATTAAATTCTAAATAAAGGATAAAAATAGGATGCATGGGTGAGTACAGCCTTAGTCTAGTTTTAGGAAAGTTGGGTTGATCAAATATGATATATATTGTGTGCCTTGGAAAAGCGTACGGGAGGAATATTGTGGATATAGGAGTACTGAAGTAATTTTTGCAAGTTTTTCCCTTTGAATGTGAAGTATTTTCTACCTTTCCAATTATTTTCAGTCTTGTGTATGTTTCCTTTAATTTTGTGAATGAAAATTCCCTAGTTAATTATCTTACCCTACTGCAACTTTAGTAATTTCTACATGATCTTAATGTGTATGTATAGCTTAGCAGTATTGTTGTGATATTTTCCCTCAATACAAAAAAGTGTTTACCCTTAATATTTATAGAAAATTATTGGTTTGTGCATCAAGAATCCTTTCACATATAAGTTGTGCATATAATTATTCAAATCCCTCATAAAAATTTGGTGTATCACCCCAGTTTTAAATATTTTAGAGCCATCTTTTACCCTTTACACCAAAAAACCAATTTAGGATACATCAATAAGGAACTGACCTTGATATAAGAGACTTACCTCAAAATAGTTATACCCACATACCTGAGTTGTTTTCATTGTATCTACAAAAGAGAGAGATCATTTTTGTAAGCTTATAAAACCTGTAACCATCTCTTTATAGGGTGCACTTTCAAGAGATAATAGTATAAACTTGCATTGTTCTTGGCCCACTCTCAAGAACTTCTTGAATCCATTTAAATGGCTCTTCGGGATTTATTGTGACCTCTTTCACCGGAGTGCTTGCAGAAGCATGCCATGGAGATAGATATTCACCACCTTTAGAAGACATAATCAGATGTTTGTGAATAAGAGGATACTACTACATATTACTTCTTCTTATCTTGAGAAACTAAATCCGACCAACTCTCCTTGGCCCAATTAACCAGTTCTTCCAACTCACCGAGCTCACTGTCTTATCTTGTTTTGAACCAACTCACCAAGGGGAGAGTAGGTGACCTTAACCAAAAAATTTGAACTTCCTAGCGGAAAAAGGAAACAATATATGTTGATACAAAGATGATATCAACTTTCTGCTCTCGGGACAAAAAAAAACTATTTTTGGAAATTAGGTCTCAGGAGTTGCTATTTTGGGAAGTGTCACTTTTTCTCCTTGTTGTTTGTACTTTGGATTTCCCTTCAAATTCTGAGCTTATTAGAGATTTTTTGGGGTCAATTCTAAGCACTTTCTATTTTTTGGAAATTTCCTTTTTAATTTTTTTGTTTTTTTGTTTTTTGACTTTTTGACCTGCGTTCCCTAGTTTTTGATCTGTATGATTTTCAATATATGTTCTTCTGGAAGAGTTTTCCATTTTAGGAAACTTACTACAAATGACATGTGTAAAATAGTGACACTTGCTATTTTTAGAATCTGAACTTTGGATTTTCACATTGATGAAAACATTTCAGATTCCTTCTGGGTTTGCGCTTAAGTCTCTATTCAGATTTTTAAGTCAAAGCACTTCTCGGATTTATGGAAAATGAAGAAGAATCAACATAGGGACAAAAAATTTAAATGGATACCATTAGAAAATAGGTTTGGATTTCTAGTTTTAGTTTTTTTCAGCTTCAAGGCATTTGGATGAGGAACATTTTATGAAAATTCCATGGATATCCAATGCACAGTTTGGGAGATATGATCGTTTCCTCATTTTTGTGCAATGGGGTTTCTAGTAGCTCTTAAACATGGATTTTTATCATAAGGATGGATTTCTTTCATTATAGCAGCATGGGATGGTGGCGGAATGATGGATGGGATGCTACTAACATTGAAAAAACAAAAAAAAATAGAGGAATGAATAAATTATATCAATTTTAGAAAAACTTGTGCATGCATGGAGGAAAAATGGAAGAAGTAAGAAGTATTAAGAATAATTATTTTCATTTTTTTCACCACTTGCACCAAGTTCTTGGTGCACTTCGTGTAAAAAGGGTCCCCTATCCCTATTGGGCTATGCGTCACAACATAATTTTCCATTGAGGATGAGAGAGGGGCTTGAAAATCACTTTAAAGCAACTTATGGGGTCACGTAGGTGACTCAAAGGGTAAATGGGAGGGAAGGGGAGCTTTTTTCCCCAATCTTTCTAAATATTTTGTGTACGTGGGAAAAAAAAATGTGTCATTACCCTTGTTTGATAATTGTGTCTGATAAAAAAATGGTTGTAGATAGGATTTTCCTAGCTGGTGTGAAAATGATGATTAAACCATCTTCTAGAAATATTAATTACCTTTCCAAATATATATTATTTGAATCTTAACTCCTTACAAAACTCCCATAATTATTTCCCGAAGCTCAGGTGATTTTTTTTTTCTATGCACTGCCTAGGCCTCCAAGACCCACTTTTTGTTGGAGTTGCTCCAACTTGTTAAACCTTCAAAAACCTTCCAAAACTAATGGAAAACATTTTTATCCCTCTGATACATCTCTATGATGAGTTTAGGCCTTTCTTTTCATTCCGGAGGCTATGCACCAACCTTGAGGATACTAGAGAATAGCCTTTCCTAAAGCTTGCTAAAAGGCATGTCTTGATGGATATTGTCTTGAAAGCATTTGAAATGACTGGATAGCCCTAAATCACCTATGGGAATAACAACACAAAAGATGGACCTCTCGGATATTTGGGATAAGATTGACTCAGTGATTAGGGGGATATGAAGGAGGACTCGGAATGACCTTTGCGATAAACATTTCTAGTAGGTAATGGTTGTTATGATCAAAATTTGAGAATTTTCTTGTTGAACATTGCATGACAAAAAAAAACACAAGCACAAAGATATGGGGGTGAATCAGTGTAGATTAAAAATTTAATCAATTTCAATCTAGAAATCCTTGATCAATTACAACTATGTAGCACAATCATTGAATCAGACTTATGCAAGAAAGTAATAAAACTAAAGACAGAGTTTATAGTGGGAAACCCTTTTGGGAGAAAATCCCACTTTGAAACATGGGATTTATCAGGAACATTAATTCCAAAGTATACATGATCTTTTTTTCTGGTTGAGCACACACTAAACCTATAAAGCACCCACTTTACATTCTCCAAGCACCTGCTTGAACAAAAAAAACCACCCACTCAACAAATTTTAGCAAGGTGCAAGTTGCAAGGTGAAATTACCCCTATATTTTTAGCACCCACTCAAAAATATGATATTACAAATAAATTGATCGTATAGAATAAGGATTTATTAACCAATGGATTATGATCACTTTTCTTTACCTCCCTATGCTCACTCTTTTAGGGTTAAACACTCAAAATTCTCCGTCTCTCTGTCTCATTCTTTCAAATCTTATCTGGGTCTTTGATTTTGGAGCTTTTAATCCTTTGAACAAGTCTTAATTTGATCAGTAAATCTGCACTTTGTCGTTGTCTCTGAACCTCTAATTTGAACTCTCTTTCTCAGTTGATCAAAAAAACTAATGCTCAACTCATTTGATTTGATCTTGTTTTTTTGAATCCTTTGGTTTAGTGCCAAATCTCTATCTTTTGGGTTTGTTTGGCCTCTCTCTCTCTCTCTATAATTCCTTCAATTCAAATGCTCCTTGTCTCACTTGAAAAAAAACCAATAATATTGAATTTTACACCTTAAATAAATAAATATTTTATCTATTATTTTATTTCCAAAACTACCATTCTGTTATCCTCAAAACTCATATTCTTCTATTGCATTGGATGGAGAGTGATGTCACCTTTTTAAAAAGTAAAAAAAAATTAAATTTTAATACCTAGATCTTGAGATATTAAAAAATGGGTCTAGAGGAATCATGTAGCACAAGTTCCATATCATCCCACACATTCCGCAAAACACAACCATTTATTCATTATAGCATTGTCTTTGTAAATTGGGTTATTCAGATAATCAGAGATCACTAATAACTATAGAATTAGTACCTCTTTTTCCTTGTTCTTTCACATTGATTTCTACTCGCACTTAACTCCATGTACTTTGTATATCTCTCTTCCATTATAATTTGGGCCAAAGAGGGTTTCCAAGAACATGGACTCACGTAGAACAAGTTCCACATAACTTAGGTTTTGCCGACTCATCAATCCTCCACATCACAGTCCTTTTTCTGTGTTATTCGATTCATTATGGCTTTCAGAGAACAAGTGCCTTCGTGGAAAAAATGCCAAGATCTCTAAGTTCACCCACCCATCTAATTGTTTGTACTCAATTGTTAATTTTCGTTTGGGGTCTTTAACACTCGCAGATAACTCTATCACTCATGGAACTTGTTCTTATGAGAGCTCTTGTGCCCGATTCATACGTTCAACATTCAAATAACAATGTTCTTTGTTTTTGGGTTAAATTAATTTGCAGAGAACACTTACTAACATGTAATTCCTTCTTATAAGAGCCTTTGATCTTGAATCCTTAGCTCAACCGAACATATAACTAAAATGTTTTTGTTTCAGACCAAATTGCCTTATCGGGAACCTTAAATCACTTGTAACTCGTTCCACTTGGATCTCTTGAGCCCGAAATATGAACCGATCCTGCATTGTAAAGGATTGTATATTTTGTGGCCAGTAAAAAACCTGAAGGGAACACTAGTTAAAGAAGAACTAGTTCTATTCACCTCCCACGAACCCGCAAATAACTAAAGTAATCAAAAACTCAAAATTTTATTAAATTCTGGGAGGACCAAATATTTTACTTTTCTCCGTACACATTTTTTGAGTACTTAGAATGTGTGAAAAATATTTTTAACCCATTAAAACACTAGAATAAAATGTACTAACCATTTTAATCTCTCTAGTGTGTTTCAATATCCTCTTCCAAGATTGCAGTGACCCTATAACATCCTTAAACACCCTGAAACCATTCTAAATTCCCAATAAACTTGAAGCATCCTGAATGCATAATGCACTAACCTGAGCCCATTATACACATTTAAAACACATCATAAACCTTGGAGAGACATGGTTGATCTTTAGAATCCGTCATAACACCTCCACAACATCTTTTTCCATCAATGCAACTTGACATTAATGATAACACCAATGAAAATGAAAAATATCCATCAAAATACCCCTTTGTCATTGATGGCAACATTCTGAGAAATATTGAACCCTTGACAGAAAAAGCATTTTTCAAGCTATTTTCTGACTCCCTCCCCTTTGAAATCTATGATAAAGGACCATCTATCCAACACCATTATGAATTTGTAGATAGGCTAACGGAACAAACATTATCCCCTCTAGAGTCTCCCTTAGGCTCATGCTTTGCAGTGAGTCGTAGAACTTTTTCTCATCTTTACTTTGTAAAATTTGATCCATGTGATATGATATGAACAAAATAAATGCTTCCCTTGAGATGACGCATTCCATGATAATCTTCAATATTGTCATCCATCTATTTTCTATTCCAAGATAGTATCAACACTTTATTTTCAATATAATATAAAAACTTTCTTTTCAAAGATAAAATCAACACTTTCTTGGAGTTGATATTGCATACCTTGATGATTTTCAATCTATTCAAGAAATTTCACTTAGAAAACAAGATGCCAAATAAAAATTGTCAAAATGAGATAGAAGACTAGCTCCCCCTCACATGAAGACTTTAGTGCACTGATTTGGAGATGATATTGCATGAGAATAATTCCTTACCTTTTCTCAACACTTTCTAGTTGTTGGTGGGATTAGGAATGAACCCTAATTTATTTGTCAAGTTCTCAAATGTTTCTTTTGGAAATGGTTTTGTCATGATATCAACAATCTCTTCATTTATGCTCACATACTCAAGAATTATTTTCTTGTCATTCACTTGTTCCCTTAAGAAGTGATATCTAATTGGGATGTGTTTTTTAATTGAGTGAAACATAGGGTTCTTGGAAATACTTATAACACTATTACTATCATAGAGCAAAAGAATTGGGCTATCATATTTTACCTTGTAATCCTCTAATGTATGTTTCATCCAAAAAACTTGAGTACAACACATTGTAGTAATTATATACTCTACCTCAAATGTTGAGAGTGCTACTAATGATTTATTCTTACTCATCTAGGATACTAGGCAATTTCAAATGAATAATACACCTGCACTTGTACTCTTCATATCATCAACGTTTCCTTCCCAATCAACATCAGTGAATTATTTTATGTTGAAGTCATTGCTTTTGGGGGTACTAGAATCCATACTTAAGTGTTCCCATGAGGTACATCACAAATATTTTAACTTTCTTGAATTTTTTTTCCCTCAGATATTATTGAAATATTCTAACTAGACCCACAACCTACATTATATCAGGTCTTGATGCAGTGGAGTACATTAGACTACCTATCATGGATCTGTATAAATATTTTTCTACTCTTGGTGAGATGTCCTCTTTTCTCATCTTACATCCCACTTTCATTTTTGTTCTAATAGGTATGCATTCTTCCATCCTTAATCTTTTCAAAATTCCTTTGATGTATTTAGTTTGGTATATGAAGATACCTTGGTATGATTGACTAATTTGTAAGCCCGGGAAGAATGAGGGACCCCCAAGCATAGACATTTAAAATTATTCTCTCATCTCATCAAAAAATTCAGGAGTCATCTTATCATGATCTCCTCCAAATATAATATCATCCACGTATAAAATGAAATGAGAAAATGATATGCTTCTTCCTTGACGTAGATATTACTATCAACAACACCTTTTCTGAAACCTTTCTCAATGAGGTATGTGTCTAACATGTTTTACCAAGCCCTAGGATAGTTTTTGAGTCCATACAAATCCTTTTCCAACTTCCACACATAATCTTTGTTATCAGTTTAAAGAAAATCCATCACGTTTCTCAATATATAACTTTTCATTTAGGTGGCCATTGAGGAAGGTTAATTTAACATCCATCTAGAAAACTCTAATTTTTTTGTAAGTTACATATGCCGGAATCGGTCTGATTGCTCCCATCCTTTCCACTGATGCAAAAGTTTCTTCAAAGTCAATTCCTTCCATTTGTACATAGTCGTTGCATACAAGTCTTTCCTTGATTCTTCTCACTTCTCCTTTCTCATTAAATTTTTTTGGGTACCCATTTTTTTCCTAGCATGTTCTTTTCTTTTCGTCTTGATATCAGTTCCCAGGTCTCATTCTTTTCACTTTGATCAAGATCTTAATTCATGGCATCCACCCAATATTGATCCTTGCTAGCTTCTAAAACATTTGTGGATTAAATCATGGATAATATTGTTATGTCTTCATGATTTTACCACTCTCTTAGCTTCCTTCTTGTGAGAATATGAACTTCTTTATTTCCAATAATTTGATTTGCTGGATGGTGTCTCATGACTTTCCTTAAGGGCATTTTGGTGTCTTCTCTTTCTTCTACTTCTTATAGTTCTTCATGTGTACTTCCCACTTCTTCATCATCTTCTTGATATTTTTTTTTGTCCTTAGGCTTAGTGCTGGATTTGGAAGGGTAGAACTAATCAACCTTTAAATTTGTGCTTTCAATCACCTTTTTTAGCCTCTTATTGTAGCATCTATAGGATTCAATGAATTCTGAGTAACAAAGAAATATGCCTTCATCACACCTAGAATGAAATTTTCCAAACTTATCTTCATTTCTCTTGATATAACATTTTCTTCCAAATACTCTATTGTGTTTCACATTTTTTGGCCTTCCTTTCCAGAATTCATAGGGTTTCTTGTTGTTGTTCACTCTTAGTTGATCTCTATTTAGACTATAAACAAATGTGTATATTTATTCACTCCAATAGCTATTAGGTAGTTTAGATTCATTTAGCATGGTCCTGGTCATTTCTTGTACTATCATGTTTTTCTTTCAAAAACTCAATTTTGTTAAGGTGTCCTTATAGCTAAGAATTGTCTTCGAATCCGATTTTCTTCACATAATTCAGAAAATTAATTAGACCAAAATTCTCCACCTTTATCTAATCTTAGGAATTTAATCTTGGTATTATTTGCATTCTTAAATAGTTCTTCAAAGGATTTAAATATGTCCAATGTTTCATATTTGTGATTCAAACAAGCTACCCATGTTATTCTGGTGAAGTAATCTATTAGTAGCATGAAATACAAATCTCCTTTTAGGATTTCAGTTCTTGGAAGCCCACACAGATCTATATGGATCAGATCCAGGGTTCTAGTTGTATAATACTCTTTGGACTTGAAATATATATATATATATATTACCATGCAGGAAAGTGTTGCAAAGAGGGTCTCTTGATTTTACAATCTTATGCATATGTCTCAAACCATCCTTGGTATTTAATTAAGAAATTTTTTCAAAGATTATATGCTCCAATCTCCTATGCCACAACCAGTTATCATGAAATTTACTTGTGAAGAATTTTTCTTTATAAATTTCTTTGAGAACATACATGTTATTCTTGGTGTGTTTAACTTTTGCAAATTTCTTTCTATTTTTTCCACTAATAATATCACAACCTTTGTCATGAAATATCAAGTTGTAACCTTTCTTACACATTTAACTCACACATACTAGGTTTTTCTTGAGACCTTCAACATATAGTACATTCTTTGTGATTGTTTTGTCATTATCAAGACTGAGAGTTCCTTTTCACACAATGTTTGTTGAATTATTATTACCAAACCTAACAGTTATTAATGCATTGTTTGATAAAGAAATGAACATTATTTTATCGCTTGTCACATGACTGGAGTAACCACTATCTAAATAACAGATTTTATCCTCAACTTATACAAGAGAGGTAATTTATACTATTGAACATGACTCTTTTATTTTATTGGCTTCTTCCTTTTACAACATACACCCATTTAGTTTTTTAGGAGATTCTTGATTACATATCATGGATATATGACCATCCTTGTGATATTTATAGCAACTAACATTGTGATTCATTCTAGTGTTTGGTGAATTGTAGTTTCTTCCATATCCTCTATTATATCTAATACATTTAGAAACTTTGTGACCAAACTATTATCCAAAAAACTCTCCTAGTTATTTGGATAACCTTTACTTCATTATGGCTCTGATGTTTCACATTCTAGGTTAAATGTGGTTTCTTGTACACCCCTTTTTAGTCTTGCATTCAAAATCAGCTAAGTCCCTGGTCTTCCTGTCGTGTGCCCTATCTTTTTTCCACCATCGCGCACCCTTCCTTAGTTGGATGATCGCGTCCTTCTTCCATACCTTCCTTCTGCGAGTATGCCTTCTTTCTTACTGCGTACACACCTACGTGCTCGGTTTCCCTCTACCTTCCTTTCGTGTGCTTGTATATTGCTTCAGGCCATTTTTCCTTGCTGCAATTCTTCCGTGTGCCCTTGCACACCTTCTTGCTTCTCCCTTTACATTATTCTCCTTCCATTTCACCTTCCACGCCTTCCTCCTATGCACCCGCTTTCTTTCCTACTCCCTCGCACCCTTCTTGCGTGCCCCTTTATTTACTTGCCTAAAATTGGATAAGTCCCTTCTCTTCCTCTTACGTGCTTACTCACACCTTTTCTGTCACATGCCTTCTTTTTCTTTCTACCACCGCCTACCCTCCTTCAGATGAATTCCTCCTGTGCCTGACCTCCAAACTTCAAATGGTCATACCTTCTGTCCAAGAGCTTCGTTTTTTACAAAATTTGACTATCTGAAATGAGCACGACGTCCCTCTACAAGTTCATGGTGCACTTTCCATAAAAAGGTCCTCCACCCCTATTGGGCTATGTGTCGCATCATAATTTTCCATTGAGGGTGAGAGAGGGGCTTGAAAATCACTTTAAAGCAGCTTATAGGGGCACGTGGCTGACTAAGAGGGTAAATGGGAGGGAAGGGGAGATTTGTGTCCCAATCCTTCTAAATATTTTGTGCACATGGGACAAACAAATGTGCCCTTACCCTGGTTTGATAATTGTGTCTGACAAAAACTAGTTGTAGATAGGATTTTCCTAGGTTATGTGAAAATGATGATTCCACCATCTTGTAGAAATATTAATTACCTTTCCAAATATATATTATTTGACTCTTAACTCCTTACAAAACTCCCATAATTGTTTCCCAAAGCTGAGGGGACTTCTTTTCCTATGCACTGCCTAGGCCTCCAAGACCCACTTTTGTTGAAGTTGCTCCAACTTGTTAAACCTTCAAAAAACTTCCAAAACTAATGGAAAACATTTTTAGCCCTCTGATACATCTCTTTGACGAGTTTAGGCCTTTCTTTTCACTCCAGAGGCTGGCCACCAACCTTGAGGAGACTAGAGAATATCTTTTCCTAAAGCTTGCTAAAAGGCCTATTTAATGGATATTGTCTTTAAAGCATTTGAAATGACTGGATAGCCCTAAATCGCCTATGGGAATACCAACACAAAAACATGGACCTCTCAGCTATTTGGGATAGGATTGACTCAGTGATTAGGGGGATATGAAGGAGAACTTAGAATGACCTTTGGGATAAACATTTTCTGGTAGGGTATGGTTGTCATGCTCAAAATTTTGTAATTTTCTTGTTGAACATTTGCATGACAAAAAGAACACAAGCACAAAGAGATGGGGGTGAATCAGTGTAGATTAAAAATTTAATCAATTCCAATCTAGAAATCCTTGATCAATTGCAGCAATGTATCATAATCGTTGAATCAAACATATGCAAGAAAGAAATAAGACTGAACACAGAGTTTATAGGGGGAAACCCTTTCCGAAGAAAATACCACTTTGAAATAAGGGATTTATTAGGAACATTAATTCCAAAGTATACACGATCTTTGTTTCAGTTGAGCACACACTAAACCCGTGAAGCACCCACTTTAGATTCTCCAAGCACCCACTTGAACAAAAATAAGAACCCACTCAACAAATTTTAGCAAGGTGCAACTACCCCTATATTTTTAGCACCCACTCAAAAATATGATATTACAAATAAATTGATCATATAGAATAAGGATTTATTAACCAATGGATTATGATCAGTTTTCTTTACCTCCCTATACTCACTCTTTTAGGGTTGAACACTCACCATTCTCTGTCTCGCTGTCTCATTCTTTCAAATCTGATATGTGTCTTTGATTTTGGAGCTTTTAATCCTGTAAAAAAGTCTTAATTTCATCAGTAAATCTGCACTTTGTCTTTGTCTCTCCACCTCTAATTTGAACTCTCTTTCTCAGTTGATCAACCACACTAATGCTCAACTCATTTGAGTTGATCTTGTGTTTTTGAATCCTTTGGTTTAGTAGTGAATCTCTATCTTTTGGATTTGTTTGGTCTCTCTCTCTCTCTCTCTCTCTCTCTCTCTCTCTCTCTCTCTATAATTCCTTCAATTCAAATGCTCCTTGTCTGACTTGGAAAAAACCAATAATTTTTTATTTTACCCCTTAAATAAAAAATATTGTATCTATTATTTTATTTCCAAAAATACCATTCTGTTATCCTCAAAACTCATATTCTTCTATTTCATTGGATGGAGAGTGATGTCACCTTTTTAAAAAGTCAAAAAAATTGAAATTTTAATACCTGGATCTCGAGATATTAAAAAATGGGTCTGGGGGAATTGTGTAGCACAAGATCCATATCATACCTCACAGTTCGCAAAACACTACCATTTATTAATTATAGCATTGTCTTTGTAAATTGGGTTATTCAGATAATCGGAGATCACTAAGAACAATAGAATTAGTACCTCTTTTTCCTTGTTCTTTCGCATTGATTTATGCTCGCACTACACTCCATTTACTTTGTATATCTCCCTTCCATTATAATTCGGGTCAAAGAGGGTTTCAGAGAACATGGACTCACGTAGAACAAGTTCCACATAACTTAGGTTTTGCCGACTCATCAATCCTCCACATCACACTCCTTTTTCTGTGTTATTCGATTCATTATGGCTTTCGGAGAACAAGTGCCTTCGTGGAAAAAATGCCAAGATATCTAAGTTCACCCGCCCATCTAACTGTTTGTACTCAATTGTTGATTTTCATTTCAGATCTTTAACACTCGCAGAGAACTCTATCACTCTTGGAAATTGTTCTTATGAGAGCTCTTGTGCCAGATTCATACGTTCAACATTCCAATAACAAGGTTCTTTGTTTTTGGGTTAAATTTGTTTACGGAGAACATTTATTAATTTGTAATTCCTTCTTATAAGATACTTTGGGCCTGAATCGTTAGCTTGACCCACAAATAACCAAAACGTTTGTGTTTCAGAGCAAATGGTCTTATCGGGAACCTTAACTCACTTGAAACTCATTCCAATTGGATCTCTTGAGCCCGAAATATGCACCGATCCGGCGTTGTAAAGGATTATATGTTTTGTGGCCACTAAAACCGTGCAGGGAACACTAATTCAAGAAGAACTAGTTCTATTCACCTCCCACGAACCCGCAAAGCACTAAAGTACTCAAAAACTCAAAATTTTCAAAATTTCTCCAACCACCAAATATTTTACTTTTCTCCGTACACATTTTTTGAGTACTTAGAATATGTGAAAAAGAGTTTTAACCCATTGAAACACTAGAATCAAATGTACTAACAATGTTAATCTGTGTTTCAATATCCTTGTCCAAGATTGCAATGACCCTATACAACCTGAAACACCCTGAAACCATTCTAAATTCCCAATAAACTTGAAGCATCATGAATGCATAATGCAATAACCAGAGCCCATTGTACAAATTTTAAACACATCATAAACCTTGGAGACACATGGTTGATCTTTAGAATCCTTCATAACACCTACACAACACTTTTTTCAATCAATGCAACTTGATATTAATGATAACACCAATGAAAATGAAAAAGATCCGACAAAATCCCCCTTTGTCATTGATGGCAACATTCTCAGAAATACTGAACCCTTGATGGAAAAATCATTTTTAAGCTATTTTCTGACTCTCTCCCCTTTGACATCTATGATAAAGGACCATCTATCCAACACCATTATGAATTTGTAGATAAGCTAATGGAACAAACATTATCCCCTCTAGAGTCTCCCTTAGGCTCATGATTTGCACTGAGTTGTAGAACTTTTTTCTCATCTTTACTTTGTCAAATTTGATCCATGTGATCTGGTATGAACAAAATAAATTCTCCCCTTGAGATGATGCATTCCATGATAATCTTCAATATTGTCTTCCATCTCTTTTCTGTTCCAATATAGTATCAACACTTTATTTTCAATATAATATCAAATATTTCTTTTCAAAGATAAAATAAACACTTTCTTGGAGCTGATCTTGCATACCTTGATGATTTTCAATATTTTCAAGAAATTTCACTTAGAAAACAAGATGCCAAATAAAACTTGTCAAAATGAGATAGAAGACTAGCTCCCCCTCACATGAAGACTTCAGTGCACTGATTTGGAGATGATATTGTACAAGAATTATCCTTTACCTTATCTCAACACTTTCTAGTTGTTTTTGGGATCAGGAATGAACCCTAATTCATTCGTTAGGTTCTCAAATGTTTCTTTTGGAAATGGGTTTGTCACGATATAAACAATCTCTTCATGTGTGCTCACATACTCAAGAATTATTTTCCTGTATTCACTTGTTCCCTTAATAAGTGATATCTGATTGGGATGCATTTTTTAATTGAGTGAAACACAAGGTTCTTGGAAATACTTATAACACTATTATTATGACAGAGGAAAAGAATTGGGCTATCATATTTTACCTTGTAATCCTCTAATGTATGTTTCATCCAAAAATATTGAGTATAACACATTGCAGCAATTATATACTCTGCCTTACATGTTGAGAGTGCTACTGATGATTTCTTCTTACTCATCCAGGATACTAGGAAATTTCTAATGAATAATACACCTCCACTTCTACTCTTCATATCATCAATGTTTCCTTCCTAATAAACATCAATGAATTCTATTATGTTGAAGTCATTGCTTTTGGGTTACTAGAGTCCATACTCAAGTGTTCCCATGAGGTATATCACAATTATTTTAACTTCCTTGAAATGTGTTTCCCTTAGATCTTCTTGAAATATTCTAACTAAACACACAACCTACATGATATCAGGGCTTGATGCAGTGGAGTAGAGTAGACTACCTATCATGGATCTGTACAAAGATTTGTCTACTCTTGGTGAGTTGTCATCTTTTCTCATCTTGCATCCCACTTCCATTTGTGGTCTAATAGGTGTGCATTCTTCCATCCTAAATATTTTCAACATTCCTATGATGTATTTAGTTTGGTATATGAAGATACCTTGGTATGATTGACTTATTTGTAACCCCAAGAAGAATGAGGGATCCCCAAGAATAGACATTTCAAATTATTATCTCATGTCATCGAAAAATTCATGAGTCGTCTTATCATGATCTCCTCCAAATATAATATCATCCACGTACAAAATGAAAATGAGAAAATGATATGCTTCTTCTTTGACATAGATATTACTATCAGCAACACCTTTTTTGAAACCTTTCTCAATGAGGTATGTGTCTAACCTATTGTACCAAGCTATAGGATATTTTTTGAGTCCACACAAATCCTTTTCCAACTTGCACACATAATCTTTGTTATCAGTTAAAGAAAATCCATCATGTTTCTCAATATATAACTATTCATTTAGGTGGCCATTGAGGAAGGCTAATTTAACATCCATCTAGAAAACTCTAATTTTCTTGTAAGTTACATATGCCAGAATCAGTCTGATTGCTCCCATCTTTGCCACTGATGCAAAAGTTTCTTCAAAGTCAATTCCTTCCATTTTTGCATAACCTTTGCATACAAGTCTTTCCTTGATTCTTCTCACTTCTCCTTTCTCATTGAATTTTTTTTTTGGATACCCATTTTTTTTCCTATCATGTGCTTTTCTTTTCATCTTGGTATCATCTCCCAGGTCACATTCTTTTAACTTTGATCAAGATCCCCATTCATGGCATTCACCCAATGTTGATCCTTGCTAGCTATTGAACCATTCTTGGATTCAATCATGGATAATATTGTTATGTCTTCACGATTTTACCACTCTCTTAGCTTCCTTCTTGTGAGAATATGAACTTCTTTGTTTCCAATAATTTTATTTGTTGGAAGGTGTCTCATGACTTTCCTTGAGGGTGTTTTGGTTTCTTTTCTTTCTTCTACTTCTTACACTTCTTCATGTGTACTTCCCACTTCGTCATCATCTTCTTTATATTTATTTTTCTCCTTAGGCTTAGTGCTGGATTTGGAAGCGTAGGACTCATCAACCTTTAAATTTGTGCTTTCAATCACCTTTTTTAGCCTCTTATTGTAGCATCTATAGGATTCAATGCTTCTGAGTAACAAAGAAATATGCCTTCATCACACCTAGAATGAAATTTTCCAAAGTTATCTTTATCTCTCTTGATATAACATTTTCTTCCAAATACTCTAATGTGTTTCATATTTTTTGGATTTCCTTTCTAGAGTTCATAGGGTTTCTTTTCGTTGTTCACTCTTAGTTGAGCTTTATTTAGAATATAAACAAATGTGTATATTTATTCACTCCAATAGCTATTAGGTAGTTTAGATTCATTTAGCATGGTCCTAGTCATTTCTTGTACTATCATGTTTTTCTTTCAAAAACTCCATTTTGTTGAGGTGTCCTTGTAGCTAAGAATTGTCTTTGAATCTGATTTTCTTCACATAATTCATAAAATTAATTAGACTGAAATTCTCCACCTTCATCTAATCTTAGGAATTTAATCTTGGTATTATTTACATTCTTCAATAGTGCTTCAAAGGATTTAAATATGTCCAATGCTTCATATTTGTGCTTCAAACAAGCTACCCATGTTATTCTGGTGAAGTAATCTATTAGTAGCATGAAATACACATCTCCTTTGAGGACTTCAGTTCTTAGAAGCCCACATAGATCTATATGGATCAGATCCAGGGTTCTGGTTGTATAATACTCTTTGGACTTGAAATATATAATTTTTGCCATGCAAGAAAGTGCTATAAAGAGGGTCTCTTAGTTTTATAATCTTATACATATGTCTCACACCATCCTTGGCATTTAATTAAGAAAAATTATCAAATATTATATGCTCCAATCTCCTGTGCCACAACTAGTTATCATGAAGTTTACTTGAGAAGAATTTTTTTTTTATTAATTTCTTTGAGAACATACATGTTATTCTTGGTGTGTTTAGCTTTTGACAAATTTCTTTCTAGTTTTTCCATTAATAATATCACAACCTTTGTCATGAAATATCAATTTGTAACCTTTCTTACACATTTCACTCACACTTGATAGGTTTTTCTTGAGACCTTCAACATATATTACATTCTTTGTGATTTTTTTTGTCATTATCAAGACTAAGAGTTCCTTTCCACACAATGTTTGTTGAATTATTATTACCTAACCTAACAGTTATTAATGCATTGTTTGATAAAGAAATGAACATTATTTTATTGCTTGTCATGTGACTGGAGTAGCCACTATCTAAATAACAGATTTTATCCTCAACTTATACAAGAAAGGTAATTTATACTATTGAACATGACTCTTTTATTTTATTGGGTTCTTCCTTTTACAAACATACACCCATTTAGTTTTTTAGGAGATTCTTGATTACATATCATGGATATGTGACCATCCCTTGTGATATTTGTAACAACTAACATTGAGATTCATTCTAGTGTTTGGTGAATTCTAGTTTCTTCCATATCCTCTATTATATCTTCTACATTTAGAAACTTTTTGATCAAAACTGTTATCCAAATAACTCTCCTAGTTATTTGGATAACATTTACTTTTATTATGGCTCTGATGTTTCACATTTCAGGTTGCGTGCAGTTCTTGTACGCCCCTTTTACAGTATTGCGTTCAAAATCGGCTAAGTCCTTGGTATTCCTATCGTGCGCCCTCTCTTTTGTCCACCATCACGCGCCCTTCCTCAATTGTATGATCGTGCCTTTATTCCATACCTTCATTCCATGAGTATGCCTTCTTTCTTACTATGTGCACACCTACGTGCTTGGTTTCCCTCTGCCTTACTTTCATCTGCTTGTATATTGCTTCAGGCCATTTTTCCTTGCTGCAATTCTTCTGTGCACCCTTGCGCACCTTCTTACTTCTCCCTTTACACTATTCTCCTTCCATTTCGCCTTCCACACCTTCCTCTTGTGTGCCCACTTTATTTCCTATTCCCTTGCGCCCTCCTTGCGTGCCCCTTTGTAGACTTGCCTAAAATTTGCTAAGTCCCTTCTCTTCATCTTGCATGCTTACTCACACCTAACTTGTCACATGCCTTATTTTCTTTTCTACCACCGTGCACCTTCCTTCAGATGAATTCCTCCCGTACACCAACCTCCAAACTTCAAATGGTCATAACTTCCAGCCTAGAGCTCCATTTTTTAAAAAAAATTGACTTTCTAAAATGAGTACGACGTCCTCTATAATTTCATGGTGCACATTCCGTAAAACGGTTCCCCCACCTCTATTGGGCTATGTGAGTGAATCATAATTTTCTATTGAGGATGAGAGAGGGTGCTTGAAAATCACTTTAAAGCAGCTTATAGGGGCACGTGGCTGACTAATAGGGTAAATGGGAGGGAAGGAGATATTTGTGTCATAATCGTTCTAAATATTTTGTGCACAATGGGACAAAAAAATGTGCCCTTACCCTGGTTTGATATTTGTGTCTGACAAAAACTAGTTGTAGATAGGATTTTCCTAGGTTATGTGAAAATGATGATTCCACCATCTTGTAGAAATATTAATTACCTTTCCAAATATATATTATTTGACTCTTAACTCCTTATAAAACTCCCAAAATTATTTCTCAAAGGCTGAGGGGATTTCTTTTCCTAGGCATTGCCTAGGCCTCTAAGACCAACTTTTGTTGAAGCTGCTCCAACTTGTAAACCTTCAAAAACCTTCCAAAATTGATGGAAAACATTTTTTGCCCTCTGATACATCTCTGTGATGATTTTAGGACTTTCTTTTGACTCCAGAGGCTGGCCACCAACCTTGAGAAGACTAGAGAATAGCCTCTCCTAAAGTTTGCTAAGAGGCATGTCTTAATAGATATTGTCTTGAAAGCATTTTAAATGACTGGATAGCCCTAAATTACCTATGGGAATACCAACACAAAAATATGGAACTCTCAGATATTTCGGATAGGATTGACTCAGTGATTAGGTGAGTATGAAGGAGGACTCATAATGACCTTTGGAATAAACTTTTTCTTGTAGGGTATGGTTGTCATGCTCAAAATTTGATAATTTTCTTGTTGCAAATTTGCATGAAAACAATAACACAAGCACAAGGAGATGGTAGTGAATCAGTGTAGATTAAAAATTTAATCAATTCCAATCTAGAAATCCTTGATCAATTTCAGCAATGTATCATAATCATTGAATCAAACATATGCAAGAAAGTAATAAAATTGAACACAGAGTTTATAGTGGGAAACACTTTCGAGAAAAAATCCCACTTTGAAACAAGGGATTTATTAGGAACATTAATTCCAAAGTATACAAGATCTTTGTTTCAGTTGAGCACACACTAAACCTATGAAGCACCCACTTTAGATTCTCCAAGTACCCACTTTAACAAAAATAAGAACCCACTCAACAAATTTTAGCAACGTACAAATACCCCTATATTTTTAGCACCCACTCAAAAATATTATATTACAAATAAATTGATCATATAGAATAAGTATTTATTAACCAATGGATTATGATCAGTTTTCTTTACCTCCCTATACTCACTCTTTCATGTTTGAACACTCAACATTCTCTGTCTCTGTATCTCATTCTTTCAAATCTGATCCGGGTCTTTGAATTTGGAGATTTTAATCCTTTGAACAGGTCTTAATTTGATCAGTAAATCTGCACTTTGTCTTTGTCTATACACCTCTGATTTGAACTCTCTTTCTCAATTGATCAACCACACTAATTCTCAACTCATTTGATTGTATATTGTGTTTTTGAATCCTTTTGTTTAGTAGCGAATCTCTATCTTTTGGATTTTTTTGGTCTCTCTCTCTCTATAATTCCTTCAATTCAAATGCTCCTTGTCTGACTTGAAAAAAACCAATAATTTTGAATTTGACACCTTAAATAGAAAAATATTGTATCTATTAGTTTAGTTCCAAAACTACCATTCTGTTATCCTCAAAACTCATATTCTTCTATTTCATTGGATGGAGAGTGATATCACCTTTTTAAAAAGTCAAAAATTTTGAAATTTTAATTCCTGGATCTTGAGATATTAAAAAATGGGTGTAGGAGAATCATGTAGTGCAAGTTCCATATCATCCTAGGCAGTCTGCAAAACACTACAATTTATTCTTTATAGCATTGTCTTTGTAAATTGGGTTATTCATATAATCAGAGATCACTAAGAACAATAGAATTAGTACCTCTTTTTCGTTGTTCTTTCACATTGATTTCTACTTGCACTAAACTCCATTTACTTTGTATATCTCCCTTCCATTATAATTCGGGTCAAAGAGGGTTTCAGAGAACATGAAATCACGTAGAAAAAGTTCCACATAACTTAGATTCTGTCGACTCATCAATCCTCCACATCACAATCTTTTCTCTGTGTTATTCGATTCATTAAGGCTTTCAGAGAACAAGTGCCTTCATGGAAAAAATGCCAAGATCTCTAAGTTCACCTGCCCATCGAATTGTTTGTACTTAATGCCAAGATTTATTTATTTTTATGATGGTATGTGTGTGAAAATAAAGGAAAAATCTACAGACCAAGTCAATAAATACACAGTTCCGTCAAATGACAGAAATGCCTGGTAGACCCAAAACTACTACCTAAGGTCAAAATGCCATATCTTTTGCAATTATCAACGAAAATATACAAAATTTGTACTGTTTGACTCATGGTTCCAATCCAGATGCACAAAAACCAATAAATACAAAATTTTATGAATTATGATTGTGATTTTGCATAATACGTGGACGGGTTCAGAACAATGTTTTAATTGGTAGTTGGGAGTGCAATTAAGACGTGATGGTCATCATTCTTTCTCTGTTGCAACACATGGGACAACATGGGGAGCCTTTTGCAAGTAACATAACATAATTTTCACTCATTTATGATAACTTGCAAGAAGTTGAAATGAAAAATCTGGGATTACAATTCTCTCTCTCTTTCTCAATTCTATAAATTGTAATCTTGGATCATTTGTAAAAGAGTTGGTCATTTTCTCTCCTGCCCCCTCTCTTTCTTCCCTAGGGTTGAATTTTGATCTTAAGCCTCCTCTCTTTCCTTTGTAATGTCATTTTCTTTCCCCTTGCTCACTAATTATGTATTGCATGTGAACTCCTAGAGCAATAAAATCTATTTCGTGATGCATTTTGTCCATCCTTTGTTTATTTTATTGTCTCTTCTTGCCTCTCACAATTGTAGGGTATATTGTGCATTTTTTGGTGTCTATTACAGGTTTTGGGAGCTTTGTTTAATGATTTTGAAGTGGTATTCTGTGTGAACTTTATCTCTGGTATGTGGTGCATCTTGTCCACCCTCTCCATTACTCACCCCTCTCCACTTCAGGCAGCTGATATTGTGATCAACAACCTCATTTTTCTAGTGTATCACCGCTTTAATGTAGGCTTTTTTTTCATGCACTCTCTCTCCCTGGTCCCTTGGAAAGTTAGATTAGGATTAGATATTTTTCTTTCATTAGAGTAGATTGTGGAAGGTGGTTTAGGACTAGGAACCATCCTTTTCTGGAGGATCATCTCAAGCCCGCAGGTCCCATAGCTTGAGAGATGATTCAGTGTTACCTAAAAACACTGGTTGCTCATTCACACAAGCATGAAAAATCGGAGGGTGGGTAAGTACACAAAGTTTGGGGGCCAACAGGGGGTCTTAAGTGGACACATTTTTATGAAAAATAGAAAACTTCAACTTGTACGAGTTTTTCGAAATAGTTAAACTCAAAATTGGAAGATGTTGTAGAAATATGAATCATAGCATTTTGAGTCTAGTTTCTAAGGTACTAAATTTTATTGAAAACAGATAAGTTTAAGTCGGTCAAATAATTAAATTACCAACAAGTGGTCATATTTTTGTTAAAAAACATAATAGAGTGACTTTCCAGTGCCCCACTATTTTTTGAGCACTATTTAGTAATTCTAAAAACCCTTTGGTAGAAAGATAGATAGGAGCATCTAGTTTGTGTTAGAATTTTTTTTAAAAAAAATTAGCAAGTATTTTTTTAGTGATTTTTCTAGTACATAAATTTTATATTTTGAAAAATAATAGAGCTCTGATCGTGCCCCCCCTTAACTACCTCAAAAAATATCAAAAATTAGTTTTTTTTAATATGTATATAATTACACCTAGTTTGTGACTAAAAATGTTTTATTGAATTTCGATGAGTCAAAAAAAAAAAAGATACACGACAAAATATATACATGTTTAAAATTCAAAAAATAGCTATAAAAAGGCATAGTTAAGAAAATAAATAATATGGAAACCTTGTATTTGTTAGAAAAATTGAAAAATAATATTTATACAAAGAATAAACTTTGTTTTACGTCGTGGTATAATTTTTTTTAAACAAATCGATCATTTGATATTGATTTATCATGGCAGAAGTTAGATTTTTGTGTTTTTATGAAAAAACACATGGTTTTCTATGTTTGTGCAGGTCCATGCCTCAGGCTTGAGGATCCAAACCGGATCCCAAGTGTTGAGGCATGTGTTGGAAAAGGTAAAAAGCATAATGCGTACGCGTTATAGTTTGTTTATATTGTGGCCTCTTTTTTTATTTATAGCGGACATAACGTGTATGCATTATGCTTTGGTAAATCCCAAACCTAAGAATTTAAAACACAATCACATTATAATAGAATGCGTATGTGTTTTTCTTTTTTTGGGTTTTTGTCCATTTTTTGCCTCCCCAAATTCGTGCACTTACCCGGGTGCTATTTTTTGGTGATAACACAAACAATTTACATTAAAAGCAATAACCATAGATTGAATGTGTGTACCTCATGACATAGGTGACTCTAGGAGAAATTTTCTTCCTCTTAGCATTTTTGATGACTTCTTTATTTGCAGCAATAGAGGTTCTTGGTGTTGATATAGTCTTGTTCTCTTACTTCTTTGCTGAATAAATTTCTTTTCTTTCTTCTTGTTTTTGTCCTCAAAATTCCCCTCATTTTCAAGTCAAGTTTCAAAATTTTTGAGTTGGTGCCTTCAAGAGATGTCTAAACAAAGTAAGAAGTCTAGAGAGATAGAAAAATTCATTCTCTAAAGTCATTTTAGTGTTTTGCGGATTTTTCAGGTATTTTTGGCACACATTTCCCAAGTGTTTGGGCTCTCAGTTCACCGATTCACTACTTTCTCTAAAATTATTTATTTTTCAGATTTCTCAGGTATTTTTGGCCCGTATGTCCCTTAAACCGGTTATGACCTCTGGACCTGATTTCCTCGCATCGGCCGAATCGGCCCTACGCATCCCAATTGTCCCATTTAAAAGTTCCTCGGTCTGTGCGTTTTGAAATTTTTTTTTTATCTCCTTTCATGGATGCGTGGAATTTGGCAATCCTTCTCTTTGTCCATGGATCACGTCGAGCCGTATATTGTTTGCAGTTTCTGTTTGCATGGAGAACAATTTCAAATTTTGGTGTAAATAGTGGAGTTTTCCCTCTCTATATTTTTCCACAATCATGAATGACAGGTGTATCTTCTCAGTCAATTTATTTTCCAACGTCCATGGATACATGGACATCTCTGATTGGATGCAGTGTGGTGGGTTTTATCTTGTGAACTTGTCACTTTGTTACTTTGTAAAAAAGTATCAAATTGGCCCCACGGCCCAAAGGACTCTGATTGGCTGTTCGAAAATATGCATCAGCGGGTTCTTTTCTGAAACTTATCATTTTTGGTTATTTTCACAAAGTGTCAAATTGGCCCTATGGCCCTGAAAGATCCTGATTGGCTATTTAGTGAAAGGTGGAAAGGCGGGCCCTTTTTGTGTTTTGAGGCATTATGGTGAAAAAGACTAAAGTATAAAAGAATCTGTAAGTCCCGTAAAAGGACACATGGCTATTTTTTACTTCGAGGTGGTAAGGTGGATCGTCATAGCACTTTGAAGATTTGGGCTTTATTGCCAAAAGGTGTAAAGTTAAAAAATGAGCCCGTAACTCTGCCAAAGCCAGGTATTGAATATGTGTTGAAAATTGAAAGCAGAGAAGCGGATCGTTGGAGCACTTTGGATTTTTTGGCCTTATTTCTATAAAAGGCGTAAAGTGATAAAGTGAGCCACAACCCCACTCATACCCAGGGATAAATTCAAATGTTGAGCCTGCATCAAAATTCAAAGCACTAAGGCAAGCCATCAGAGCTTTTTGGGAATTTCTGTTTTGTTTCCAAAAGGTGTAAAGTTACAAAATGAGCTGCAACTCTTCCAAAGCTAGGTATTGAATATCCATTCAAATGTCAAAGCGGAGAGGTGAATTGTCAGAGAACTTTGAGAATTTTAACCTTTTTCCAAATGAAGTAAAATTATAAAAGTGAGTTGCAACTCTGTTGCCACTCAGGAAGAGCTACGTGTCGAGCCTATATCAAAAGTTACATTTTCAGGCTTGCAGGGTTTGAGGGAGACTTTTACACTTTGCATCTTTTGTGCTAAAGGTGCAATTGCATTTTCAGGCCCGCGGATCCATTTTGCGAAAATTACATTTTTGCCATTTTTGTACGAACATGATTCAAATATTCAAATGATCATAACTTTCGATCCACTGCATGAAATTTAACAAATTTTACACCATTGGAAAGATTTTGACGAGGGCTACATGCTAGGCCATTAAAAATCAGATTTTAGTAGGTTTTGATAGGGGATAATTAGGAAAATGTCTTTCACATCATTAAAATGAAATCATATTGCTTCAAGAACCACAACCAAATCTGATCTTTCATCCTTTCTTCTTTAGCATGCCAAACATACAGAGAGAACTATCTGGATATCTTGATTTGAGTGAAAATCTAGAAAACATATTTCATGCCATTAAGTTTTGATTGAGCTGCTTAAACTAAATCTGATTTGATCTTATTTTTTGTCTTTCCTTCTTTAACACACCAAAGAGATGCAGAACCAGTCTTGACAGATTGGAGGCAGATTTGTAGGGGAATTCATGGTTGGTGGATGAGCTTCCAAATCAGTTTTCTTTCCTTCTCTTCTTCTCTATGATTCATTTCTATAAATGTAAGATCTTGGATCATTGAAAATGTATGACTCTAATAATTTTTAAGTGTAATTATAGTCGAAAGTAAATCAATACAAAAGGATTTTCCCCTTTTCTCTATCTTCCTTCCTTGCCCCTTCTTGCTTACCTGAAATTCGTGAATCATTTATCTTCTTTGATAAGAAACTTTTTGTTTTTATTGATATGATTTCTAGAACTTTATATCTATGGAATGATATCTTGTTCTATGAATGTGAATAATTTTGTTCTATATCACTCTTTCTCAATATATATAGGGTTATACTGTACTATCTATATTTCATGAAAGTGCTATTATATTCTACTCTTTCCTTTCTTCAATTCTTCCATTCGTTTATATTGATAAGTCATTTTGGTATAAAAGCATTTCAAAATGTTAGATGTCCAGCCTTAAGATGAAAGTTAAACATTTATATTTAAGATTTGTTAATTGCTTTCAATAAGGGATCCTCTCCCATTAAAGAGGAGGGACTTGTTGTCCCCTAATTGTGGTTTTGACAAAGTACCATTTTAAAACCAAACACTTTGTTGAAACCAATTCCTGATTTGTCATTTGTATCCCGTTGACTGCTCAAGATACCAATCAGGAAATTAGAGCTCTTTTTTAGATTCTCATACATCACGAGTTTACTAGTAATTTTTTCTATTTTAATCTTCAAATGCTCCAAATCAGATTTCAGGTTCATGCATTCATCCTCCTTTGACTTGTAAGATTGAGAAATATTGTCAAGTTCAGTTTCAAATTCTTTGAGCTCATTAGTTTCTTCCTCTTCCTTTAAACTTTGTCTTCTTTCAAAGATCTTGATTTATTCTTCATAGTATTTCAAAGTACATCTTAGCTTTTGATTCTTTCTTCTACACAATTTCAATTCTTCAAGAACACATACCAGTACAACTTCTAGATTTACATTTTCTTCTTCTTTATCGGAGTCTTTATAGTCAATTATATTCTTTCCTTTGGAGCTACATGCTTTAGGAATATCTATGGCCATAAACAATAATTAAGAATGAGTTTCATCATCTTCATTTTAAGAGTTTTTCATCCTCATTTTTTAGAGCTACCTGAGTCGCTTGAATCATATTAACTTGACCTCTCCTTTGTGTAGAAATTTCTCTTGTTCTTGAAAGACTTCTTCTTACCATATTTCTTCTTGTAGTTCATTTTTTTCTTGATATGTTTATGATTTTATTCATCATGTTCGTACTGAGTTTCTTTATTGCTTTTTGGGCATTTAGTAGTGATATAGCCTACTTTTCCACATTTAAAATGCTTGAATTCAATTTTACCTTTATACTTATTTGATCCTCTTCTTAGTCTTCTCATGAACATTGTTTCAATATTCTCATCATCTTCTCCATCCTCCAAATTCGATTCTTCTTTTTCTTGATTGGGTCAAGTCTCTTTCTTGGCTTTAAATGAAACTTCCTTCTTAGTAGATTTGGATCCGATTATTCTCATCTCATATGTAGATAGGATACTCTGAAGTTCATCCAATGTTAAGGTTTTCATGTCTTTAACTTCCTCAACAGCTTAGACCTTTGCATCGTACTTAGGAGTTATAAATCTTACGACATTTTGTACTATGAAAATTTCCTATAGATTCTCACCTAGACCTCTGATCATGTTGATCACTTCATCCACCCTCTGCAAGTAGGATGCACTAGTCTCCTCCTCTTTCATCTTTAGGCTTTATAGCTCTGTAGGTCTATAGTTTAGCTAGATTTACCTTATCGTATCCTTCTTAAATAATTTAAATCTTGGTATATATTTCAATAGACGAGGTACAGTGCATTACCTTAATGAACTCAATTTCAGTCAGTCCATATAGGATGGAATTCATGGCTCTTGAGTTGCATTCATATTTTTTCCTTTTCTGCTACAGAAGTAATTAGAGTGGATGGAAGATTATATCCTTTATTAACACATTCCCATATATCAAAACCAAGTGACATGAGATATTTCTTCATCCTTATTCTCTAGAATGCGTAATTTGTCCTAGTGAATCGAGGTGATCTTGACAGTGATAATCCACCTTATGCTTGATTTACTGCCATGCTTGTGAACAAAGGATCTCCTTGAAGATGTAAATCTTCCACCATAAGGAATCACTCTAATACCAATTATTAGAGATCACAAGAACTGAGAGGGGGTGAATTAGTGTAGATTAAAACTTTAAATAATTCCAATCCAGAAATCCTTGATTATTCGTAGCAATGCATCATAAGCATATAATCAAACATATGTAAGAAAGTAAGAGCACTGAACACAAATTTTATAGTGGGAAACAATTTCGAGAGAAAAACCCACTTTAAAATAAAGTCTTTATTAGGAACACCAATTCCAAAGTATACAAGATGTTTTTTTTCGGTTGAGTACCCACTTAAAATTCTCCAAGCACCCACTTATAGAAAAATAAGAACCGACTCAGAAAATTTTAGCATCCTGACCCTTGTAAGGAGAAAATAAACTTATAATCCAAGCACCCACTTAGAAATATGATATTACAAATAAATTGATCATATAGAATCCGGATTTCTTACACAATTGATTATGATCACTTTTATTTCTCTGTATAATCACTCTTTATGGCTTAAACACTCTGCATTCTCTATGTCTTTGTCTCAGTCTTTCAAATTTGATTTGGGTCTCTGATTTTTGAGCTTTTAATCATTTGAACAAATCTTCATTTGATCATTAAATATGCACCTTGTCTCTATCTGTACACCTCTTATTTGAACTCTCTTGCTCAACTGACCAACCACACTAATGCTCTTCTCATTGGATTTGATCTTTTGTTTCCGAATCCTTTGTTTTAGTACAAAATCTCTATATTTTGGGCTCTATTTAGTCTCTCTCTGTAACTCCTTCAATTTGAATAAAACTTTTCTCACTTGAACAACACCAATAATTTTTTTTAACTGATTTTTTGGCCCATCATTTTCTCTATTCTTCTGTTGCAAAAACTACCTTTCAGTTATCCCCAAAACTCACATTTTCCTATTCCATTGGATGGACAATGATGTCACCTTTCCAAAAATTCCAAAAATTTTAAATTTGGATACCTAAATCTCGAGGTATTCAAAATCGGGTCTGGGGGGTTTGCCTAGCACAAGTTCCATATCATCTAAAATTGTCCGCAAAACACTACCATTTATTTATTATACCATTGTCTTTGTAAATCAATTTATTCAGATAATCAAAGATCACTAGGAGAAGTGGAACTAGTGCATCTTCTTCCTTTTTCTTGTCCATTGATTTCTACCCACACTAAAATCCATTTACTTCGTATATATCCTTTCCATTATAATTTAGGTCAAAGAGTGTTTCGGAGAACATGGACTCACGTAGAACATCTTCCACATAACTTAGGTTTTGTCCACTCATCAATCCTCTACATCACACTCCTTTTTCTTTGTTATTCAGTTCATTAAGGATTTAAGAGAACAAGTGACTTCATGGAATAGATGCCAAGATCTTTAATTTCACCCGACCATCTAATTGTCCGCACTCAAATGTTAATTTGCATTTTGGGTCTTTAACACTTGCGGATCACTTTATCACTTGTAGAACTTGTTCTTAGGAGATATCTTGTGCCCAATTCATCTGTTCAACCCGCAAATAATAAGGTTTTTTTGTTTTTGGGTTAACTTATGCTGCGGGGAACAATTATTAACTTAGAAAAAACCTTTTTGTTTTGGATCAAATGGTCTTGCGGGGAAGATTAACTCACTTAGAAATCGTTCAAATTAGATCTCTTGAGCTTGAAATATGAACCAAACCCAAATTGTAAAGGATTAATTGTTTTTCGGCCACTAAAACCATGCAGGGAACACTATTTCCAAAAGAACTAGTTTCATCCATCTCCCATGAACAAGCAATGCACTAAAGTACTCAAAAACTGAAAATTTTCCAGATTTTTATAAGGACCAAATATTTTAATTATCTCCATACACATTTTGTGAGTAATTAGAATATCTTAAAAAGAGTTTTAGCCCATTGAAACACTAGAATATAATGTACTAATAATTTTAATCTCTCTAGTGTGTTTCAATCTCATTTTCCAAGCTAGCAGTGACCCTATAACATCCTTAAAAAAATCTGAATTTCCAATCAACTAAAAGCATCATGAATGCATAATGCAATGACCAGAGCCAACTGTACACTTGTGAAACACCTCATATACCCTAGAAACACCTGCTTAACATATGGTTGACCTTGAGAATTGTGCACAAAACCTACACAATACATTTTTCTATCAATGTAACTTGACATCAATAACATCACCAATGATAACGAAAAAGATCCAACACCCTTGGTAGGTATAACAATGATTTCTTTAGTGGGATGGTCTTTGTAAGTGGTATTAGATGATTTGGATATACGTTTTGTCATATATGTAAGGATGGAGGATGAAGATGATTTTTGAATAGTGTAATTAGTAGGATTAGAAGCGGTTGTAGATTGCATAGAGCTATGGGGTGTTGAATAGAATTGGTTGTACTTGTTGGAGATGAGGATGGGATTGGGACATCCTTTGCGATAGAGTCAAGGGGATATGTCTTCTTGTCGTATGCCTTAAGAGATTATGTGGATGTGGGTAAAAATATAGATGTTGATGTTGGTATTGATATAGTTTTAGATGTGGCTTTAGAAGTAGGTGTAGACGTAGGGATGGATGTAGAGGTAGATGGTTAGATAGATTTGGGGATAGATTTAAGTATCATATATGTGGGAATAATAGATGTGGGTGTAATAGATGTGGATGTAGTTTATGTGGATGCAGTAGATATTGGTATATAATAGATGCAGATGTAGTAGATGTGGGTATAATAGACATGGATGTAGTAGATGTGGGTATAATAGATGTGGATGTAGCAGATTTGGGTATAATAGATTTGGATGTAGTATATATGGTTATAATAGATGTAGATATGGGTGTGGATGTAAATATCATTGTAGATGTAGGGGTACATATCCAAATAGGTGTAGGTTCAATAGATGTAGGTACAGTAGATGAGGGTATAATGGATGTGGGTGGTGATGTTGAAACTTGACTTAGATTATTGATTGCATGGGAATTAGGTTCTTGCGATGTAAGGGGATTATCTTGGTTGTTTGGTGGATGATTATGGAAGGTATACTTTAATATATCAACTTGTTGAGAGCATTCAAATTGTCTAATAGAAGGTCCCTGCGATCAATAAGCGATTGGACTAGATCCTTAAAGGTATGACACTTTTTGATATCATGACCATGCACTTGATGATTTTTCCAATAATGATATTCAAGGTACCATGTAGGTTTTTGGGCTAAAATCATGAACGAGGGAGATTGAATGAAGTTGGATAAGGCACGCAGCCATGATTTTGTTGAAGATGGATTTGTAATATTCTCTAAGAGGAGTATAATTGGGGGTCAGTTGAGGAGGCCCTTTACAGAGGCTCAACATGAGATGTGGATGTGGAATAAGTGTTGACAAAAATGACATTAGTTATAGTATATGATTTTTCATTATCAATGGATGACTTAGTGAATTCGATCTTGGGTTTATTAAACTGAAGCTTAACATCACCTTTCTCAAGGGAGTGTAATTATAATTTATGAGACATTGTAAAGGATTATTCAAATCTTTGGAAAGACTTAATCTAGAGGGTGGATGAGATATGTTTTTCACATAATCTAGAGAAGAGTTTGATTAATTCATTTTGGGGTAATGAGAAGGATAACTGATTGATAATACCACACCAGCTAGTGACAAAATTAGTGATTGATTCATCATCAAATTGTTTGATGCCATAGAGATTAATGATGGTTATTTTGCGCGTGATATTGATGAATAAGTGTTATAAGAAGAGATATGCAAATTGAGTGAAGGTCAAGAGGGAAAGTTGTAGGATGTCATTGTACCAGTCCAAAGTGGGTCCATCCAATGACATGGGGAAGTGTGAAGCATAAGGTCTTGTTCGTGGGTGATGAGATAACATGAGTGCATAAAGACATGAAGGTATTTTTTGGTATCCTCCTTATTATTGAACTTAGTAAATTTGGGAATCTCCTAGTGTTGATGATAAGGCTTAACAAGAAGGGATAGGTTGATAGGCTCATTGTAGATTTGTTCATAGGTGAAAGTGATTTTAGGACCCTAAGTAGCAACTAATAGGCTTGTCATTCTTCTTGGAAAGGATTACATGGGTTCATTGGATGTGTGAGGATAAGGAGTTGAATGATTTTATTGCATATTGTAATAGGTAGATGTTAGGAATTAGTATTTACATTGTGGTAAATAATTGTATGGTTAGTTAGTTTTATATATATTGTTATAACAAATATATAACAATATATATTCGGGTGTGTTGTAGTTTACTATTTTATAGGAAGTCAGTTTTCCTATTGATATGGCTATATAATAGCCTGTGATTGTAATTCAAGATGTGTCGAATACAATATCAATTTATTTTTTCTGTGTGACAATATTGTTGTCCCAATATTTGGTATCAAAGCGATCAGAGGTCTGAGGTTGTGTCCAAATGAGAGTCATTTCTCATTGAAAAATGATGTCCATCAATCGGTTGCAGACCTGCTGCATAGAAATAAGGTGAATTCTTCACGTCCTGGAGGCAATTTGTATATCCATGTGCCTGCGCATATAATGGATCATGGTTTCTACCTCCAACGATTCTGACAGATCTGGGCATTTCTTTGCATGCCCACGGCTATGATTCACATTATTTTATGCTTTGATAGTGTAGAATATATCATTTGTTATCAAATGATCTCCTCACAGCAGAAGAAATTTGGGTGGAAATCGTGATACAATTATTTCTTTATACATTTGGAGCTGAGGAATATTGCCACTGTGTATCTTTCATATCAACTGATATAAGCTCATGTTCAATTTGTTCTGTCATACGCATGCAACTGAAATATGTGCAAGATAAATCAAGAATAGCTTTTTGTTCAGGTAATGAAATCAAATTTTTTTGGTACCATTGCAGGGATATTGAAAGCGCCTTTCCAACGCATTTTTCGGTTTATAAAATGGAGCTCTAGTTGTCAAATTATCAGCAAATCATTCTGTCACTTCAATGAAGGCCATGAGTTTTTGCAGCCATTTGTGATTGGCTAATTTTTTAATTTTTAGCAAAGACTATAGTTTGAAAAATTTAATTTTACTATAGTTTTTGTTTAATAATTGCATTTTAAGGGCAATTATTACGTTTTTAGCCAAATTAATATTTTTCCGACACCATTTTTATGGGCCTTTCACATTTTTGGAATCCTCATTTCCTCCCAATTCCAATGAGTGGTCACATGATAAATTTTCTCTCCATCTAGAGTAATTTTTTAATCGTTGATCCAATTTTAATTCAAATTGGGCCATTTTACGGGAAATTGTAACTTCAATAACTTTTGCACGGTAACTCGAAATCGAGCGCCGTTTTTTTTCAAAAGTGCATATTTTTTTTTTCCTGTCCTGTTGGTTCTATGTTTGGGAGAAAATATTTTTTTTTGAAAATTACCCTCTATTTTGATCATCTTGTGGACGCATTATCGGTTGTACCCGACGTCCTGAAATAAAAGGTTTCACATTGAGGGGAGAAGCTTAAATAAATACAATGTGGAAACCATGTAGTCTCATGTTTAGATCCAGCTAAGTTAAGTAGCATATCGATGGAGGAAGGAGGTCGAACAACGACCTCTCATCAATCACCAACGACGGGGCTGCGCAGAAGCTGTGGTGGCATATGTATGGGTGTGAGTATTAGATTTTCAGTATGGTTTTCATTTTCTCAGTGTGCTTTAGTTTGCAGTGTTCCTGTTTTGTATGGTATTTGATGGATGTTGGAAAGAGAGTTGTGTTGAAGCGCAGATGACTGTCAGTGATCCTCTGACTGACTTAGTCCTCTGACTGCCGTACTTCTTTGGAAGATGGTCAGCTAGAAGACTACGTTCACTAGCATTAGTGACCATGTGCAGCAAGACCTAACTAGAAAGATCAATTCAGGAGTACATGTTCTTCAATGCATTTTGCTGATGACTTGGTCCTGGTGGACTTCCGTACTTCTTAGAGGAAGAAGCCTTGGTCAGCTAGAAGAATACGTTCAAGGGAGTCATCAGGTGACCATATTTGCAGCAAGTCCTAACTAAGCATAATGCGGTGATGTCATAGGCTTGGAGTGAGGTCTTCGATGCATTCTTGCATTCTCAGTATCTATATGAGTGGAATTTCACATTGTGGGGGGGAATACATACCAATGTTCCATTCCCATTCTGCACCCAAAATGGCTTAGTCAAGGAAAGCTTCCAGTGGCAGTGGCAGTTTTCTATGCTGTTCGAGATCGAGTGGCAGCAATCAATGACAGAGACTACGATTAAGAACATTACGATTCTTATAGGAAGTAATGTGAAATTTTTTTAGTATATCTTCTATTGTGCAGTTTTGTGATATGCAAGTTGTGTTTCCTACATAATTCCCCGATGTATAAGCATAGTGGTGAACAGTAGCACTAGAGTAAGTCAGTTCATGGATCTTGAAAGGGTTTGTGGGAGGATCCAGAAAACCACACGAGATGGACAGTTGATGCAGTTCCTATCACATCAAGGTTTGTGGTAAGCCTGTTTAAAACCATGGAAGGAGAGAGCCTTTCTTTTGGATCAAGGTCATGAGTCACAGAGTTAGACATGCCACAGGGGTGAGCATACTGCTGTTGAGAGTGTGGATGTTTTTCTACCATGTAAACACTAAGGGGGGGAATGTTAGGAATTAGTATTTACATTGTGGTAAACAATTGTATGGTTAGCTAGTTTTATATATATTGTTATAACAAATATATAACAATATATATTCAGGTGTGTTGTAGTTTCCTATTTTATAGGAAGTCATTTTTCCTATTATATGGCTATATAATAGCCTGTGATTGTAATTCAAGATGTGTCGAATACAATATCAATTTATTTTTTCTGTGTGACAATATTGTTGTCCCAATAGTAGATGGGTTTGGTTTTTGGTAAGATTGATACTATTGAGGATAAGTAGGAGTTTGTGGGGTTGGTATATAGGGAATAAGATTATTAAAGGCTTGTGACTAGATGGGTTTTGAGATAAGATTTTTTGGAGGGATGTATTTGGATGGATAGGATTGAGATCATTATTGAGAGATGGGGAAATTAGATTGGGTTTTCCTTGGATGATTTGGGATATACATATATGGGGTAGTTGAAATTTTTTGATCGGTTAATATGGGAACATGTGTTGAAATATGTTTTGGAGTGGAGGTTGATGAGTTTGATTTGACTCTAAAGGGTGGGGTTAAAAGGTAACAACATTTTCATGGACTTAATATGTGAAGAGAGACACTAATATTTTAATTTTTTGGTCAAGTTGTGGAGGAATTAGATGGGATTTTTGAAGAGTTTGAGAAGGAGAAATTATGACAAAGATAGATGGGGAAGTGATAGGGATAGAAGATATTTGGATAGCATTGATGTGAGGTAGGTTGGGGTGAATATGGACCACCAAATAAGTAGACTGATAGGTTTGTGGGAGCTGTTAGCAAGTTAATACATTAGTTAGTATTTGTTATCCGACAGTTGAATAACCGTCTACCTCTCGGCTCTCCTCCGATCGACCTATTTAATGGCGTGCATTGTATTCATTTATTATAGCAATAGCAATATATATCATCTTCCAACGTCCATCATTGGTATCAGAGCGTGGTTGTGCGTGAGAGGAAGAGAGCAGACTGCTGGTGCGCGTGGAAGAGCAGACTGGTGCGTTGTACGTTGGAGGCGAGGAACCTGCGTGTCTGTCCCGTTTTTTTGGCATTTCTTTTACTGTGCGTGCCCTGGTTGAGGCGTGAGGAGGAGTGCGTGCCCCTGCGTTTTTCTCTGCTGTGCGTGCGTGAAGGAGTCCGCCATTTCTACTGTCTATGCTTGGAGGAGACTGATGCCACGTGAAGGAGGCTGAAGAACAGTGCGTGGAGGTTCTGCTGTGCGTACTCTGAAGAACAGTGCGCTGGAAGTCTGCGTTGTTACTGTGCGTGAGTGCAAGGAGACTGTGCCGTGTTTCTTTGCTGTACATTTGAGAGGTATTTGGACCCTGCCTCCCATCCATTGGTGCAGAGTAAATGCCCAAACCCATTTGAATGTATCGTTCCATGCAAAAGATGGGTCTGTGAATCCAAAACACTGGCTGCCACACCTTCTAAGCAACAGAGGCACCCTATCTCGGCAGTTGGGATGCACTCAGAGGCGTGGCGCTGAAGGAGGTCAGTGCGTGGAGAGAAGAAAACTGTGCAAGTGAAGAAAGTCAGCAAATTTCAAAACAGTGTGTGCGCGTATGTCGCAAATTTCCGATGCACAAAGCACCGCGAGCAATGCACCAAATATTTGGGCATTGAATGACAACGAGGACACCACTGGGCTATTCTTTGCCTTGGTCAACGAGCTACACAACACTGGTAACATTCTCTTTGACGAGATTGTGCGCCAAGGACTACTGGAATACTTCTGGTTCGACGTTCGATGTCAAGCACGGCGGATTCGTGCAGAACTTGAACGTGGTTATGATGCAGATGACGAATGCGAAATAGAACGCCCACAGGAGCGTCGGCGTCTCACTGCACGAGCCTATAGAGCCCATCTTCGGGACAGATTCCTTCAGTAAGAATTGTAGCCATTTTGAAAATAAATAAATAAATAAAGATACATTTTTGAGTTTTTTTTGAAAAATGTCTGCTCCAAAAATATTGCTATCTGATGCCCAACTCTTGAAAGGGCCAAATTTCGCCGCATGGAAAACCAAAATGCGGACGATTCTTCAATTCGAAGATCTTTGGGGGATTGTCTCTGGCAAAGACGCCCCTCCCGCAGACGATGATCTGTTGGAAAAATATGAAAAGGCTGATGCGAAAGCACTCATGCTCATCACCCTCAGTCTCTCTGATGAGGTGCAGCCATACATTCGAGAAGCAACTGCTTCTTCTCAAGCTTGGAGCACATTGTGTACCATCTACGAAGCTAAGAATCTGACGACAAAGTTGCAACTTCAGACAAAGCTTCATACGATGAGTATGCATGAAGGCGAATCAATAGAAGCCTTCTTGCGGCGTGTAGCTGAGTTACGTGCAGAACTCTCTGCACTTGGAGAACCAGTGGACGACAAGTTGCTTGTCCCACTCACCCTGCGAGCTCTTCCGTCACGGTTTCGGACACTGATCACCACGTTGACAATTACTCAACAGGAGGTGAGTTTTGCAACCCTGGTGAATTATCTCCAACAGGAAGAAGCCATGCAAAATGTACAAGAAGCCTTCGAAGACAAGGCTCTCATCACGAGGCAAAAACATAAGCCTCGGAAAGGGCAATCAGCCCAAAATCAGAAGCAGCATGCTCAGTAGCCATCTTCACATCGGCCACCACAGCGGCCACCCCAGAAGCAGCATAATCACAAGGAGGATCGGTGGTGCCACATTTGCTCCACAGATACGCACACGACTGCGAACTGTTATTACAACGGTCGCAAGTATGGAAATTCTGGCGAAGAGAGCACTTCTGGCCGAGGATATTCTAAGAAATCCCGATGGCATGCTCGTAATCAGAGGTAGAAGGGCCACATTGCTGCTCAGCAGGACGCCACCTCAGATGAAGAGGGTACCAGATACGACTCATTCTGACATTGTTCTAGTCTCACAAACTTCGCAGCCGTCAGAAGATGTCTGGTTGATTGATTCAGGTGCCAGCAAACACATGACTGGCAACAAGAAGTTGTTCCATACTCTGAGTGACCGGCCCACTGGAGATCGGATCACCATTGCAGACAATCAAGAGTATATTGCAGCAGGGATTGGTGATGTCATCATTCCTCTTGGAACACGAAGATGTACACTGACAAAGGTGCTCTATGTTCCAGGTTTGACTTCAAATCTTTTGTCTGTAAGTCAACTTCTTAACCATAGAATGCAGGTTGAATTCTTTGTTGAAAAAGGGGTCAAGTCCTGCATCATTTCCCAGGGAGAGTCAGTCATTGCTCAAGCATTTCTGAAAGGGCCGTCTATTTGCACTGGATGCGGTCACTTCATCTAGCGTTGCTCTCTCTGCATCAATGGCAGAGTCCACTGCACTTTGGCACTTTCGATATGGTCATCTTTCTTCCGGGGCTCTACATCAACTCAGTGCGAAGGAAATGGTAAGAGGGCTTCCTCCACTCTCCCATTCCTTACCTGTTTGCTCAGGCTGTCTTGCGGGCAAACAACATAGAGGTCCATTCAAACAGAGCTCTTATCATTCTACAGAGCATCTTCAGGTCGTTCATACCGATCTGTGCGGACCCCTACCAGCTAGCTTTCAAGGTTTTGTGTACTTTCAGCTCATCATTGATGATTACTCACGGAAAATGTGGGTATATTTCCTTCGGAAGAAGAGTGAGGCACTTGCAAATTTCCAAACCTTCTACTAGCAAGCCACCAGGCAGTCTGGGAAGCCTCTTCTTCTCCTCCGCTCAGATCGAGGGGGGGAATTTGTGTCAAAGAAGTTCTTAGCATACCTAAAGCAGCATGGCATTCAACAACATTTGACTGCTCCCTATACGCCCCAACAGAACGGGATTTCCAAGCGCCACAACAGGACTGTCATGGAGATGGCTCGTTGTATGCTCTCGACCGCCAAGTTGGAGGATCAGTTTTGGGCAGAAGCAGTCCAGACAGCAGTGTATTTACTCAACCGGGCACCCACGAAGATCTTGCAGAACAAGACACCGGAAGAGGTATGGACTGGTCGTAAACCTTCTATTCATCATTTAAGAGTTTTTGGTTGTACTGCATATATGCATGTTCCAGATAAAAGAAGGAAGAAGATCGATCCAAAGACACTGCCATGTCTTTTCTTGGGGTATAGTACTACCTCAAAGGCATATCGTCTCATGGATCCTGAGACGAAGAAGATCTACGAGAGTCGAGATGTGGTATGTGATGAGTCATCCTTTGACTCCTTGCCACACAATGGAGATCCAGTACCGACCTCGTCACATAGATTGCTCACACATCCAGATGATGAGAAAGATGATTCTTCTCAGAGAGAAGAAGAGCTGAGTGGAGATTTGTTCATTGATCTTGGCACACTGGAAAACACATCTTCACATCAGCAGCGCCAACGTCCGAAATGGGTCCATAGTACTATCAGGGATGCACACCTGAACTCACTTCCTGGTACTTCTACGGGAGTTAGAACACGAAGTCAAGCAAGACATGAGGTAAATTTTGCACTCATGAGTTCAGTTGTTGAGAGCACCGAACCTGACACTGTTCGTGAGGCATTAGACTAACCACAGTGGAAACAAGCTATGGATGTTGAATATGATTCCCTGATTCAGAATCAGACGTGGGAACTTGTCGATCTGCCTCCAGGTAAGAAATCCATTGGCTGCAAATGGATTTTCAAAACAAAATATAAGGCAGATGGTTCAATCGACAAACACAAAGCACGACTTGTTGCAAAGGGTTATGCTCAGCAAGAAGGAATTGACTATGACGAGACCTTTGCACCCACTGCGAAGATCAAAACCATTAGAGTTGTATGTGCACTGGCAGCACAAAATGGATGGAAACTTCAGCAGATGGATGTCAAGAGTGCTTTTCTAAATGGTGATCTACAAGAAGAAGTGTACATGGCCCAACCTGAAGGGTTTGTAGACGAGCATCAACCACACAAGGTATGTCATCTGATAAAGTCTCTTTATGGACTTAAACAAGCACCTAGGGCATGGTATATAAAAATTGATGATCACCTATTGCAGCATGGATTCACTCGTAGCCCCTCAGATACAAATTTGTATATCAAGAAGGTAGGAACAGAGATTGTCATTCTGGTTTTGTATGTAGATGATCTTGTGATCACAGGAAGTTTTGACAATCTTGTTGATGATGTAAAGAATGATCTGAAGAAATCCTTCGACATGACTGATTTGGGGCTACTTCACTATTGTCTTGGCTTAGAGATATGGCAGAAGAAGAATCATATCTTCGTCTCCCAGATGAAATATGCCAAGACACTCCTGGAAAAGTATGGGATGTCAGATTGTAAACCAATGTCCACACCTATGGAAAAAGGTTTGCAATTATCTAGATTCCAGGATTCACCACAGGTAGATGGCACTCACTACAGGTAGCTTGTGGGGAGTCTCATTTACTTGACTTATACCAGACCAGATCTTTGCTTTGCGGTGAGCTATCTCTCCAGATTTATGCAGGAGCCAAAGAAATGTCATTGGATAGCAGCAAAGCATGTGTTGAGATATGTCCGAAGTACAGTTGACTTTGGTCTGGAGTATCAGAAGAACACTCAGTTCTTCTTACAGGGATATACAGACTCGGACTATGCAGGATCCGTTGATGACAGGAAATCCACTTCAGGATATGTTTTTCATCTCGGGTCTGGACCTATCTCGTGGATCAGCAAGAAGCAAACTGTTGTTGCTCTCTCATCCACTGAGGCTGAATACCGCGCTGCACGAGGAGCTGTGTGTGAAGCAATTTGGTTACGTCGCATTCTTGCAGATATAGGGATTCCTGAAGAGAAACCTCCCATCATTCACTGCGACAATCAAGGTGTGTTGAAGCTTGTGAAGAATCCTGTTTTCCATGAACGAACAAAGCATATTGAGGTCGAATGTCACTACATTCGTGAACAGGTCTTGAACCACCAAATTCAGCTCCAGTACTGCCCTACTGATTCTCAGGTTGCAGATATTCTCACCAAGCCTCTCGGCAAGGTGAAGTTTGATTTGTTTAGGGGGTACATTTGTAAAAGCAATGTATTAAGGGGGGGAATGTTAGCAAGTTAATACATTAGTTAGTATTTGTTATCCGACAGTTGAATAATCGTCTACCTCTCGGCTCTCCTCCTATCGGCCTATTTAATGGCGTGCATTGTATTCATTTATTATAGCAATAGCAATATATATCATCTTCCAGCGTCCATCAGGAGCATGCTAGAATACTCATGAGTGTCAATCTCATTTTAGACTAACACCAATGCATTCATGGCCTTTTGAAGAAAACAAGCTGTGAAGTAATAATTTTGGTGGATTAAGAATATGAGGGATAAGCATAGATATGTTGAAGGGGAGGTCCATCAATGTGATATGGGTGGATTTAAGAGCAATATAATCATAAAGAGTTATAGTATTGACATCAAGAAGTTTCTAAAACTCTAGGCATTCGCGAGGGTTAGTGAGAGGTTCATATGTTCCTAAGGAAGTAGAAGATGGAGGTGTAGCTGGTCTAGAAGGAATAGAATGATAATATAAAAAAGGGTTGGTTTCAACATGGGTATTTTTCTAGATTGTATGAGACATGTAAGGAGGTACCATAGAAATAATAGGTTGGAAGACCAAAGACGAGGTTATCAAAGGTGTAGAAGAGATAATGGAAAGTGTTGATATTTATTGAGAAAGATTGTTTGAAGTGGGGATGTTTTTGGAAGAGGTTGATTGTTCCATTTTATTAGCTTGGTAATGAGTAAGAATAAGCAAGAAACAAACAAACAAAAACTTATGCAGATTATTAATACGACAGGAAAATCAAGCAACAAATTTTTCATTATCTTTCTTATTTATTGAAGAATGAAGGATAAAATAGGCTCAAAGGGAACCTAAAGAAGTGGTCATTCTAAGGATGGTTTTGGTTTTTTAAGGCTTGAGTCATCTATATACTGAAAGGTATATGAGGAAAAAAAAGTGATGACTACCAATATGTGGTTTGGTATTGGGGCATATCCCTTATCTTCACGGGCCCACAATGATAAGGGTGTCGAGTGCTTATACATTAGACCAATAGTCAAAAAAAATGTTGCATGGTCAGAACAACATATTCTCTTCCTTATTGGTTGATGAAATCCCAATATATCCACCTGGTAGGATATGTTTAGATGTTTTGATTTTTTTCTATGGTTTTTTAATGTGTGAAAGAGATTTGGATGTAAAATATTACCACCTACTTAAACAATGTGATCAAGAAAGCATGAAGAGGTGTTATTTTTAGATCCAAATTCCAAATGTGATATTCAGGGAGAAAAAAAACAAAGTAGGGAGAAATGATGGAGAAAAGGAGAAAATGAGGATAAAAAGGGGAATACTTGGATGAATTATTTTTGCATTATTTTCCAAATCAAGCACACCCATTATTGAGACATACAAGAAAAATACCAAGAACACAAGAAAAGATCTACCAATAGAGTTAGTGGAAAAGAGAAATAGAATATGAAATATAAAAATGAAAATAAAGAAGGAACTTAATAAAACATGTAGGTAGGTCCCACTGGGTATGTCAAACATTTTAATGAGTATTCCATATACTATCTCAAGTTAATGAAATGGAATACATGAAAAAAAGAAACTCAAAAATATGGGATGGTTTGAGGATACCTACTGATGTGTGATGATGACGAAGATGAGATACATGCACAAATATCCTCTCCATGGAGAGCTCAATAACATACACAATAAAGAGACAACTAGAAATGAAAAATATTAGTATATTAAGTGGTGGGTTTCCTAAAAATGTTAGTCCCCAGAAGTGATAAATTCCTATAGAGGAGGTCTAACTACTTTTATTAGAAGATTGATAGAAAATTAAATATGGATAACATGCAAAATATACTATAATGGAACAAAGATAAGATATATGATAGATAACAAATCGAATAAATTAGATGATGATAATTTTAGATAAGAAAAATCAAACCTAATCAGTTCGAAGGTGACTCAAGATAGACAAAGTCAGTGGTTGATGGTTGTGGCAGAGAAAATCAAGAGATTTAAAAATAAATTTTTTTATTTGATTGTGAGATGATAAAGATCTGATCCAGAAGCACTTGAAACATAAAGGATACAAGTTGTATGCATATTTTATGAAAATATAATGGATCAACCAAGGGTATCTTTGAGATAGTCAACATTGACTAGGGAAAACAAAGTGAGATCTGGGATGTGAGATAGGTAGATCACATAAACAAAGAGATTTGGCTGTTGAAGGAGGTTGGAAAACATATGGCAAATGAGGCTGAATGAAAGAAACATAGTTAATACAGATTAGGTTGATGACGACCATGAATAGATTGATGGAAACTAGAGAAGGATTAGGGTTTTATAAATCTTGATGGATGGAAAATTTTCTATGAGGAAGAATCAAGGATGGTTGATAGAATGACATACATTCAAAATGAAGAACATGCCTAGAAAAATTATAGAGAGATGATGAAACAAAGGTAGGGTTCCAAGAAAAATATTAAAAAAATCATCTCTAAAGATGACATAAAATGTATCTAAGATGACTCCAAATTGATGATGGAAGCTCACAATAAGATAAGGAAACAGTAAAATCTCGCAAGAAGGTAAAATATCCAAAAATTCATCCTCTTGAGGAGAGGGTAGAGGTATACTTATACGGTCACCAGGGACCCACTAGGATTTTGGTTTACTACATATGATCATTGATTTGGTAGATGATTAGGATGCACAAGATGATACAAGGGGACCTAAATGAGGTTAGATTAGGGTTTCGAGCAATTTAGGCAGATTAGGCAGGCTAGGGTTAAATAGGGATGATAAAAGTTGGATGGAGGGTGGAAAGGCATTAAATAAGGGTAAATGAGAATATAGAGAGAAAAAAATATGGGTGTTTAAGAATGTGATTAATATAATATATGGGTTTAGAGATAATTAAATGTTATTAGGGGTGAATAAGAGAGATAAAATAATGGTGGGGTGGGATAGGATTAAGATAGCATAGATGAAATAAATGAGTTTGTAGGAGGGGAATAGGAATTTGAATGGGAAAATGGGTGTAGGTGTGCATGATGATGATGGATGGGAGTGAATGCAAGATGTGGGAAAATTAGAAAAAATTCTAGTTTCTACATAGTATGCCATGAAATCACAAAATAGATATAAAATCTTAGATATAAGTAAAGGACTAAGAAAAAGAGAAGCTAGAATGTAACTAGGTGTATGCCCATATTTGGATCACCTTTAAGATGTGTTAGTTCATATGAAATCTCAAAATTAATGGTACTAAATAAATGGAAGATAAGGAAAATCATAAGTTATTTCAATGAATAAAGTGGGTAAAGGTTTTGATCTGAAGCTATAAAACTCACAAAAAAACTCTTAGAACAATGTTAGTTATTTTTCATGGTTAGGGGATCTTCCTTGGTCATAACCCTTGTCATTAAAGGATATTAAATATATTTTATTACAAATAATGAAAAAATGATAAAAAAATATGAATGATATACATGACTTAGTTACAAAAAGTTGATAGTGTGATTTGCTAAAAATCACAGTAACATTCTAAGTCATTCATGGGTGGATTGATATGTGCACTGAAATATTTCCAAAATAATGATGTCATGGGCTACACCATTCTTTTATGATCTAATTTCACCTAATCAAAACAAGAAATATCGAAATATGTGAGGAAAGAAGTAAAAAATCATGCACAGGATCAAGTGCACAAAGAGTCAAGGGGGATAAGATGGTGAAATAATGGGGTGAGTGGTTTTTTATAGTTTTTGAGTGCATACAAGATTGTGACACATATGTGTACAAAGCTCATAGATGGGTGACGTGATAAGGGTCCATAGTATATTGGGCATGAAAATGGGTAGGTGTGGTGGTGAAAATTAAATGTGAGTGGGTGAGTGATTATGTGTCTTTTATCACCTTTTTGGTGGGTTTTTTTAAGTTACTTTCGTGGGATTATTTGATTGTTTTTTATTAACGTGTTTTATAATTTCCTTGGTAATTTTTATTAGGATACATTATATACAAGTTTTGTTTTCTACTATCCACACTAGGTTGTGAACTAGCCTAAGAATTCAATTATTAAGCAGGTTCACCATATGATTTAACCTAATAATAAATATGAAGTGTAGATTACTTATTACACTTTTTATTACGTTTATAAAGATGATATATATTAAAAAAAAAATTATTAATGTGGACATTAGACTATACCCTTTTTTTTTTACAAATTTTAGATAAAATGATCGAAAAAAGTGTTATCTAAAAAAATACACAAGAAGGAAGATGCTCTAAAATTATTAAATGTTGTTGGAATTGATCTTGTAGTTGAAGATGGACAAAACACTGGACACATATGCATATGATTTATTTTCTAGATCTATTAGCATAAAATAAACTAAGACAAATTTATTCTTTGTGTATGAAATCAATTAATACTTATATACTTAATTTTTGGATTTTTATGAAGAATTGTTATCATTCCACAACTTTCTCATCTTATGCAAGAAAAATGAATGTATATTTTAAAAAAACATTAGGTCTAACAAAATTGCTAAACACTATGTATAACACATAATAGCTTCAATCCATACCCATAACTTGGAGACTCTAAAACATGGTTAGTGTTAAGGTTAAAGTGAAATTTATTGGAAGCACACTCACTGAGAGGTGGGGTGAATCATTGAGCCCTTAAAAAAATTTTACTTCAATTATTTCTTTATGATTAAACATATTTAATTTAACTTAAACAACATAAGTTAGCCAAGTATTTTCACGACCATACACATGAGAAAATGAAAATAAGAGCATATGAACACTATATATAAGCAGGAAACCATAAAGGGGAAGAAACCCCACTAAAATAAAGCTTGTACAACTTTTCCTATAAAAAATTGAATCAAATTTTGTTGAGCACAAACCCAATAAGGATCTCTAACCCCTATCAGTATAATAGAGCACCAAACCTAAAAAGAGTACCAACCCCTAATAATTTAGTAGAGCATTATCCCTATAAGGAGAACCAACCCTTAAATTTAGTGAAACACCAACATGACAAGGAAGCTAAAAATATCTAGATGAATCAACACCAAAAAATCCTCCTGATTTTTTTTCACCTATAGAATGTTTCCACAACAAATGATAATGACACTCTTTTATCTATTTTATTCTCTCTTCTCCAAAAATGCCTTTCTAGGATTCTTAACTCAAGGAATTCTTCACCAAGCTAATGAGGTCAAATGAGCTATCCCTCCAACATTATAAAACCACTTAGATCTTCCTGACATAATCTTTTCCCTCTCTTTGATGGTCACAAATAGCTTCTACACATCTTCATAAACTTACTTCTTGCCCAATCAACACTACACTTTAACCAAAAAAAATTTGTTATTTGTAAATAAGGGTTAATGGGACCCTACCCCATATAGAGAGTCAGATAAAAATATCACCAAAATATGGAAAAGGGTATACCCATTAAAACCCTCAAAGTAACAACAAGTAAAAAATTAACAGCATGACAATCAAACTAATAGAAAAACATAACAAAGGAGAAAAACAACCAAACAAGGTGCAAAAACAACCAACAACATAGATACCTTCATGCTCTACCCCAACCAAAAGTTAATTCTTTACATATTCATCCATAATGTGCATTTTATTTGTCCATTCTTTGGATAAGTCTTCTATAGTTAGTATCCACATCTCATAGTCAAGTTCAATCATCCCTTTCTTGGGTACAATATCATCCTTTTCCATTTTCTTGGATCTTTGCATTGCATTCACCAAATAAGCCATCATTTTCAGGTGAGCTATTATGGTTCTCATATTGAACATGTGAAGGATTTTGATGTGCATCAATGTATCCTTTACGCCTAGAAGTTCTTTTTCCAATTTTTCACACCTCTTCCTAACAGTTTCCTATTGACCATTAACCACCAAATAAGTGATTTTATCCACTCTTTCCTTGACCTCTCTCAGTTCACCAGACACCAAACTAATCCTATGATTATTAATATCAACTTTAATTCTATAGTAATCAAATTCTTTCCTAAATTTTTTTGCTTTAACCGTTCCTTCCTGTGCTGCAAAAATATCCCTTTGAGCCACTTTAAGTGAATTTATATTATCAATGGCTTCCATTGTATTCCGAGTCTGAGTTTTCATTTCCTTGTCCTTATCTTGATCTGTAACTACAGTATATTCCACTTTGGGGTTTGCATTCTTGTCCTATTTTTCCCCCCATTTCACATTGTTACTTTCCTTAGCAACTTCTACCCTATCCTTCTACCCAAATTTAGGATCATTATTACCTTCCTTTTGATAAAAACCCACATCTGTGTTCCCCTCTTTATTTTAGGTAAGTTCTTTGGCTTTGATGGACCTAGTTATCTTCCCCGTGGTCTTCCTTTCTTTTGAGGACCCTGGCTTCACCAAATTTGGGGAAATTTTCTTAGCCATGCTAATAGTCGGCGTCCCTGCATGAACTAGGGATTTGATAAGGGCTTGATGGAGAGGGACAGTAAAAGTCCCTTTCTGCACCTGGTCAATATATTTAAAAAGGAATCTAAAGATAAAATTAGGAAAGTGTTAGTGTAGGTTATTATTTATTATTTTAGCTATTTATCAAGATAATTCTTACACTTGTGTTAGCCCTACACTTGTTGGGTTAGATTTATTAGGTTTACAAGTTGTGTGGAGTTATATTACTAGTTTTGTTGAATTAACTTCTCAGTTATTTGGAGTTAGCTTACTAATCTTCTGGAGTTAATTTAATTACCAGTATCAGTTAGTGGGATTTATTCACCACTGGTCTAGGTAGTAGTTGCACTTCCCTCCTCCTATATGTACATCTTTCTTATTGATTAGTTCAAGTAATTGTATTGTAATATATTGAGCATTATGGATTATGATGGATTTAAATATATGGTATTTTAGCTCTTCTGTTTTACAAATCTAATGTGGTTTGCTATTATCATCTAAGATCACAGCTTATAAAAATCTTCTTATCATTCCTTTCATGGTATCAGAGTGATAGATGATGTAGATATCCATCTGTAAGTTGTTATTTTCATGCAAGGGTTTATTATTTTCATGGATTCAGGAATTTGTTAGAAAATGGAGTAATGTTATTACATTTGGAAGGTGCCAAAATCCTAGAATCGACTATAAGACTCAACTATAGGGTTGAGAAATTCAAATTTGGACACAGATATGTACCCTTTTAGGTGCATTATTTTATCCATTGGATATAATTGTGTACCTTCTAGATAGGAATTAGTTTTTACCCTCTAGTTTATTTAACTATTTTGGATTCAGTCTAGGGTTTAATCCATAGGACATATATATGTACCTTCTTGGTGCATTATTTTATCCATTGGATATAAGTGTGTACCTTCCGGATGCATTAGGGTTTATCCTCTAGATATTTTTGTTTTGGATCCAATATTTTATCCACTAGACACAAATCTATACCCTCTGGATGAATTCTTTTATCAATTGTATATAACTGTGTACCCTCCAGATGTAATGATTTACCCTTTAGACATTTAGGTTTTGGGAGATTTTATCTATTTCGTCGCAAGCTTGTATCATTTAGATGGACACTTTTACCCTTTGGACATTTGGATGTCAGAGTGTACCTTTTAAAAAAACTAAGCATTAAAATATTATTGTTTAATAGCAAAATTCTTGTAGATCTCATAACTTTTTTATCCGTAGCTTGGATTAATTTATATTTTATTATTTTTTTGAGATATACACATTGGTGATATTTTTATAAATATATTGCCAAATTTAAAAGGTAATTTTACTCATTGTAATATTTATATGCACTAAATTATAAGGTGTCAAATTTGGGAGGGTGTTGTAATCACTTGTTTAATTTGGAGAATTAAGCCCAATGTCCTAAAATTTTAGGTGTTGCATTATTGTAACTATGGGTAGGACATTCATATCTCTCTTGTTTGTTGAGATAATTTGGATATGTATTTTCGACAGAGAGGATTTGGCATAATTGAAAGTCACTCTTGTGGAGGAGTTATTATAGTGAAGCATAGTGTTACATTTTCCAGCATTTGAGTACTTTAATTTTTTCAAATCATACCCCATATCTATGGTGTCACTGTACCCATTCACTTTAGTATGGGAGGGTGTGGTATTGATACTAATGTATATGGGTACTTGTGTCCTTTCCTTGTTACGTGTTGATGGACCGCTTCTTCGAGTTTCGTGTCCTTGCCTTGTTACCTTGTCTTTTCATGGATCATGGCACTCCTATATATTTGAATCCCATGGCCTTGCCTTGAAAGCCTGGGTTGTTCTTGGATCAAGTTACACCTATTTGTAATAGATCAAATGATGTTTATTTTTGTTTTTCACTTTCGACAACACTTCATTGACATAGTCTCCTTACATGGAGCTATTATGGTGAAGCCCAATGAAACAGTTATTTTTTATTTATATGATCAAACATTGTATTCAGACCACAATACACACCAAACTTCTTCATCATCCTACACGTTTTTTGAGCTGAGCTTAACTTGGGATATCTTGTAAGTGGAATTGATCATTCTCTCTCTACTATTTTATTACTGGTTTTGGGTTCCTTGCGGTGTCTATTTTTCCTAGTTTTTGTACGTGGGACCTCATAATGCCTTGTTTCTGGGATCAACATTATTTTCCACCCACCTAAGCTATTCTTACAGGGGGTGTTATTTTAGGTTATTATTTATCCTTTTATTTATTTATTAGGATAATTATTACATGTGTGTTAGCCCAACACTTATTGGGTTAGCTTACTTAGGTGTACTAGTTGTGTGGAGTTAGCTTACTAGTTGAAAGTTGAGTTAGTTTCTCAATTATGTGGAGTAAGCTTATTAGTCTTCTGGAGTTAACTTAACTACTAGTTTAAATTAGTGGTAGTTCTTCACCACTGATTTATGTAGTAGTTGCATTTCCCTCCTCCTATATGTACATCTTTCTTATTGAGTAATTCAAGTCATTGTATTGTAATGTATTAAGCATTATTGATTATGATGGATTTCTATATATGGTATTTTAGCTCTTCTATTTTGCAAATCTAATGTGGTGTGTTATTATCATCTGAGATTGTGGCTTGGAATAGTTTTCTTATAGTTCCTTTCAGAAAGAAATATTTTTCCCATGTCTAATGTGATTCAACATTGGGAAATGGTAGGAAAATAACACTTTAAACCTACCCTCAAGCGTTACATATTACATCAATATAAGTGCTTATTTCATCGTAAAGGATTGAGGGTAGACGATTATCTATCAAAACTATAAAAAATGTTAGGTTTAAGTGTTTTTTTACCTATGATAAAACTATCAATTTCCATACTTCTGTCAGTTTTAGGCTTGAAAATCATCCTCCCCTCCATTGGCAAACTGGAAAACTTGGTGATTAGCATGGGAGTGATTGAGAAGGATAACCCCCTCAAACAAACTCTTCCATTGTTTAACATATTTTCCACTTCCTTTCTTAAATTCTCATTTTTACCTTCAAATTTTTTAATAAAGTCGACAATACCAGCCAGTGCAATTATCTCCTTAGATTGCATACTAATCTATGTCATCGTGTTGGGCTCAGTCCTTACCAAGTATCCTCCCATCCTTGAAGCTATGAGAATTCCTATCACAATAATTTCACTAAATATGGACATTTTACCAAGAATCTAGATTTTTAGTATTGTTATTTCTCCTTTTTTATAATTGTTTAAATTGGATTCCTAAATTTCCATTATTGGTTTTTATTTAGTGTGATACCAGATTCCAATATTCTTATTATTGGAATTTAATTAGTATAATATGATGATTCAAATATTTACACTGTGCCATACAAGTATGTTCCTATTTCTATATTGAGTTTATGTGAATGAGAATATGCCCATTCTCGACACAATTACAGTACAACTATGTGATGGAAGGAAGATAATTTTTATTTAATTTGTTTCTAAAATAGCAGAAGGAGGAAATATAAAGCCCCCCTAGAATAGTTACACAGGTAGGGAAAATAATTACATAACTGTATGTACTATACAACTACTAACAAAAATGTATTAATTAATGTGCTAACATTCCCCCCCTTAATACATTGTTCTTACAAATGTACCCCCTAAACAAATCAAACTTCACCTTGCCGAGAGGCTTGGTGAGAATATCTACAACCTAAAAATCAGTAACGTAGTACTGGAGCTGAATTTGGTGGTTTAAGACTTGTTCACGAATGTAGTGACATTCGACCTCAATATGCTTTGTTCATTCATGGAAAATAGGATTCTTCACAAGCTTCAACACACCTTGATTATCACAATGAATGATGGGAGGTTTCTCTTCAGGAATCCCTATATCTGCAAGAATGCGATGTAACCAAATTGCTTCGCACATAGCTCCTCGTGCGATGCACGGTATTCAGCCTCAGTGGATAAGAGAGCAACAATAGTTTGCTTCTTGCTAATCCATGAGATAGGTCTAGATCCAAGATGAAAAACATAACCTTGAAGTGGATTTCCTGTCATCAATGGATCCTGCATAGTCTGAGTCTATATATCCCTGTAAGAAGAACTGAGTGTTCTTCTAATACTCCAGACCAAATTCAACTGTACCTCAGACATATCTCAACACATGCTTTTCTGCTATCCAATGACATTTCTTCAGTTCCTGCATAAATCTGGCGAGATAGCTCACTGCAAAGCAAAGATCTGGTCTGGTATAAGTCAAGTAAATGAGACTCCCCACAAGCTACCTGTAGTGAGTGCCATCTACCTGCGGTGAATCCTGGAATCTAGATAATTGCAAACCTTTTTCCATAGGTGTGGACATTGGTTTACAATATGACATTCCATACTTTTCCAGGAGTGTCTTGGCATATTTCATCTGGGAGACGAAGATATGATTCTTCTTGTGCCATATCTCTAAGCCAAGACAGTAGTGAAGTAGCCCCAAATCAGTCATGTCGAAGGATTTCTTTAAATCATTCTTGTACATCATCTACAAGATTGTCAGAACTTCCTGTGATCACAAGATCTTCTACGTACAAAACCAGAATGACAATCTCTGTTCCTACCTTCTTGATATACAAATTTTTATATCTGAGGGGCTATGAGTGAATCCATGCTACAATAGGTGATCATCAATTTTTATATACCATGCCCTAGGTGCTTGTTTGAGTCCATAGAGAAACTTTATCAGATAACATACCTTGTGTAGTTGATGCTCATCTACAAACCCTTCAGGTTGGGCCATGTACACTTCTTCTTTTAGATCACCATTTAGAAAATCACTCTTGACATCCATCTATTGAAGTTTCCATCCATTTTGTGCTGCCAGTGCACAGACAACTCTGATGGTTTTGATCTTCACAGTGGGTGCAACGGTCTCCTCATAGTCAATTCCTTCTTACTGAGCATAACCCTTTACAACAAGTCGTGCTTTGTGTTTTTCGATTGAACCATCTGCCTTATATTTTGTTTTGAAAATCCATTTGCAGCCAATGGATTTCTTACCTGGAGGTAGATCGACAAGTTCCCACGTTTGATTCTGAATTAGGGAATCATATTCAACATCCATAGCCTGTTTCCACTGTGGTTGGTCTAATGCCTCATGAACAGTGTCAGGTTTGGTGCTCTCAACAACTGAACTCATGAGTGCAAAATTTACCTCATGTCTAGCTTGACTTCGTGTTCTGACTCCCTATAGAAGTACCTGGAAGTGAGTTCAGGTGTGCATCCCTAATAGTATTCTGGACCCATTTCAGACGTTGGTGCTATTGCTGCTGATGTGAAGATGTGTTTTCCAGTGTGCCAAGATCAACGAACAAGTCTCCACTCAGCTCTTCTTCTCTCTGAGAAGAATCATCTTGCCCATCATCTGGATGTGTGAGCAATCTATGTGATGAGGTCGGTACTGGATCTCCATTGTGTGGTAGGGAGTCAAAGGATGACTCATCACATACCACATCTCGACTCTCGTAGATCTTCTGCGTCTCAGGATCCATGGGACGATATGCCTTTGAGGTAGTACTATACTCCAAGAAAAGACATGGTAGTGTCTTTGGATCGATCTTCTTCCTTCTCTCATCTGGAACATGCATATATGTAGTACAACCAAAAACTCTCAAGTGATGGATAGAAGGTTTTACAACTAGTCCATACCTCTTCCAGTTTCTTGTTCTGCAAGATCTTTGTGGGTGCCCATTTGAGTAGATACACTTACTGTCTGGAATGCTTCTTCCAAAAATTAATCCTCCAACTTGGCAGTCAAGAGCATACCATGAGCCATCTCCATGACAATCCTATTGTGTCGGTCGGAAATCCCATTCTGTTGGGGAGTGTAGGGTGAAGTCAGATGTTGCTTAATGCCATGTTGCTTTAGGTATGCTAATAAATTCTTCGATACAAATTCCCCCCCTTGATTTGAGTGGAGGAGAAGGAGAGGCTTCCCAGACTACCTGGTGGCTTGCTGGTAAAAGCTTTGGAAATTGGCAAATGCCTCACTCTTCTTCCAAAGAAATTATACCCAAATTTTCCATGAGTAATCATCAATGATGAGCTAGAAGTACTCAAAACCTTGGAAGCTAGCTGGTAGGGGTCTACACAGATTTGTGTGTATAACCTGAAGATGCTCCGTAGAATGATAAGACCTCTATTTGAATAGACCTCTGTGTTGTTTGCCCGCAAGACATCCCAAGAAAATAGGTAAGGAATGGGATAGTGGAGGAAGCCCTCTTACCATTTTTTTGGCACTGAGCTAATGCAGAGCCCCAGCAGAAAGATGACCATATCAAAAGTACCATAGTGCAGTGGACTCCACCGTTGAAGCAGAGAGAGCAATGATAGATGAAGTGACCACATCAAGTGCAAATAGAAGGCCCTTCATAAATGCTTAAGCAATTACTGAGTCTCCCTGGGAAATGAGGTAGGTCTTGACCCCTTTCTCAACAAAGAATTCAACCTACATTCAATGATTAAGAAGTTGAATCACAGACAAGAGATTTGAGTTTAAACCTGGAACATATAGCACCTTTATGAGTGTACATCTTCATGTCCCAAGAGGAATGATGACATCACCAATCCCCGCTGCAATATACTCTTGAGTATCTATGATGGTGATCTGATCTCCAATGGGATGATCACTCAAAGTATGGAACAACTTCTTATTACCAGTCATGTTTTTACTGGTGCTTGAATCAATCAACCAGAAACTTTCTGACGGCTACGAAGTCTATGAGACTAGGACAATGTTCATAATGAGTTGTGTCTAGAACCACTTCATCAGAGGTGGCATCTTGCTGAGCAGCAATATGACCCTTCTACCTCTGATTACGAGCACACCATCAGGATTTCTTGGAATATCCTTGGCCAAAAGTCCTCTATTTTCTAGAGTTTTCATACTTGCGAGCATTGTAATAACAGTTTGCAGTCATGTGCGTATCCGTGGAGCAAATGTGGCACCATTGATCTGCCTTGTTGTTCTACTGCTTCTGGGGTGGCCACTGTGGTGGCCGCTGAGAAGGTTTCTACTATGGATGCTACTTCTGATTTTGGGGGGCTTGACTCCCCTTTCCAAGATTTATGCTTTTGCCTTGTTATGAGAGCATTGTCTTCGAAGTCTTCTTGAACATTCTGAATGGCTTCTTTCTTCTAGAGATAATTCACCAGATTGGCAAAACTCACCTCTTGTTGAGTGATGGTCAATGTGGTGATCAATGTCTAAAACCAGGAAGGAAGAGCTTGCAAGGTGAGTGGGACTAACAAATTTTCGTCCACCAGTTCACCGAGAGTAGAAAGTTTTATGTGTAACTTGGCCACACGCCATAAGAAGGATTCGATTGATTCACCATCATGCATACTCATTGTGTGAAGCTTTGTCTGAAGATGTAGCTTTGTCATCAAATTCTTGGCTTCATAGATGGTACAGAATGTGGCCCATGCCGTAGAGGAAGTGGTTGCTTCCTGAATGTAAGGTTGAACCTCATCAAAAAGGCTAAGAGTGATAAGCATTAGTGATTTTGCATCAGCCTTTTCATACTTAGCCAATAGATCAGCATATGTGGGAGGGGTGTTCATGCCAGAAACGATCCCCCAAAGATCTTCAAACTGAAGAATCATCCATATCTTGGTTTTCCATGCGGTGAAATTTGGCCATTTGAGCAACTGGGCATCCGATAACAAAATCCAAGCTGCAAACATTTTCAAAAAACTCAAAATTGTATTTTATTTATTTCCTTTTCAAAAATGGATATAATGCTTACTGAAGGAACCTATCACGAAGATGGGCTCTATAATCTCATGCAGTCAGATGCGGATGCTTCTATGGGCATTCTACTTTGTGTTAGTCATCTGCATCATAGCCGCGCTCCAATTCTTCACGGATTCGGTGTGCTTGACAACATACGTCGAACCAGAAATAGTTGAACAATCCTTGATGCACCAATTCATCAAATAAGACATTGCCAGTATTAAGTAATTCATTGAGCAAGACAAAATAGATGCCACTGGTGTCCTCTTGGGATCTCAGAGGCAACCCAGTGGAAGAGTTGCTCACAGCACTCTCGGCATCGGAAATGTGTGACATGTACACATTGGAAGGGTTTGCACTTGGTTCCTTGGCATCACATAGTAGCACCTCCTTGCTTCCAACGTTGGCTTTTCTTGGGATTATATGCTTCTAAGATAGAGTGTTTGGTGAGTGTAATAGTCAAAACCACATCCTTAACATTAATATCATCCACATTTGCATCTCCTAACAGCCATTCTTACAATCTTAATGTAATGATGGCCAAGATAACATAATGTATGAGCAAATCAACTCGCATAATCCACCAGTCAATACTTTATACAATAAAACACCAAGATAGACACATCAATCATTGCTCATTCGCAATGATAACAGCCCAAAGAAAACTTAGAGGACATTGTTAATGTACACCAAGTTCATACGTTGCTTCCACTTCTTTCCACACCAACAGAGGAAAAACTACATGTGTTTTTCCCTTTTCCACCGTGCACGCCCTCCTTCCTTTTTCTCTCTAGGAACTCAGAATCACACACATTTCTTCTGTCGCTTTAGACAAAATAGATAAAAGTTCTATTCGCACAGAACACTTAGTAGGTTGGGATCTTATGTTGTAGGTGTTGTCTACCTAGGCCGAGAAAGGAACAACTCTAGCGCCAGGAAAAGAAAATCAAAAAATAGAAAAAAAATGCCAAAGCATTGGTCTTCACGTTTTGTGTGCCAAACTCCAGAAAATTGGATCTCCACGTTTTGTGTGCCAAACTCTAGAAAAACAGCTTCAAGCAGCTTCAAGTTTCCCACGCAGGCAGAGGAATGGGACAGCTCTGATACCAATGATGGAAGGAAGACAATTTTTATTCTATACGTTTCTAAAATAGCAGACAAGAGGAAATATAAAGCCCCCCCCAAGAACAATTACACAAGCAAGGATGGTTACTCCTTAACCGTACGCGTGTAGGATGTAGGATTGTATTAATTAAGCTAACACTATGTTCTTAACTCTTTTTATGTGTATATGATTTATCTCAATTATTTTTCTATGATTCGTATATGAGGCATTTTGATCCCTTTTCAACATTAAACGAATGTGATATGGGTACATGTTGTATGAAATAAGAAGCAACTATTGAGTCTATCAAAATGGAAATATGCCCATTCTCATCACAACCATGGTACAAGTATGTTCCTAATTATTTTTGTGTATCAACTTTATATTTGTTTTTCATCTATAATTCATAAATGAGGGATTTTGAACTCTTTGGAAAATTTATATCTTGGAAGACAATGGGTTAAGTCATGGAGCATTGCCAAACACTATTATTGAGATCATTAAATAATATATCTTAGAAATCATATTATTAATAATACATTAATAAAATTCAAGAGTTCCATAAGAATTACAATGTTTTATAGAATTATATTATGGAAAAATCTTCCAAATTAATGTAATACTCAATCTTTCATTTAATTATCAAATAATAGTACAATTGTAAAGTTTAATAGGACAAAAATTTTGGACTCTTTTTTTAAAAAAACCCACATCCCAGGCCAAGATAGTTTCACATATAAATTTATAAAATTCAATAGTTTCTCCAAATGTACATTCTTTATCATGTTCAAGTAGTTCAAGGTATGATTCAATGGCCATGTGTCCTTTATCGAGTATATTTATCTATCCACTTTTCCTTTTTTAGTTTGGTGTCCATGCACAAATGATACTATCCACATCAATATTTGTTATAGGTTCGTCTTGTATGGTCCATGTTTTATTTAGCTTTAAACAATTATGATACAATGTTGTACCTTCTCCTCTCCCTGCAAGTTTCCAATATTGAACTCTCACCTTTTTAATTACATCATTTCCTTCCTGTTGAGGGAAAATATCCCCATATTCTCTCCCCATCAATATCTTATCATTATGATTTCCTGGTCGTATAAGTAGCATTTTTCCGATGAACACATCCTTCAACAGACTGAATTATTGGTTAGGTCTTCCACAAACATGCCCAATGTAAATATCTACTTGATCACCATGTACAAGGTGCAAACCAACCAGTTGAGCACTCCCTTAATCGTAAGGGAAATTCATGTTTCATTGAAAATCAAATGTTTTATTGGCCAAATAATCTATTTATTAGGTTCTAGGGAGTGTGAGCATTCTGAACACATATTTACAACATTCTCTATGCATACACTAAAATTAAAAGGACCCAACCTCTCTCCATCAATTTCATGAACTTATAGCACATGAGTTATATAACCAATGGCTATGTCATCGTCTATGCTACAAGATTTGTGTTTGAGAATGACATTGTCTATGACAAAATCTTTCTATCTTTAGGACCTATATTGATGGTGCTTTCACTGTCATCACTACAATCTCCATCACTATCTGCATTGTAATCCTTTAAACCATTACAAATGTTTTCACTTCCCAAATTGGGGGGAATGGATGAGTCTACATGTTTTGAAAATTCACTCTCTTCCTAAGATATGTAGTATCGTTTATTCCCGACATCTTCCAAGGTTTTAAAATCATCAACTGAGAAAGGTAATTTTACCATTCCATCCAATACTATGTTAATACTGAAAACCACAAATCCTCTTCCCACATTTTTACAATGGAGTGTCTTCCTACTTAGATATACTCTTCCCTCCGCAACTTTCATTCCCTTTAAAAATAAGTCCACCTAATCATCCTCTACAAATGCAAATGACTCTGCTATTGTAACAACATAAAATACAAAGTTTGTGAGATGATGAAAAATATCTTATTAAAATCATTGCATAAAATAAATTAAAAATTATCACATATGTACAAAAATAAGTATATTGAATACACATAGCACATGAGCTGAAAACTTCTATAATTCAATAAGTTTTGAAAATACTTAACAATTATGCATATAATTTAGAAATATTTATAGCATGATTTCTAATTAATATAATTGAACTTAACTCAATTGAATTTAAATGATGAGAAATAAATAGAGTTTAGATATCCATTTGCTAACAGCTTCATCCAAATAGAGGTTAAAAAGATGTGGTTGAATTTAAACGATGATAAATAAATAAATAGTGGTTAAATAAAAGTTAATTAGAAACTTGATTGCTAACCACTTCATCCAAATATCTTTATCATTTTAACATAGCATATATATTACTTTTGTAAGAATTCATCATGCTTCCCATATTCCCTGACTATGACAATGAATGAGAAATGACAAATGCCCATTCTCATCACAATCATAGAACTCTTTGTTTGTATGAGAATGGGCATATGCCTATTGTAACCATTCTACATCATTGAAACAATAATGAACCTAATCATTTTTATATCACTATAAAGAATGTGGAAATGGGAAACTGTCCATTCTAAAACAAATTATATATTACCTCTATTTCTCTTTTATTATTCCTATATGAGAATGTGAATATGCCCATTCAATTCAAGATAAAAATGTTTGTTTGTATAGGAATGAACATATGCCCATTCTGTTTATTTGTATTTTTCTTCTATGATTCTTATATGAGAATGGGCATATGCTCTTTTGATACAAGATTAAAAAAAATGTTTGTTTGTATGAGAATGGACATATGCCCATTCTGTTCATGTGTATTTCAACAATCATTTTATTTTTTATAATGTAAAATATTAATTAAAATTTACAGGTATTATTAGATGATACAATATTATTTCTTATATTTAATTATTAGTATTATTAATTAATCCTATTTATTAGTTAATTATGATTAGTCCTAATATGATATGTTAAATACATATTCTCTGATTTCTAATTTTTTGAAGATTAAAGTTAAAATATTTTATTGGGCCCATTCTAAGCATTATAATTATTAATGGAGGTTATGTGGTTAATTAGATTTACAAAGTTTTACTATATTTTTAATAATTTTTTAAAAAATGTACAACAATTAATTAAACATTACAAATAATGGCGATTAGTTTGTTAATTATGTTTATAAAGTTTAATTCTATTTTTATAATATAATTTAATTATTGTAATTATTGTAATATTATCAATTAATATTAATTCTTGTAGTTAATATTAATTGATAATATTTTCTGAAAAAATTAATTATAATATTAATAATTAATGTTATTTTTTATTTATTAATATTATTGATATTATTTAAATCAACATTAATACTAATTAAATTAATATTATATTATTAATTTATTAATATTATTGCTTATTGTTATTACTATTAATTTGGCATAGTGAGACTATTAATTTGTAAATAAATTGTTTACCACCTTTTATTAAATTAAGGCACTTGTTTGTCAAACACGTCTTCGAGCACCTGTTTGGAGGGAAATTGGAAAAATTAATGACAATTAATTCAAGGGAGAGAGAATAATGGCGGTTACTGTTTTCAATTATGGTAGAGATCATGGGAATTAATTTTAGAAGGTTAATCATTGTTGGTGAAGCTATCTCTCTTTTGTTCATCCTTTCAAGTTTCTTTTTCATCCAGCTTGCTTTTTTTGTCTGTCTTCTCTAGGCTGCCTATATTTTGGATATACCCTTTTTTTTTAGAACTAGATGATTTGAAGAATATTTCAGAGATATTTTTTTTTCTCCATTAAATTTTTATTTACCCTTTCCACTTTGGGATCCCTCTGTTTCATTAGACCATTTCGGATTTTGAAGTACAATATTTGAAGAAAATTTCAGGCATGAATTATTATAACTCTTGTTTGTTGAATTATTATGAGATGAAGAATATGATTTGGTTTTCTTTCCCTTCTTTTCTGCTTTGGGTTTAATGATAATACCCTATTTTTTATATTCTATATTTTTTTATCAGGGTATTAAGAATATCACTTCAATGTTTTGCAATACATGCGTAGTTGTTAACCTAATCATATTTGATAATCATGGAGTTATATGCTATGGTTTACCAAAGTACAGAGTGCTCTTAACACCTGGGAAACATGAAAACATTGCTTATTTTCTGATCTGTGTGAAAGAGTTCTGTAGGAAGAGAATGACTCATTATTAGAAGAAGTTTTAATCTTTTATAGTGAAGAATTTTTTTCTTTTCTATATTTAAGATAAGTATCAGAGATATTTCTAACTCTTCTTTATTATATTCAGAATTTTTGGGTATTAAATAATGTCATATTTTATATTTTTTATATTTTTGATATGGGTTTTAAGAACATCACTTCAATATTTTCATTGTAAGACTTGTATTGTTGTTATCCTCCATAATTATAAAAGGATGCATATAAAAATGATTTTTTTATGCATGTTCCAAACTCCTCTCTGTTGTATTCTGAATTTCTGGGTATAAAATAATGTCAAATTTTAGATTTTTAGTATTTTTGATATGGTTTTCAAGAATATCACTTCAATATTTTCATTGTAAGACTTGCATAGATGTTATCCTCCATAGTCATAAAAGGATGGATCTAAAAATTTCACAATTTCATGCATGTTTCTGACTCCTCTCTTTTGTATTCCAAATTTCAGAGTATAAAATAATTTTGTATATTAGATTTTTTGTATTTTTGATATGGTTTTTAAGAATATCACTTCAATTTTTCATTGTAAGAATTGCATAGTTGTTATCCTCCATAGTTATAAAAGGATGCATCTCAAAATAACTGTTTCATGCACGTTTCAAAATCTTCTCTGATGTATTCAAAATTTCTATGTATAAAATAATGTTTTATTTTTTATATCGGTTTTAAGAATATCACTTCAATATTTTCATTTTAAGACTTGCATAGTTGTTATTCTCCGTAGTTATAAAAGGATGCATCTACAAATGTCACCATTTCATACATGTTTTTGATTCTGAACATGATCAAATTCTCTTGAAAAAAATGCATATGATTCTAAGAAATCCACTTCCAATCGTTCTTGCTAAGACATAGAGTTAACTATTTTTTTATTACCAAAGTATAGTTTAGAGTTACCACCTAGGTAGCGTTACTTATTTTTCAAGCTGAGTGGCATAGCTACACAAGACTAGATGAGCGGGCGAGCTGCATTCATCGATATGGGTGGGCGATTTGATACTTGGAGGTGGGTGGTAGATTTGGCATGTCGAGCTAGCTAATCAACCTGACCATTCAAGATGGTTGGTCTATAGCGCAAATATACCTGGCTGGACCAGATGGGTAGGCGAGCTAATCTTATGAGCTAAGTAAGTGAGGTTGATTAGCTGATCTAGGTGGAAGAGATAACTTCTTGAGATGGGCTGGGTGGATAACCTACTGAGTTGAGTTGTTGAGTCTACCTGTCATGTTGGTTAGGTGAGTTGACCTACTGAGCTGGGCTAGCCAGTTGACCTACCAAGCTGAGTGGGTGAGCTCACCTGACAAGCTAAGAAATATTGAACTTAATGTTTTCATATATGAATTAAAATGATTAAGTTGAATGTTGTATCTAATGAGAAAATCCCCAGTCTCATAATTAGAATATTAAATAGAAAAGGTGCAGAACATACTAAACATTTAAATATATTCATAAACCTTATATCCAATCATAATAGTAAAGTAAATAATAATATTCATAACATATATGAAATATCAATAATAATATAATACTATTATAATTTAAAACAAGTGTTCTCATTATCTCCCTCTCTCTAGTATTAATTAGTATAAATTAATTAAGTTGATTCTTTGCGTTAGGTTTTTTATCGATTCTCAATGCTAGCATGACCATCCCTCCACTATCGGCAGTCTTTATTCATGGAGAATCTACGGATATGGCCTTTTATGGACCTATCTCCTCTAACAATATTTAGATAATCTTACAGATTGATTCTAACTTGGTGGAGAAAGACATATAATCTATTCTCAGAGAGGATTACATGTAAGCCTGTGGTTGAGCTCCCATCAATGCCAAGGTCACTTCCTTTTTTGTCACCCACCTGATGCTCCTTGGAGGATACAAGGATGAGACCCTAAAGATTTCTTAGAATTTTATTCAACCTATACACACGGTTGGTCTTGCAGAAGTGATGAAAATTATCATTTTTCCTATAGCTCTTTCAAAAACTTCAATGAAAGCTAATGGGGATTTGGTTTCTCAAGGCTATTTTAAAGAATTAGAAATGATGTATAATACTCTTTTGGATTTTGTTATTTCAGTTCATTGGAAATATGGATTAAAAGAGTAAGGCCCTGGCTACTTATCCTCCCTAGATTCTACTGTAATTCACTAAGAGCCATCTCAAATTGAAAAACTCGAGGAAGGTCCTACCAACATAGCCCCCCTAGACTTAGAATCATTATCCTTCCCAATTGGCTATGTTCCACTTAGAATTTTAAAACTCGGGAGGGACGGGATGCCTTCATATAGTTCTCTACTAAAGGTTGTGCATGCTAGCTATTAAGAACATCGCAGTAGCTCCAACTGAAGCTCAAAGTGAATGTTGAAGTTTTCAAATGGATATATATTATATGTTTTTTTTGTTTTTTTAGTATACAATTTTATGTAAGGGATAGAACTAAAGAACCTCCTGGATTAAAGATCCAGTGAAGATTGTTTATCGATTTTTAAAAACCTCAAAAATCGCTATAATTTTTTGTTTTAAATTTAAAATTTATTTTAGTGCAATAATTAAACCTAAAACATGGCTACAATATTGTTACACCGAGAGGTGTTCCTATATTGGTAGGTAATTAAAAAATAGCATAGATATCTTAAATACATCTATCTAAAATACACTGAGAGGTCAATCTCAAGGTGGCTATATTGGAATTATCACATAAGTTAAGATAGGCACCCCGAGATTGATATCTCTTGGTGTATTTTAGATAAATGTATTTAAAATATGTATGCTATTTATTTATACATAAAAATGTAATTTAATTTAATTGGATATATATAATTAAAGTGAATAAGTGTGAAGATAAATGGAAATTCACCCTATGTATAGATATCTTAAATACATCTATCTAAAAGATACCGATAGATATGTTATTTAATATGTGTATGAATTATAATATAGGAATCTCAAGTTTGATATCTCACAGTGTCTTTTAGATTGAAGTATTTAAAATTTCTATACTTCAATTTAATATTTACATTTTTTTTTTCCATGACATAGCGAGATTATTAATTTGCAAATAAATTTTTTACCACCTTTTCTTAATTGAAATTACTTTTTTTGTGAAACACGTCTTTGAGCACCCATCCAGAGGGAAATTGGTGAAATTAATGGCAATTACTTATTCTTTTGCATGGTAGAGAGAATGATGGCAGTTACTATTTTTGATGATGGTAAAGATCTTAGGAATTATAAGGTTAACTGCAGTCGGAGAAGCTATCTCTTTCTTGTTTATGGTTACCACTTTCTTTTTCCTCTAGATCCACATTTTTATTTTTCCTTCCGCTTTGGGTTGCCTGTATTTTGTTAGACCATTTTTTGCTTTGAAGAATATTTCTGAGATACTATTTGTTCTCTCCGCTAAATGTTTGTTGACCCTTTAAGTTTCCACTTTGGGCTCTCTCTATTTTCTATAGACCATTTTGCCTTGTGAAGAACAATATTTGAAGAAAATTTCAAGCATGAATTGTTCTAACTCTTGTTTGCTAAATTTTTATGAGTTAAATAAAGGGAAAATGTCCATTTTCATATGAGAAATGGCATATGCCCATTCTCATCACAATCATAAAATTTATTATTTGTATGAGAATGGGCATATGCCTATTCTAACCATTCTACCTCATTGAAGCAATATTGAACTTAATCATTTTTATATCACTATAATAGAGGATGTGGGAATGGAAAACTGTCCATTGAACTAAAAAAATAATATTGCTTATATTTCTCTTCTTTGATTCCTATATGAGAATTGGCATATGCCCATTCAATAGCAGATAAAAATGTTTATTTTTATGAGAATAAACATATGCCCATTCTATCTATGTGTATTTTTCTTCTATGATTCTTATATGATAACGGGCATATTCTCTTTCAGTACAAGATACCAATATGTTTGTTTTTTGTGAGAATGGGAATATACACATTCTGTCTATGTGTATTGAAACAATAATTTTATTTGATCCCTATATGAGAATCATCACACACCCATTATATATGCCCATTCTCACATAGGAATCATATAAGGATAATAGACAATTAAATTCGATCTATATTATTGAAGTTAATCATTTTGAGATCTATACAAAGGCCGCGATAATGGGGAATTTTCCATTTCGAAACAAATTAAATTTTATCTCTATTAATTCCTGTGATGATGTATGGATTTTGATTATGTAAAATATTTACTATGAAATGATCTTATTTAATGTTGACATTTAAATCATTATCAAGCGCTACAATTACCTTGTTTTATATATTGATTATTGTGATGATGAATAACTATTGTTTCTTTCTTATAAGATTCAAAGTTTTATATATGATTATAAAATTAGTTAGAAAAAGATGTTTTTCAACAGAGATTGCATTATTACGTTGTTAATTAATAATATGTACTATGTAGATATTAAGGATAGATTGATAGTTAATAATTTTTTAATCTTAATTTTTTAATAATTCAACATGATTATGAGTTGAAAATTCATCCCAATTCTTTGAACTAGCATGCTTACATTTTCAAGAATCAAAGTAAACATTACCAAGTGACACGTTGGATTTGATACACCTACAAAGGTAGATAGATCGGCTAAGTGCCCACTCTAATCAAAGTAAATGTTATCTATATTCCTTTTATTATACTTATTCACATATCTCCATGAACAATAATGGAATTTCTATTATGATTGAAATTAAAGAGAATAGACATATGCCCATTCTTCATATACTAACATTATCTTTATCATTATTTTTATTATTTTTTCATTTTTCTCTAGTATGTACAATAATTGACATTTTTTTAACAATTCCCTTTAAACATGAATCTACTTATTTTACCCATTCTAAAATATATATTAAAGAGAATACGCATATGCCCATTCTAGTAAATTTAATTATTCCTATCGTAAAGTGCATATGCCCATTCTAATTCATTTATGATACAAGTAATATTTATTTTTTGGAGAAGGGGCATGGGCACAGTCATGATTGATACACATTTTTTATATGATAATGGGCATGTTTCCATTCTAAACATTCTCATACAAGAAATTTTTATTCTATGAGAGTGGGCATGTGCACTTTCATCAAGAATTACTCAATAGTTATTCAATTGAATAACTATTTAAAAGATGTTAGCATATCTAATGCATACTATTGTTTTATGATTGTTAATTGCAACTCTTTTATGATTCCTATATGAAAATGGGCATCTACCCATTTAATACAAGACATGATTGAAACATATTTGTTGTATGATAATGGGTATGAGCCCATTATAAACATTCTCATACAATAAATGTTGATTATATGAGAATGGAAATGTTCCCATTCTAAACATTCTCATACAAGCAATTTCAATTGTATGAGAATGTCTATTCAAAAGCTGTGAGAATATCTAGTATATACTATTCTTTTATGATTGTAAAATGCCCAAGAAATTATTTTATGATTCCTATATAAGAATGGGCATATGCCCCTTCTAAACATTCTACTACAATCAATTTTGATTCTATGAGAATGGGCTATTAAAAAGTTGTAGCATATCTAATCCATACTCTTCTTTTATGATTGTTATCTTCCCAAGAAAGTCTTTTATGATTCCTATATGATTTTTTATTATTCCTATATAACAATGGGAATCTTTCCATTCAATATAAGACATGATTGAAACATATTTGTTGTATGAGAATGGGCATGTTCCCATTCTAATCATTCTCATACAATAAATTTTGATTCTATGAGAATGGGCTATTCAAAAGTTATGGCATATCAAATCCATACTATTCTTTTATAATTGTTATCTTCCCAAGAAAGTCTTTTATGATTCCTATATGATATTTTATGATTCCTATATGAGAATCGGCATCTTTCCATTCAATACAAGAAATTATTGAAACATATTTGTTATATGAGAATGGGCATGTGCTCATTCTAAACATTCTCATACAAGTAATTTTGATTCTATGAGAATGGGTTATTCAAAATTCGTGTGCATATATAATACATAATATTCTTGTATGATTGTCAACTACCCAAACATGTATTTTATGATTCCTATATGAGAATAAGCATGTTTCCTTTCAATACAAGACAATGTAAAAAATATCAATCGATTTCTAAACTTTATACAAGCCATGAGAATTGGTGCCCATTATAACGACAGTAAATATGAAAATAGTAATTATTAAAATTATCTAATTAGGTTTGATAGCAATTTCTACTATATATTTTTCAATATTCAAATATCTAAGTAAAACACAAAATGGGTCTAATCAATTCAAATATATTTAAAGCATTTTAGCATTGATAAAAGGTGTTGATTTATTATTTTAGGATTGATTCAATTTTTTTTAACTTTATACATGTCGTGATAATGGGTGACCATTCTAAAACACAACGATTTCATTATTAAAACATATTTGATTTGATTTTAAATAGAACTTTAAATAAAGAAAAATATAAAGTAGAATAAAAAATGTCCACATTTACTGAAAATATGTGTTAATAATGAAATCACCGTGTTTTAGAATGGTCACCCATTCTGACGACATGTAATGCTTACATATTTGAATTAATTTTAAATACAAAATTAAATAATGAAAAATATAAAATAGAATTGAAAATGTCCACTTTATATTTTTCATTATTTAAATTTCTATTTAAAATCAAATCAAATATGTAAGCATATTAAAATGTATTAAAGCATTTAAGCATTACATGGTTGTGATTTGTTATTGAATGTATATACAATGTATTTATAATTATTCTGATGCCTCTATAAAAACTTTTTAATGTTTCTAAGAATTGGTTTAATAACATATTAAGGATAGATTCAAATTTAAAGACTTAGGATAGTAGGATATTTTAATCATTAAAGGGTGGTGATTTACGTATTAAATCATTTAAGTATTACATGGTTATTGATTTGAAAGGGACTTACTGTACAAAAGGATAAAAGCCTATAGGAGCAGAGAAGCTGTATGCACAAAAGTTACAACAAAGAACACCGAAGCCTCATTATTCTAATGATCAATACTCATCTTTACTTTTTTCCAAGCATGGTACATAAAAAAATTTAATGTTTCGGGACACCGCTAAGAAACACTTTTGGGATAATATGCTGCAATATTATACTCATACTAAGGATAGATTTCAAATTTTGCCAAGAATGCTTTTTTTGCCTTTTTGCTTAGGATAATTTAGCTCAGATATCTTCTAAAGGCACTACTAATTTAATCATTAAAGGACTGGTGATTTATTATGATTTGTTACTATGAAAAATTCAAATTTTTAATTTTGGCTAAGGATAGATTCTTTCTTTTAGAGGTATGAAAAATTCAAATTTTTAATTTTCTTTAGAGGATATTTTCTTTTCTCAAATACTTTATAAAAATATTGAATTTCAATAGCTCAGGTTTTGATTGTTTGTTCTCTAATGGCCAAGCTTTTATTTTCTTCTCTCTTACAGACAGGTTTTTTCATTCCAAGATTTTGTAGAAGAAAGACGAAGTGAAAGGATTTGGTTTGATTTGAAATAGAGAGAGGCAAACATTACCGAGTCAATTATCTCATTTTTTCATAGCATAAATAGGTACACATTTTAGACCTTACGACATTAAAAAAGGAATGAAATAGTCTTGATCTGTATATTTGGTAGATTCTACATTTACAAATAAACAATTTTTATTTGTATATTTGGTAGCTGCTACATTTACGAATGTAAAAAAATGGATTTTTGTATTTTTTTTGTTGTTAAGTATATGCAAAGAAATAAATCGATAATTGTTTCAAGCATTAAAATAAACAAGATAATACATTTTTCAGATAATAAAATAAAAGTTATTTATGGGAAATCGATACGTTTTTCAGACATTAAATTAATATATTGAAGATCTTTGTTAGTATAAATTTTTTAAGCTTTAAAGTAAACTTTGAAAAAATGATATATAAAACCCTTGAATATCCTGCTCTTACCATTGTTGTATTTCATTTGAGAAATTTCCAATAGTCTCCCTTGAAAAATCACTATTTCGAAAGTTGTTTCTTCTTCTTTGTTTTTTAAAATCTTCGTATCTTCATATTTTTCCATCCACATCTATGTTCTTCACATTCCCCTAGCTAAATATTTGAATGAAAAAAAATATGTCCAAATAGAGTGAAAACCAGAACCTGATTCATTCGAAATCAATATTTTTATAATGTACTTGTCCAAACTAGATAGCCTCGTACAAAAAGAGTGTCAAAAATTAAAATTTTGAATCATACCTGAAATAATATATGGAAATTATGGATTGCCTCCCAAAAATTAAAAAATATAATGGTAAGTGCACCAAGTTGGGGGGCCAAGAGGGGGTCTTAAGTGGATGCATTTTTTTGAAAAATAAAAAACTTCAACTTGTATGAGTTTTTTGAAATAGTTACACTCAAATTTGGAAGATGTAGAAATATGAATCGTATCATTTTGAGTCTAGTTTATAAGCTACTAAATTTATTGAAAAAACATAAGTTTAAGTCAGTCAAACAACTAGAATACCAACATGTGCTCTTGGTTTTGTTAAAAAAACGTAATAGAGTGACTTTCGTGTCCCCCACCATTTTTTGAGCACCATTGAGTACTTTTGGAAACCCTTTGGTAGAAAGATAGCTAGGACCATCTAGTTTGGGTTAGAATTTTTTTATTTATGATTTTTCTAGTACAGAAATTTTATGTTTTGAAAAATAACGGACCTCCAACCATCCCACCCCCCCCCCCTAACTACCTCAGAAATATCAAAAATTAGATTTTTTAAAAAATATGTATAGAATTATGCCTAGTTTGTATTAGTATAAAAAAATTTCAATTTCGATGACCAAACAAAAGATACATGATGAAAGATAGACATATTTAAACTACAAAAAATAGCTATAAAAAGGCATAGTTAAAAAATAAATAATATTGAAACCTTATATTAGTCAGAAAATTTGAAAAATTATATTTTTAGAAAGAAAAAACTCTGTTATATGTTCTGGTATAATTTTTTTTAAATGGATCAATTTTTTTATTTAGATTTATCATAGAGGAAGTGGAATTTTTTACATTTGCTTGCAAAAACACGTTGTTTGTTGTGTTTTTATAGGTCCATGCCTCAAGGTTGGGGATCCAAATTGGATCCCAAGCCTTTAGGCATGGCTTAGAAAAAGAGAAAACACAAAACGCGTACGTGTTTCTTATAGTAATAACATTGTATCTGCTTTTGACATGTTTCTATTTACAAAAAAAAAAATTAAGTATAATTTTTTCATTTAAATTTATTTATGTAAATGTAAGAAATTAGGGTCAGTCTGCACCTTATGGAACTAGTCTCACAACTCCATTAGTCCAAATTTAGGAGATAGTTTTTTCTAGTATAACTTGGTCAGTACATAGGTAATTTTTAGGCTTTTCGCATTTAGCCTAAATATTTTAGCATTTAAATTCTACAATAGAAACCCTAAACCCTAAACTCGAGGCCCTAAACCTAAACCATAAACCCTAAACCTTGATCCCTAAACCATAAACCTTAAACCCTAAATCTTAATCCCTAAACCCTTATCCTTAAATATTCAACCCTTACCCATGAGCCATAAACCCTAAACCTTGAGCCTTAAACCCTAAACCCTAAACCCTAAACCATGAACCATGAGCCTTAAATGTTAAATCCTAAACCATAAACCTTGAAAACTAAATACTAAACTATAAACCCTAACCCATAAACCCTCAACCCTAAACATTGAATCCTAAACCCTAAATCCTGAGCCCTAAACCCTAAACCATAAGCCCTAAATCCTAAACACTAAACCCTAAACCCTGAACTCTGTGACCTAACCCTTAACCCTTAACCATGATACCTAAACCCTAAACTATAAACCGTCAACCCTAAAACCAAAATAATAAATCCTAAAACCTAAAACCTTAACCCTAAACCCTAAACCCTTGACCCTAGATCCTAAACCCTGAGACCTAAGCCTTAAACCCTTAATACTAAATCTAGAGCCCCGAGCTCTAACCCCTAAACATTAATCTAGTAGCTCTGAACCCTGAACCTTAAGCCATAAACAATGAACCATGAACCCTAAACCCTAATCCCTAAACCATAAACCCTAAACCTTAAGCCTTGAAGCCTACACCCTAATCCTTGAGCCCTAAACCCTAAACCTTAAACCTTGATCCCTAAACCCTAAATATATAGCCCTAAGCTCTAACCCCTAAAGCTTAAACCCATAACAAACCCCTAAACCTTAAACACGTAACTTTGAAACCCTAACCCTGAGTCGTAAACCTTAAACGATGCACCCTAACCCCTTAAACCCTAAACTCTAATCACTAAGCCCTAAACCGTAAACCCTAAACCTTAAGGCCTAAGTGTTAAATCTCAATGGTCCCTAAACCATAAAACCTAAACCCTAAAAGATAAATCATAAACCCTAAACCCTAAACTCTAGACCCTAAGAACTAAATCCTTAACCCTAAACCCTAAGACCTAAAAACTAAACCCCAAAATCTAAACTTTGCAACCTAAATCCTTTACCCTCAACCCTTAACCATGAAACCTAAACCCTAAAAAAAAAAAACCTTAAAATATGAACACTAAAACCTGAACCCTAAACCTTAAACCCTGAGCCCTAAGTCATAAACCCTAAACACTTGGTACTATTCGTAACAACTCATTCAACACCCATTAGTGTTATCACACCTTAAGGAGAAGGCACATTACAATCACCTCATTTTGGCCATAGGATAGGAATCCCATTCAAGGGACAATCCTCTATCTACAAAGTGAGGATCTCTTTTTAATAACAAGTAGACAAACATCATAGAGTTGATTCATGGACACTAAAGTGAATTATGGACCAAATTTAAAAATTAGTACCAATTCAAGCAGTAGTAGGGCCAAAATCCATTTTAGAAAGTCAAAATACCTAAAAATGACTATATGCTTTCCTAAAACAAAGACTAACTACAATATATATGCCCTTAAATTTTTGCTATGTTTTCAAAAATATCAAACTCACCCCTTAGTCTGAAGGATCCTTATTGTCTAGTCAAAATTATGAAGTGGCAGAGAAAATTTCTTATTTTTTCTTTGAAAGTGTATGCGTGTCATAAATCAAGCAGTTTTCAGAAAGTGGGCCTTTTTTGTTTTTTAAGGCATTATGATGAAAGGAATGAAAATATAAAATAAATGCCAAAGGCCCGCAAAAGGACACATGGTAGTTTGAAAAGCCAAAGTAGGGAGGTGGATCGGTGGGATGCTTTGAAGTTTTTTTTGGCTTTATTTTGTAAAAGGAGTAAATTCATAAAGTGAACTGCGACTCCGCTGGGGACCAGAGAAGGAAACATGGCTGTTTGGAAATTCAGTGTAGGAAGGCGGGTCATCTGGTTACTTTATAACTTTTAGATTTGTCTTGGAAAGGATTAAAGTTATAAAGTGACCCGCGACTCCGTTGGGGATCAGGTAAAGACTCAAAAGTAAGGATGCGGATCAACAGAGCACTTTGAATATTTTTGGCTTTGGTTTGAAAAGAATAAAGTTATTAAATAACTCACAACTCCACAGGGTCCCAGTTAAATTCATGTGTTGAGTTTATGTTGAAAGGTCAAGGGAGGAGAGGCGGACCATCAGATATTTTTGAAAATTTTTGCCTTTTTGTGAAAAGGAGCAAAGTTATAAAATGAGCCACGATTCTGCTGGGGAATAATTAATGTCACATGTTTTGAGTCAGAATTGAAAATTCAAAGTGGGAAGGCGGGTCACCAGAGGGTTTTATAAATTTTATCTTTATTATGAAAAAGGAATAAATTATAAAAGTGAAGACTGACTCCGTTGGGGCCCACATCAAAATTTAAAATCGGAACGACAGATCGTCGGGGAAATTTGGAAATTTCAACTTTTTTGTAAAAGTAGTAAAATTGTCATAAGTGAGCCATGACTCCATTGACGCCTAGGTTAATCCATGTGTTGATCCCATTTTTCAAAGGTAGAGGGGCGAGGAAAAGTTTCAAAAAATGTGCATTTTCTTCAAAAGTCATAAAATGCAAAAAGTATCTTCAAGCCCATTTTGGCTCAGATCTTCCACATGGATGACTCTATTTAAAAGTTCTGAAAGGAAAATTTAATGGCTATGGCATGATGCATCCAGTTTTTCTTTCATTAATGCTCCAAGGTTTCAGGAGATGTGAATATGCATCATTTTTCATTGTTAATCCAATGATCTCTTATCGTTTTTATCATAAAAGAGCAATTGAATTTTTTTTTAGCTCGATTTGTAAACATGAGAGGTATAAAATTTGAAATTTTTGAAATAGATTTGCTCGGGCACCTACAAAAATGAATTTCCAAATCCAGAAGATCAAATTTCAGAGGAAAAGAATGAAGAGAAGGAATATGTATGCATGAAAGATGAAAAACGTATGCATAGATGAAAAGAATGAAGAGAAGGAATATGCATGCAGGGGAATACTTAATGTTAAATCATAGTTAATTTAACTGGGGCAAGGCTCAAAAGATGACCAGATGCCTCGGTTAAATTAATTAGTTTAAATATTTGAAAAGATTCACCTTTAGAGCACTTGGTGGCTTTTGAGTGCAATTCTGTTAAACGTAACTTTCTAGAAGAAATATGTGCAACAAAGTATTCCTTGAATATTCTTTGTTTAGGGGAAAATATTTTATGTAATGAGTGTTATAAAAAGCATGAGTGAGTCATGCAAAGGTCGAGGGTTAATTTTTACGAGAAAATATGAGAAAGCCCATCTTCCTAAGAGACCATCTAAGAAATCTTTTAATCTCTTGTATTTTAGATCCAATCATGTCAAGTTGGTTGCAATTGTTTAGCCATTGACAAGCTATGAGATTGTTCAAGAAACTTTCCCATCCTGATGAATCTACTGAAACTTGAATTAATCTATGTTGATCTTTGGAAAAATTGTGTCTACTTTTATTTCATAATGTTATCAAATAGTTTTTCTTGTTCATGTTGCAATCTTATGTTAAAATCCCTCGTAATCACAAAAAATCTTATCCTTGTTATGGTATAGTGGCATTTGTAATTTCATTATGAGAAGAGATTTCATCCTGTAATGAAATAAACAATTTAAAATCACTTTACTGTCATTTGTTGGAAAAGATTTTTTGTAAGTCTATGAGTGTATCTTAGGCGTGTTGAACCATCGATATTTAATGTTTAATTGAGTCTTTAACTTGATCCTTCATGTTGAATTATTGAAGAGTGTGTAAAACCATGTAGATTTGGGCCTCCATTGATGCACACCTTCTGGTTGAAAGATTATTTTTGCTATTCTGAAGCATTCTATTGTGAATTTTCCAATTGTTGTAAAGGTTCTCAAAGATCTAGTGAAATTGAATTTATCCTTCTTAATCTCCCACCAAAAATCTCTCAAACAATGAATGCTATATGAACCACCCATGTTTGTACTATGTATCCACAAATGAATAAATTCCACTGTAAAAAATATGCAGAAGAAATCAGGTTTCAATGTCTTTAGTAACCTGAACCTTGTTTACAGAATATCTCCATCTTCTAGAAGTGACAACTCGTGAGAGTTAGATTGTGGTGTATTGATAATTTATTCTCAAGGTTTTCTTTAAAAAAATTTGCAAAGAAAGGCTTATCAATATGTTTCACTAATAAAGGTTACAAAATGGGTCATCTCACCTTGGGTGAAGGAACAACCTAAAGTAGTGAGAGTAGATCAAACCCTTAATGAAGGTGCTATCCTTTTCTCCAATGCCTGAGTGACAAAGAGCCAATTGAATCCCTTTTATGGCTACAAAAACAACTTATGATTTTTTTGTCTCTAAGTATCTTGTTAAATTTGTGATGTTTCTCTACTTCTAAGGGAGAATCAATTTGGATAGCAAACACCTAAGTGGCGCAATTTCCGGGGATTATTTTTATAAATATTTACACAAATTGACCCTGGTAATGTTCCTTACATGATCTAAGTGCAAATATGTTGTTTAAAAATTCATCCTTCATTGAGATTTGTAAGATCTGTGCAAAGTTACAAGTGCACTATGCAGTATTTCCAGTTACTAGTGGTTATTTCAATAAAATTTATATCATCAGTGATAAATACAGCTAAAGGAAGGTTAGATTTGCTAATATTTTCATGATTTATCTATTGATAGACATTTGACAAATCATTTGTAGTGCATTTGCACAAATAAGGTGAAAATCCTTAGTGGAAAATCCATGTTGATTTAAATTTTTGATAAATACCATTGCCTTAACCTATATCAATTGAAAAAATTTCACTAATATTTACAAAGTTGGAGGGAATAAGATCTTTCTTCACTAAGGACCTTACTAGAAAGATATTTCTAGAGCTAAGAAAAGAAAATTCAGAAGGAAGAAGAATTTGGAAAGTAGTTAGAGATCAGGAATCAAGAAAAGAGATACAAATTTTGGAGAGTGATCAACCTACCGTTGAGGATTACGATATGTCTTCAAGTGATTCTGAATAAGGTAGTCTTTTTGTAAATTTAAATTCTCCATCTGGAGAGGGGCCATCATTTGTGTTTGAAAAAGCGTGCTTCTCAATCTTTCCTTGTGTTTTCCAAATTTGATAGGGTTTTCCACGAAGTTGAGTCATTATAGGACATTCATTTTGAAAATCATATTCATCTGCCCCAAAGGCCCCTCATTCCTCATCATTTTGTTTCTACTACAAGATCACCGCCTCAAGGTAATATGGCTCAGCCCCCACCCAAACCTCCATATTTTGTGAATACCTTTGGACCTATAAATTTTAGAGGTATGGATGGATATCCTAATGTGGTGCCAACAGATGTCAGAAATAGGTTACCAAAATTTCAAGGGAATAATTTTATCACTAGCGACCAACATTTAAATTTTTTTGTCAATATGATGGAAGACTTTGAAATTGAATTTGAAGATGTGTATATAATTATTTTTATTCATATTTTGGTATAAATCTTTTCCAGACAATTCGATAGATTCATGGACTGAGATGAAAAATGCCTTTAGATTGTATTATGGAGATAAGACAGATCCCAGGATTCTTTTATCTGAGTTTAAAAATATAAAGAAAAATCCAAATGAATCTATCCATGATTTCAATACTAGATTCAAAAAAACCTTGCAAAGGCTGCCTATAATCTTGAGGGAAAGTGATGAGTCTTGTCTGATAAAATATTATGATGATTTTGACAATAAATTTGCTTATTATTTAAAGGAAAAAAAACCCTAGAACTTTGAGAAAATCCTTCACCATGGGTTTTTAGATTGAAAATAACATCAAAGCAGTAGGAAAACTACCTAAGAGGGAGGGTATTAAGTTGATGAATCCTAAAAAAGCCTCAATCAAGAAAGGATTTGGATCTAGAGGAGGTTGTAAAAACTCTTGTAGGAACAGTTAAAGAAATATATTATAAGTTATCCAGAGTAGTGAATAGGATAAGAAAATTTTCCAAAGGTCAGCATTAGACACAACGCAAGGAAAGATTTGGAAATCATCCCAGAGGTGATCATAGACCATATGATAGATGTAAAGGGCCCATGGAATCAGGAAATAGACCACCTCAACCCTGGGAAAATTGATTAGTGCCCTGATCCTTTAAATGCTAGAGTTGTTGCTGTGGAAGAGGTCCATGATATGGAGTGGTGTGATAGATGTTTATTTCCCCATTACCCATGTGATGTAGATCAGGCAGTTGAGGAATAATTTGATGATGAGACAGATGATGGTGTGTGGATGATGGGGTGCTCTGCTAGCTCAAAGTAGGGGACAACTTAAACTGAATTGATAAGTGCCAAAATGGTCAAAAGTTTTTGGGATTGCATTCACCAGGTATTACCTATTCCTCCCATTAATACTTCTATAATTGATATGGTAAAATATTTTTAATTTCCTTATAAGGATTTGTAATACTTGAGGGCATTGATGATCAAAAAGTATGATGGAGGAATCCCTTTTGAAGAATATAGGAAACTGTTAATGAATGGAGTAGTTACCCAAGAAAAGGAATACAATACAAGGAGTAAGGTTGTCAAAGGGGTAGGGCCACAAACCAAACCAAAAATTATAATGCTTACTAGTATCCCTAAGGAAACCCCTAAAAAAGATGCATCTGGAAAAGGCCTTGTTTCATCAAATAGAACTTGTACTCCTACCCATGCCAAGGACTATTAAAAAAACCTATGCTATCAGATGAAGTTTTGAATCTCCCTTCTAACACTACCCTACCCAAATTTGTTCCTTGTGACATTTCCCAAATCTTGAGTCAGATCAAGGTTACTGTTCCTATTGTTGAATTGCTTAGATTTCCTAAGCATAAGAAAAGGGCATTTGAGTATTTGGGATTTAAAGAAGAAAAGATTACCTAGGTTAAGAATGTGAATAATGTTGAGGTTCCTCCTACCATTGAAGAGTTAGAAAAACAATAAGCATTGGAGTAAATGGGGAACCACTTGAGGTATATTTGGGAACTTATTTGGTTGAATATTAGCTGAATGTGGATCCATTTTTTACCACCTTGATTATTAAATATAGGTTGTTACATAACTATATGTTTGAATCAAGAGCCTCATGTAATGTAATGCCTCTTGAGGTAATGAATGAGTTAGATATCAAAGTAACAGTAGCTTATGGGAAATGTACAGCTATGGATCTAAGAGAGGTGTCAGTAGTTGGATGTGTCAAAGGATTAGTAGTGAAACTAATAGCTTATCTAGGGAAGTACTTAACCCTGAATGTTGTTATTGTTGATTTTCCTACTAAATGGGGGATGCTATTATCCAGAAAATGGGCAGCTAGTGTGGGTGGAAGTGTGCAAATGGAAATGTCTTATGCAACCATACCAATTGAGGGCAGCCTTGTAAAGTTATATGGTGAGAATAAAATGTTACATCTGATTGAGGATCCCAATAATGCTTCCTATGAAGTGTTATACACAGACATTGATTCTGATAACTTTGTTGGCTATGCTGATAGTAAAGAGAATAAAATTGAGGAGTGCAAGTATTATGAACAAGTAGGTTCTCCTTGGAATTTGATGTTTGATGGAGCTTGTTTTAAGTTTGGTAATGGTATTGGTGTTGTCTTGATATCTCCAAGCCAGGAAGAGTTTGATCTTTCTTTTAAACTCAACTTTTAGTGTACAAACAGTATTGCATAGTACGAAGCACTACTCTTGGGCTTAAGAATTTCTTGGAAGTATGGTTTCAAGGACATTATTGTTAAAGGGGATTCAAATTTGATAGTAAAATAGGTCAGAAAATTGTATGCTACAAAGAATCAAAGAATGAAGCAATATAAGCATGCAGTATGGGATTTCATTGAGATGTTTTATTATTTCAATATAATACATCATGATAGGAATACCAATAACTTTGTTTTTAGCAGGAAAAGAAATTGGGCAATTATTGGGATATAGGTTTGAGAATTGTATAGTATCCCCCTATTGTTTGGAGGTACAATATTGAGATATTCGACCAAGGTCGTCTGTCCCTGACAATATCAAGCATTGGAAAGTATTTGGAGATGATGCCCAAGTCTAAAGCTTTTTGCAAAACCAAGGAGAATTTTCTGATCAAAGTGTAGACTGGGAACCAATGCTTTTTTGCAACTGAAGGGAAGTAGACCTTATTTCATAAGGAAATTATCCAATTGAAAACTAATGTTATTCCCATAGGTTTAGTTGCACTGGAATCAAATTTTGATAATGTTGGCTACATTGTCAACATACACATGTAGCCTTGAGGGATGTTGAATAAAATGACCTAGGCATGAAGGATAAACCATGGAAGATATGGTTGGTTTGTAAATTGAGCAAGGAATAAAAGCAATCATATGTCCTAATGTTAAAAAGTACTAAGACTGCTTAGCATGGTCATATTCAGAACTAAAAGCATAAAGGGAAGATAATTTTCAGCATGAAGTTCCCCTAGAAGCTAATGCCAAGATGTTTAGGTAGAAATAAAGGCCGATCAATCCACTCCATTCCCTAAAAATGCAAGAGGAGTTGAAAAATTTAAGGGATGGGGGAATTATATAGCCTAAAAGGTACTCATTCATAGCAAACCTAGTACCTATTAGAAAGAAGAACGAGGACATAAGGTTGTGTGTGGACTTTAGAAACTTAAATAACGCATCAATAAATGATAACTACCCTCTTCTGAATATGGATAATATGTTACAATTGGTTACTGGTTCAGAGTTATCATCTACTTTGGATGGTTTCTTTGGGTATAACCAAGTATTTTTAAAGCAATTAGAGAGAATCAAGACTGCCTTTACCACTCCATGGGGAACCTATGTGTATGTTAGAATGCATGTTGGTCTGATGAATGCTAGAGCCTCTTTCCAAAGAACAATGGATGTAGCTTTCTCTAGATACATTAATTATTTCATTGATGTGTATTAGGATGATGTGAAAATTTTCTCTAGGAAAATAAGTGACCACCTACAATAGTTAGAAAAGATGTTGTTAAGATGCAGGGAATATGGTATCTCACGGAATCCTAAGAAGTGTCATTTTGGGGTTTGGAAGGCAAAGCTGCTTGGACATATTGTGTCGAAATAAGGTGTCATGATTGATCTTGAAAGGGTGGAAGCTATTAGCAAAGTTCCTATTCCAAGAACCAAAAAGGGAATTCAATCCTTTTTCGGGAAGATAAATTATATTAGGAGGTTTATTTCCAACTTTGTTGAACTAATTATCCCAATCAATAGCATGCTAAAGAAGGATCAGAGTATTAAATGGGAAGAAGTAGCTATTCAATATTTTTTTGGGATCAAAGAAGCATTAAAGAATGCCCATGTTTTAGTAGTTCTGATTATAAGAAGGATTTCCAAATGTTTTCCTTTTCTTAAGAAAATACTATTGTATCAGTGCTGCTATAGAAGAATGATGAAGGAATTGAAAGACCAATTGCCTTTTTAGTAAACCATTACAAGGAGCTGAGCTAAAATATACTATCATGGAGAAGCAAGCATTTTCTTTAGTAAAAGAAAAAAAGGTCTTCAGGCCATATATTTTGAGTTCTAAATTCATAGCTTATGTTCCCCACTCCATGGTGAAGGATATCCTATCATAAATGGAGGTTTCAAGTAAGAGATGCCAATGGGTAAATAAATTGGAAGAACATGACATGGATATCCAAACCACAAAATTGGTAAGAGATTTGGGCCTATCAAAGCTTATGGTAGAGAGCAACCTGCAAACAGGTGAGGTAAATGAATTTGAAGAAGAAAGGTTTAATATACTTGAAAATTTGATAAATTATTAGTGGTATAAGAATATTATTTTTTATCTCAAACATCTACAGTGCTGTGAATATTTAAGAAAGAATTAAAAAAGAGCACTTAAGTTAGATTCCTAGAAATATGTTATTACTGATTTATGGTTAGCTTGGAAGAACCCCAAGGGAGTTCTCTTAAGATGTATCACTAAGGATGAAGCCCTAAAATAATTGCTGATTTCCATGGAGGAGTTTGTGTGAGTAATTTTTTTGGAAGAGTCATAGCTCATAAGATCTTAAGGGTTGGTTACTAGTAGCCGACGCTTTTCAAAGATATAAATTTGTTGACCAGTTAGGAAGTGTGAAAGTTTCCAACAAGTTTTAGAAAGAATGAAAGATTCAGGATCCCTCCCTTTGCAGGTTGTATCAATTGAAGCCCCATTTAAGCAGTGGGGAATTGACTTCACTAGTGAGATATCAAATTCTTCAAGTGCAAGCCATAAGTTAATATTAGTGGCAACTGAATACTTCACCAAGTGGGTGGAGGCAATCCCCAACAAGAAAGAAACTCACCAAATTGTCATGGACTTCATTCTGAATCATATCATTTGTAGGTTTGGAGTGCCTACTAAAATAGTTGATGATAATACCATGAGCTTTCGAGCTAAACCTTTGGTGGCCATGTGTCAAGAATATGGGATCAATTTAACATATGCTTCCAATTATAATCCCTAAGGAAATGGACAAGCAGAGTCCAGAAATAAGAATTTGTTGAAGATAATTAGAAGAACCTTAGAGTTAAACAAAAGGAAGTGGGGTGAGAAGTTGAATTCTTTTATTTGGGATGATAGAATTACTGTTAAAAGAGCTACTAGAAAAATTCCATTTGAGTTGGTGTATGGAAATAAATCTCTACTACCCTTCATATAAATTTATTCAAAAACTGGAGGATCAAGAGGTTAATCCTTATGATGCACGTATCAATCAAATTGTTGAATTAGATGAAGAGAGAAGAGCATCCCATCAAAGACATGTGAATTTCAAAGAGAAATTGATGAAATTATTTGATAAAAAGGTAACTCCAAGGGCTTTCAGTGTGGGAGATCTTGTGCTATTGTGGGATATCAGACATGAAGATAAGGGAAAGCATGGAAATTTTGATGAATTATGGATGGGATCTTTTTCTATTGACATTTGGATTGGTGAACACACCTTTTTATTAAAATACCTAGATGGGGAATTTCTTGAGTTACCTGTTAATGGAAAGAATTTGAAACATTTGCTTGAATGATTTCTCATAATCGAGGTGTAAATCATTGTACAGTATATAGTAGTTTGTTTTTGTTCTATTTTTTTTTTCCGTTTCCGTTTGTCCTAGTCCTTGGCGGCAAGTTTTTGTTGGTTTCTCAGTTCGTTCCTGGAGGGTAGGTTTGTGACTCCATTACCCAATATTTTTTTTGGCACTTGGTCTATTGTTTTTTCTTGTGGCACTCACTGGGAGTGCTTATCCCCCAGTCAAAGCCGATGTTGGTTATCAATTTAATCTCACCTAGTTTGTTCAAATAAATTTCTTAGTCCGCTTGGTTTGAAATTTTTCTGTCTCCCCGTATGGATGTGTGAAAAATTTATCCTTAATTTTTATGCCATTTTCAATCCTTCTTTATGGTCATGGATAGTATTTTGCCATATATTATTTGTAAATTCTCTGTTCTTGAAGAAAAATATGATTTCTGGGAGCGAATGGTGAAGTTTCCCCTACATTTAATTGTTCAACAGTCTTGTTTTCCCTATCAAAATATATCTCAACGTCGGAAGATATGCGCTCTCCTTTGATTGGATGAGGCACGTTAGGTCTATTTTATAAATTTGTCACTTTTTCCTATATTTACAAAAATATCCTAATTGGCCCCGTAGCCTAAAGGATCCTTATTGGCTAGTCAAAATTATGAAGTGGCGGAGCAAATTTCTTATTTTTTCCCTGAAGGTGTACACGTGTCATAAATCAAGCAGTTGCGAGAAATAGGGCCTTTTTGTGTCTTAAGGGGTTATGGCAAAAGGAATGAAAATATAAAAGAAATGCCTAAAGCTCACAAAATGACACATGGCAGTTTGAAAATTCAAAGTAGAGAGGTGGATAGGTGGGTTACTTTGAAGTTTTTTTTGCTTTTTTTGGTAAAAGGAGTAAATTCATAAAGTGAACCACAACTCCGCTGGGGACCAGAGAAGGACACATGGCCATTTGAAAAGTCAACGCAGGTAGGCCAGTCATCGGGTTACTTTAGAAATTTTAACTTTGTCTTGAAAAGGAGTAAAGTTATGAAGTGGCCCGCGGCTCCCCTAGGGATCAGGTAAAGACTCAAAAGTAGGGATGTGGATCGAAGGAGCACTTTGAATATTTTTGGATTTGTTTTGAAAAGAGTAAAGTTATAAAATAAGTTGCAACTCTGTTGGGTACTAGTTAAAGTCATGTGTTGAGTTTATGTTAAAAGGTCAAGGGCAGAGAGGCAGACCATTAGAGCATTTTGAAGATTTTCTCCTTTTTGAGAAAAGGAGAAAATTTATAATGAGCCTCGATTCTACTGGGAACAATGAAATGTCAGCATGTTTTGATTCTCATTGAAAATTTCAAGTAGGAAGGTAGGTCATCGGAGGTTTTGGTAACTTTTAGCTTTGTTATTAAAAAGGAATAAACTATAAAAGTGAAGCACAACTCCGCTGGGGCCCACATGAAAAGTTAAAAGCAGAAGGGCAAGTCACCAGGGGAAATTTGGAAATTTCACCTTTTTTGTAAAAGAGGTAAAAGTTACAGAAGTGAGCCATGACTCTGTCAACACCCAGGTTAAGCCATGTGCTGAGCCCATTTTTTCAAATACGGAGGGGCGGGGCAAAATGTCAAAAATGCGCATTTTCTTTAAAATTCATAAAATGTAAAAAGTATCCCCAGGCCCGTTTTGGCTCAGATATTTCCACGTTGACAAATCTATTTCAAAGTTGTGAAAGGAAAAGTTAACGGATATGGCGCGATGCATTTGGTTTTTCTGCCAATAATGCTCCAAGATTTCACGAGATGTGAATACACATCATTTTTCATTGTTAATCTATTGATCTCTTGTTGTTTTTATCAGAGAAGTGATATTGAATTGTTTCGGAGCTTTAGTTTGTAATATTTAGAGGTGAAAAAGTTGAAAGTTTTGAAACAAAGTTGCTCGGGCACCCACAAAAACAAATTGCCAGATCCAATAGAGCAAATTCTAGAGGAAAATAATGAAGAGAAGGAAGATGCACATGTAAAAGATGAAAAATGTGTTGTCAGAGGAGATGACTTGATGCCCCTGTTAAAGTAATTAGTGGAAATATCTTAAAAGATTCACCTTTTAAGAACTTGGTGGCTTTCCAGTGCAAATCTATTAAACGTCACTTTCTGGAACAAATATCTGCAACCAAGTAGTCCTCGAATATCTTTGTTTTTGGGGGAGAAATTTTGATGTAATGAGTTTCGATAAAAGGCATGAGTGAGTCATTCAACGGTCTGGGGCCGGGTTTAAGTTTTATGAGAAAATTTGAGAAAATCCCATCTCCTAGAGACCATCTGAGAAATCTGTTAATCTCTTATGTTTTAGATCCAATTGTGTCAAGTTGGTTACAAGTGTACATCCATTGATAACCTCTGAGATTGTTCAAGAAACTTTCCCCCGCTAATGAATCTAATGGAACTCGAATTAATCTATGTTGATCTTGGGAAAAATTGTGTTTGCTTTTTTTAGAATTGTTTTCAAATATTTTTCTTGTTCATGTTACATCTTTATGTTTAAAATCCCTTTGAATCACACAATATCTTATCCCTATGATGGTATAAGTGGCATTGCAATTTCATTATGAAAGATCTTCATCCTGTAATGAAAATAACAATTTAAAATCACTTTACTCTCATTGTTTTGAAAATATTATGTTAACTCTATGATGTATTTAGAATGAAAACCAAGATCTTTAATTTAATTCAGTCTTTGACTCGAGACTTCATGTTGAATTATTGAAGAGTTTGTGAAACCGTGCAGATCTGAGCCTCCATTAATACACAACTTCTGGTTAAAGAAATATTTTGGCTATTATGAAGCATTCTGTTGTGATTTTTCCAATTATTGTAAAGGTTATCAAAGATCTGGTGAAATCAAATTTATCCTGCCTTAATCTCCACTCCCACAAAAAAATTCTCAAACAATGAATCCTATATGAACCACCCCGTTTGTAATGTGTATCCACAAATGAATAAATTTCCACTATCCACAAATATGCAAAATCAAGTTTCAATGTCTTTAGTAACTTCGAACTTGTTAGAGAAATATCTCCGCAAAAACCCTTCTAGAAGTGACAACTGTGAGAGTTAGATTATTTATGGTGTATTAATCATATTTTCTCAAGCTTTTCTTAAAAATTGTGGCTAAAGAAGACGTTATCAAACTTTTAAGCACAGAGGTACAAACCGGTCTCTCACCTGGTTGAAGCACAACCTAGTTGAGGGTAGATCAAACCCTTAATGCAGGGTGTTAATCCTTTCTCTAATGCCTGAGTGTTAAAGACTAGCTGATCTTCCCCAGTCTACCATAATTACTTATGATTTGTTTGTCTCTAAGTATCTTTTTAAATATGTGATGCTTCTTAGCTTCCAAGGGAGAATCAATTTGGATACAAACAAAATGGACATTTTATATCTTTCCATCATGTTGTTTTTAAACTAATACATGCTTTAAAAGTTGTATGTTAATCAAATAGTAATACAAAAAGTAGAAAAGCATGGCATGATCAAGATAACACTTATCATAAATTAGCTTTCAACAACAAGCTAGGATTCAATAGAAGAAGTGATACATTTTGTAATTTGAATCAAGAAAGTGCATTTATTACAGCTGAAATAGAATAAGAGAATGAAATTTGAGAAAAATTTGACAGGGGCTTCACCATGTAAAATTGACCTTTTAGATTTTCCAGCATGCATATTAAAGTTGTAATAAAGATCAAATACAGTAAACAACAGAAAATAAATTGGAACTACACTTTCAGTCATCAAGGTGAAGGATTTTGAAGCACTCATTATAGTTTAACAACTAAAGAAAAATGAATTTTAAAGGTAATCTTACAAAGTGCAACCATTCTAGAAATACAGTTTTTAAATGAAGAAAGTATCAAGTGCACAGAATGCTACAGTATAGCTTCAGAGCTAAGATAATGCATGATTGATAGTTTTATAGATACAGTAAACTATTGCAACACTTTAATAAAATAACATACATTGGATTCATGGAGATATAGCTTCTTAAATAAAAGGAAAACTTCTATATAAAAGGTATATTATATTAAGGACTTGAAGAACAATCATTGTTAGATGAGTGAGATGCAAGGTGAGTTACAACACACTGAAGGAGACCCAGTTTTCAGACAGTCATGCTTTAAGAAGTGGAATCAAATGGGTACAGTTTGAAGACCAAAAGAATTATTTTAGTATGATTAAAACTTAATGGTCAGGTACAAGATTGGAAATTTTTTGTTATGGAATAAAATAAATTAAGTGAACATGTTACAAAGATAGCAGAGACAATCACATATGGCATAATATCTGGTATTCTCAAAACAAGGAAGAATGAAGTAACCAAGATTAAAAGAAATTTGTATCTGAAAACTCATATAGAAAATAATGTAGAAGAATCCATCTCAGAACTTGAAAATTCAGGAAAAATCAAAGCTTATAGAGACATAATTTCATAGTTTAGACCTCAAAGAGATCATTATGGTACCTATAAATATTTTTCCAGGGCTTCACCCTCCATATCAACATTACGAGATGAAAATGAAAAGTTATGGTTCGAGCTACTCAACTAACTTAACCACCTTTCACCCACTAGTGAAATTCAACAATGTATATCAAACAATACATACATCATATTATAGGTTGCAATTCTCGAGAATGATCAAAGTGAAAAGAAAAACTCCAAAGAATAGCTTAGGAAGAAGAAAATCAAGTAGAGAAGGCATCTACAGTTTTAGAACACATAAAAGCTATAGATTCATAAATATAACCATCAAATATTTATAGAACAATTTTGAAATGCTTATACATAATGCAGAATCAAAAGATCATTAAGAAAGAGAGATTTTCTGCAACACAAAGCATAAAAGTCTACATTTAAGGGATAATTTAATAACGAATGAAATATGGTGGCATCTAACAGAGCTTGAAATAGTATACAGATCACAAACTCAATTTGAAAAAAATTGAAGCAGAAAATGCATGCATATCTAAGTTAAAGAAATGTTTAAGTATTTCAGAAATTATCATTCCCATTGAAATCAAATTCAATTTTTATTGTCAAATTAAAAAGGCTACAGATCTTGGCCTTGATCGAAAAACCCATTAATCGGTATCAATAAATCAAAATAAAAAAACAAGAACTCAACAATTAGATTGGAGCTATCAAATCCGCAAAAGATCATCAAGTTTAGAGCTAAAATATATCAAACACATAATGAGTTTCAACTTGAAATCTCCAAGGGAACCACAAAATCACAAAGAGGATGCAATGCCAAAGAATGTCAAAACTTCACAGAAATAAAATAATCAAAAGTGGTGTCACCAAAACCTCAAAGAGTTCTGTAGATTATGAAACCATATTCACAGTCAGGAACAAATCTTGAATGTTACCCTAAAATGAAGAGCATTGACCAAATTCACCCAAAAATCTCAAAATAGATCAAAGACAATAAATGATATAGATGCTCGAAGGTATAGAAACCAGAAAAACATCACAAAGTTTGATAATGGTGGCCAAAATGAAGATTTAGATAGTAGAGGGCTCGAATATGCTCAATAATGACAGCCTCATCTTTTAGAGCTCAAAAGGGAGAAAATTCCTTAAATTATATGTATTCACAGTCAAAAAACTGAGCTCAAAGACGATGATAACTGGTGAAAATCGACCAAATATTTCTTAGAAAGCTCTAATAGAGAAAAAGAAAAAATATACATGATTAGGGCTTCAAAAAGTTGAATTAACAGAGCTTGAAAGAACAAGAAATGGTGGCTGCTTCGAAATAAAACTCACTCGAGACCAAAGAATAACACAATTCCGAGATCGACAGAGAACAAACATGAAATGCAGATACAAGAAAGATTCATAATACAAATCTGCAGAGGGAACGGAGCTCAACAGAGACCAATAATGGCGTCGAGAAAAACTTTTTCCAGGGCTTTTCCTATAAGCCAGATGAAAAGTGAAAAAATGAACGGGGTTTGAGGTTATTTAACTCACCCACATTAATCATGGCTTAACCTAACTCACCCAAAGTTAGTGATCAAAGGCTCCAAAATTGACAAGTACTAAATCAAAGGGCTAAGAAACGTTCAACAAATTCGAAGCAAACCACCATGGTTACAGTGCCACATTCAATGCTAGATCAGAAAACCTTAACCGAGGGTCAAGGATCAATGACTACAGATTAAAAAGACACTAAATCAACAACCAAGGATCAATACCAACTTTCAAATAAAACCATCATTGCTACGATAGCACCAACCACATTAAATGCAAGATTTGAAAACCTAATCGAGGAAGCAAGACCAACAAACAAAGATAAAGTATGTTAGAATATCAACAGTCAGCATTGATTTTAAGTTATCAATACAAACTCATGGGTATAGTCAACAAAATTGGGTTATATTCCCCCTAAAAAGAATGTGGAGGGGTGAGTCAACGTGGAGAGGGGGCCAACCCCATGATTAAATCAAATTATCATTGCAATTAACGTTACAAGTAAAATATTCAACCGTATATTCCAACAAAAATGTCGACCAAATCATGTTCATGCAATGATCACCTAAAAGGTAAATTCTAAACCTTAGTCCATTTCAAAATACAAAAGCCGACAATGAAATGATAATCAAAGGTGGTTGAATGTAGTGTGGTAACTTTTTACAAAGTGACCCCATGTGTATCTAAAACCATGGTAATGTGCTAAGTCCACAAGAGTGGCCAAACCAAATAAATATACCTCGTACCCTTAAGCGTACAACTTCAAAGGTGGTCCCCACTAGTGGGAAGGTTGGAGATGATTCACAATGTGTTATCCATGTGACCACAAGTAGACAAAACAAGTTTTAGCATCAGAGACAAGGTGGTCCCAATCAAGATAGATGTTTGGATGAATTTTTTTTGCAAAGTATTGCAAGTAATGTAATTAATTTTTCTCACACACAGGGAGATAACTTTTTCATGTGCATCCAAGGAGGCAAGTGGATCAGAGTTATAGATGTCACATCAAGCACATGAAGACAAATTTGTATGCACCTAGAATGATACTTGCTCATCAAGTAAGATTTATTTTTAGCAAATTATTCACACATGATTTTCTTAAAAATAGAACAGTCAACTGCGATTGACTGAGTTGTAACCAAAGGCTATTAATACCTCTTTGTGTTAACATGATTATTTTTATTCCCTTATTTATTAATAGATAAAGGATAAAAATAAGATGCTTGGGGGAGTACAATTTTAGCCTATTTTTAGGAAGGGTGGGGGAAATAATTTTTCTATATATTGTGTGCCTTGGAAAACACAAGGAGAGGACTTTTGGACACATGAGTATTGAAGCAGATTTCTCAAGTTTTTCCCTCTGAATGAGAAGTATTTTCTATCTTTCCAATTATTTGCATTCTTGTGTATGTTCCATTAATCTTATGAATGTTTAATTCCCTAATTAATCATTTTAGCCTATTGCAAATTTAGTAACTTCTACATGATATTAATTTGCATGTTAACTTAAGAGTGTTTTTGTGATTCATTTCCCTCAATACATCCAAGTGTTTGCCTTTAATATTCTGCAGAAAATTGTTGGCTTTTGCATCAATAATTCATTCCCAAATCAATCGTGCATGTATTCAGTCAAAGACCTCATACAAGTTTGGTGTATCACCTCAGTTTTTAATTCATTTACAGTATTCTTTTACCCTCAAATCCCATAAAATCATTTTAGGATAAATCAATAAGGAACTGGCCTTGATACCGGTGACTCGCCTCAAAATAGATATACCCACGGACCTGAGGTGTTTCCATTGTATCTACGAAAGAGAGAGATAAAATTTTCAAGCTTAGAAAACCTATAGCCATCTCTATACATGGTGCACTTTGGAGAGATAATAGTTATCTTTCCATCCATCTAGTTTTCTTTCAAACCTTTCTATATGAAATTTCCTTTCATTACTTTGGGGGATTCTTTTTCCCAATGACATGCCAATATAAAATGAGGGGAAGGTTTTGTTATTTTCCTTTCCTTGAAATCTAGGGTGTTGATAAATAATATCATACTCTTCCTATAATTGATAACGTTCTGTGAGAATTCCATGTAATCATCTAGCAACATCTTAAAGGAGAACGCTTCTGTCACAGATGCTTCTCCCACTGAGATTGTATAATCCAAAAAGAGTTGGTGGGATACATTTTCAATGCACATAGAAGGGTAAAATTTGTTTAATATTTCCAGCATTAGTGAATTCATTAGTTTTTATTCTTAAAGCATTTGTCCTTAGAATGAAGAGGAAAGGATATATTGGATCTCCTTTCCTCAAACCATAGGAGCTTGGAAAAAATCCACAAGGAAATCCATTGAGAATAACTGAGAAGTAAGCATTTGATATACATGTTTTGACCATACTTATAAAAGAGTTGTCAAAACCAAACCTCTCCAAGACATTATCCAAGAAATTCCATGAAACCCTATCATAGGCTTTAGCCATGTCCGATTTAATGATCATTTCTGGTTTTGTTCTTAGTTTAATAGAATGAATAGTTTCTTGAATAGTTATTATTGCATCTTGGATTTTTATTCCCATGACAAAACCTCCTTGTTATTCAAAAATAATGGAAGGGAGAAGAATCTAAAGACAAATATCTAATATCTTAGTGTAGATTTCATATAAAGTGTTGCAAAGACTTATAGGACAAAAATACTTGAACACTATTGCATTATTAATCTTAGGGATAGCATCCAAAAACGTTAATTTTACCTCCTTCAACATATGTTTGTGATTAAAACATTCATCTACCACTTTATAAACATCATTTTTAATTATGTTCCAAAATTGTGGGTAGATGAAGGTAGGAAAAGCATTCGGTCCTGAGGCCTTATCTTGACTGAGATTTTTAATCAAAAATTCCAGCTCCTCAAGAGAAGGGGCCTTAGAGAGAAGAAAATTGTCCTCCATTGATACAAGGTTTGAGATATATATAATGAAGTCATCTTCCTTTTATGAGTTAAACCTTATCTTATCTGATAGAAGATTTCTGAAGTAGGACATGGCCTCCTCTTTTATTTCATCATTTTCTTCCAAAAAGGTTCCATCAACACATCTTATTTTATCAATTCTATTAAAAATTCTTCCTTTGAGCGTAGTAAGATGGAATAATATTGTGTTTTAATCACCCTCTTTAAGCCATGTTACCCTGGATTTTTTCTCCAAAATTTTTCTTCCTTAGCTAAGATGATATGATATTATGAAAGTAAAAACTTTTCCTTTTCCCTATCCATATGATCCATACCCAAAACTCCTTCTTCACTCCTGTTTTGGATGTCTAGAATTTACTTTTTCAACTCTGTCTCCTTTTGGAAGATGTTTCCAAATCAGTGTTTATTCCATTTTTTAAGGTTCATTTTAACATGTTGGATTTTTTTATACGGTCCATAAATATCTATCCCATGCACATTAAATTTCAACCATTCTTTGATAATTTCTGACAATTCCTCACTTTGAACCCACATTTTCTCAAAATGGAATGGATTTTTCACTCTAGTAAAATATTTCACATTCATTAAAATGTGGTTATGGTTTGACCTGATCCTAGGAAGAGTTAAAAGGAACATATCCTTCTTAAACCAATCTTCCATAGCAAGAATCCTATCCAATCTTACCTGAATAAGCTGGGATCCTTCTCTCCTATTTCACCAAGTAAATTTTCTTCCATTTAAATAAATGTCCATTAAGTTAGACTTCACCAAGAATTCATTTAATTCATCCATACCTACTGTATAATTCATGGACCCCCATTTCTTCTCTGAAAGTAAATACAGGGTATTAAAATCTCCTAACACCAACCAGTAAGATCCTGATATAATGTTTTTGAAGGTCAATAAATGATTCCATATTTTTTTCCTTTCTCTATGTAAGGTAGGTATATAAATGTTTGATATAACCCATATTTTTCCATTTTCAATGTTTCTCATCATCACAGCCATGTGGTTTCCTATTGTAATCATTAGATTCCCTCTCAATATTTTTGGATTCCACACTAACATTATGCCACCTGAATCTCGAGTAGAACTAATAGTAAAGGCTTCGGATTTTTTCAAAGAAAATTCTCAAATGCTTTGGAGAAATTCTTCCTTCATTTTTATTTCCTGAATAGGTAAAACATCTAAATTTTTTCTTCCCATAAGGTATTTTAGAATCCTCCATTTTGAGGGGTTTCTAAGCCCTCTCGAATTCTAGAAAATGTATTTCATTTCTTTAGATTCACCTTATTCTTACTAAAACCCTTCTGGTCTAAACATACATGCATTCCTTAAGCTATTTCTTTTTGGGTATCTATTTTTTGAGATTCTTTCTTGCTCATTCTTCCACTTTATCTACTTAGCGAGCATGTATTTATTAGGTTACCTCTCCCTTTAGTTTCAAATTTCACGTTGCCAATTTTTAATGGTATCCATTGTGATGATTCTCCCCTTAACAGAGGAGAAACTATTTCTTCTTGTCTATCTCCTTTTCATGATTCTCCTCTTAATAGAGGAGAACTATTTCTTCTTGTTTATCTTCCATTATCTTTTCTTCTATATATCTTAAGTTACGAAATATTAGGCTTACGTGCGAATTTTTCTGCAGCTATCAAGTAGATCCATGGGGTTATCGAAGGTAGTGAAGAAGTTTATGAACTTATTCATAAAGTAGACTTTACCTATCCTCTTCTAAAATTAAGGGGAAGATATGAAGAGTTTTATAATGGATTTGACTACATAGTGTTCCTCCTCAACATGAGTGTCATTTAGTCTCATTTTTTTTTCTTCTCTTTGGATATTTTCGTGTGTAGGGTTAGTGTACACCTTTAGAAAATTGACCTTTCCTCGTCATGAATTATCAACACTAATCACCCAAAATTCTTCATCATAGTTCAGCGAATCCAATTAATCTTGCAAGGAAAGGGTATAGCTTTCACATTGCCATTCCACAAGAAAAACATGTGTATTCCTTCCATGTTTTGATATTTTTGTATTTCTTTTCTTGTTTCACATTTATTTATAGTCACTTTCCATTAAATTTTAAGTTAAATTTAAGTTTCCTACTTTGGGAATTGAATACCAATATTGTGTTTTAGGTTTCATCTTTTAATTGTGTCAACACCAGTTCACAAGAGGTATATAACCTTAAAAAAATGGTTATGAGAAAATAAAAATTGTATTCTACTACACTGGGTATCCATTATTTATTTTAATCATGTAATGTTCATTTCATAATTAAAGTGGGGGGATATTTATATACTAAAATTTATAAATTTATCCTTTGATAATGATGATACTGACATTTTAAATTTGCATGCATAAATAAACTCTCATCACATTAAACTTAACGTGGAACACCCTGGATAAATCTTTCTAATTCACTTGTTAATCTCTGCACACCTGTAGTCTATTTTTTGGTTTCTTAATGTTGTAGGGGATCATAAATCACATCTAATGGTGTACATTCAGAACCTTGCAGACACCATAAATTCAAAATATTGATTGTTTCCCTGTCAATAGAAAAGCATAAGTTTTGAATCGAACATATTAGATATTCATGTTCAATCCAGACCCTCACGAATACGGTATAATGGACCAGGACATGTAGATGGGCCCATATAGGATATCAAATTAGATTCTTCTTCATAATGGTTACTATTTCATTCCCTCTTTGTAGGCCTCATCATAACAAAACACCTGATATATTCACCTATATAATGACTGTCAATCATACCTCCATTTATGTTCCTAGTACTTTATGCATATCCTCATGTAATAAGAAAGTTACAAAAGGAAGAAATGTTATTGCTAACCTAAATACCTGAAGTAAATCCCTTTCAAATCCATTAGGACTATCACCCTCTACTAGGTATAAACATCTCCTGCTCATGGTCTATCCAGTGATCCTTATCTTTCCAACAAATGCATTATAAAAGTTACCCTTCCCATGTTATTATTGAGATATTGAGTGTAGAAACTCAAGAAAAGAATTGTCGAAGTTTTGATTGCATTATGGTAGTTATCATATGTTAGGAGAAAAAAATTTGGGTTTATCCCTCTTCAAAGTAATGGTGAATTATTTGGTGTACAATACCGGTACCCATGAGATTGGGCCACCTAACTTCTTGCACTTTCTCCATGTCCTAAGAATTCTATCTTGCACTACAAGGGTTTGATGGTTTTGAGCAGAGTTTAAAGACCCACATAATAGGTGAAACAAATACAGATCTCAACTACACATTGACAATAATTTCAAGGAAGTCCTAAAGCACTTATGAAAGTTGCATCCACCGCAAACTCCAAGCAAGGAGAAGACAATCTCAATGGGGTAAAAGATTGACATGTGTCAATCATTGACTGAAAGATACAGGTTTTGGAAAGGATTGTGTGAAAAAACATATTTTGACTTTATGGGTCAGAGCATGAATGTTTCGTATATTTTTTTCATGTATATAAACTTTATAAAATGGTAAACACTTTTATTATAATTATCATGAAATGGAGTGGATTAATGGAGGAGCACGTTAAACAACAGTGGAATGTGGGGGTGGGATTGGTAAGTGTTAATGTCCGTCAAGTGATCATCATTGACAGAGTGTCCCACTATATTTTTCGCTTGGTCCACATGGATAATTTAGTGACCCCTACCTCAAGGTTCCTCATTTCCACTTATTTAAAGTCATCCAATGAAATCAATGGGAATGGAAGCATTCGGGTTGATGATTACAAACTACTTGTAACTCACCAACTATGTCCCAAGGATCTCTCAATTTTACCAATAATAAATAGGTCTAATTTTACCGAAATTTCTTTCATCGCACATGAACAACTTGTCTACATTATTATGACAAGGTAGTTTAGTTGGCCATTTCATAGATTTTGTATAATTAATAACTTGGAAGTATATATCTCTCACAACATATACCAACTGAAATTAGTGGATAGAAAATTAACATCTCCTATAAGTCTTATTCCTTTGTATATTCACTATAAAAACTATTAATGTCATTAAAATAAAAATGATACCAAAAAGTCCTCTTGGGCATTTGTCCTTCCATAAAGGCGTTATCAACATTATCCCTTAGATGAACTTAATATGACTCAAAACTTTGGCTCCTCGTCGAACATAAAATCCACTTGTAACTCTAGGATATTGACTTATCACAAATCTCCAAGCCCTTGAGTCCCCTAAGTGATTTTGTTATCTACAAACCTTGTCTTCATGCATTAACGCTAAAAATAAAAAAAGCTACTATATGTTCCCAGGTGATAGTCAAAATAAAGTGTAGTCTTGTAATCTATATGCATGCCTCACAGTCAAAAGACCATATGATTTTAATACTATTGAAATAGCACTATGAATTGCACCATCAGAACAAATACCACTAAGCATACCCAGGAATGTACTTCACAATTATGAAAAACAGAGTACAAGAGAATTACATGTCAAACAAGAAATGTACTAAGCAAAATAGTACTACTATGATCCATTAAATGGTCCTTATGCTACACAAATGGTTGATAATTTATCATAAGGGATAACATCATCGATTCCCCAAGTTAGGATATATGTTGGTCTGTGTAGATGAATGGCATTCTAAGTTCGTAAATGAAACTTTTCCAGACACTATGAAAAACCATTAATGCCTGAGATGCAAAGCATATCACTTCCTATGTAAAAAATTGACATAAGAATCATGTCTGTAAAGAATCATACTTATGCCATTTATAAAGTAATCTAATGTTTTTCTTAAAAATCTCATAATTAATAGCAAAATATTGATTTGAGATTTACACAAGCATGTTTAGCAACCAGGTTTGCAAAATCTTCCATACACAGATGTCAAAATTACTATGATCTTAAACAGAATAATTCCATGAGATAGCTACTCATTACAATAATTGAAAATGACTACATGACAACATCATATACATGGTATCATGCCTTATATAGCTATTCTTAATAATAAAACAACAATTTATTTTCAATACTCCCACTTATACTTGTGAATGAAAACCAGACATTGGTAACTTATTTACTATTTTGGAATTTACTTTCAGGTCCACTTTAATATACATGGTTGCACCTGGAATTTACCATATAAAGATTACACAGAGATAATATTTTAGCAAGACCAATACAGGGTAATGCTAGTTCTAAGATATTATGCTTCCATTTTTATGAATATATTTCCCATAGCTACCTTAGTGTTTTAAGATGGGTTTAAGAAAATTACCTTTTTAATGCTTGCATGATACAGCTCTGCCCCTTAAGCCACAAAATAATGATAGGAAATTTTTAGCTAGGATGATCATATGTACCTTGAAGATGGTTTTTAAACAGTAGATGTTACACATGCCATTTATAACCTTTTGAATAAATGTTTTGTCAATGGTTTGGTTTTCTTTCAAAAGGGTTTGTGTTTGCATAGAGGTTTAAAACACCAATTAATTTCTTGTTTTACAACAAACCAATAGGGTGATGGTTTTGTTATTGGAGTTTACAAAATAACTTGAAAATTTTTTACAACTCATGTAAAGAACATTAATTTCATAGTGGGTTTACAATTACAACCATATCATGCATATTTAAAGTAAAATATTCTTATCCCTCATCTCATCTACTGCAGGGAATAACATAAGAATAGGTTTGGTGCAAATACTTTTTGAGAGTAAATACGATAAATACCAGGTAAACTGTAGACAAACTAGAAACATTTGTTGAGTTTCGAGCTTAACACCTCATCTTGATTTACTTTATCCATGCTTTCACACGTTCTTAACCAACTTCTAAATATTTTTTATCCACCATGACATAATTTCCTCCATAGCTATGTGTTGAATAGGCCTGCACTAACTAGGCTTGAGACTGATCATTTTCCACCTTCCATGTTGACCTCCTTCATGAATGGAGACTTCACTCTATCCCACCTAGAACGGATTTATTCAACAAGATTCATGAAATCACCTTTACACCAAAGACATCTCATATTTTTCATTAATGAGCTTTGAATCCTGGCCACATCAATGAAAAAAATGCTTGATCTTTGAAAACTAAACACAATCATCATCACACTTTGATGTCAATCTACAACACAATGCCAATAATTTTTCCCTTTCTAATTAATGGAAAAAAATATTCATACAGATGGTTTCTCCCCCTTATTGACATTAATGAGAAGGAGTCTTCAAATTTGTACATCTTCAAAATACTACCATTTGATCCTAAACTCAACACATTCTCCCCAGTGTTCAATGCATAGCTTCTTGAATTTCTCCCCTATCTTTATGCTTACAACTTCTATATTGATTTTCTACATGTCTTGGAGCTAAAATATTGTAGAAATTACTCTAATCTAATACACAAAATACATGAGAATAGCTATATAGACAATGAATTAAAATCGGAAACACTATATTATTCTCACACTCATATTTTTTATTGATTCACTATTAGGAATTACACTCCATTATATAGGAGATGTATCCATAACAATTCTCACAACAACCTTATATCTGCATAAACAACTCATACACCTGCATGGTTTTGCTACCTCTCGCCAATATAATAATAAAACAATTAGTAATACTAATTGTTTTATTTATTCTAACTTACTAACTAACCACATTTTACAATTACTATTTACATTTACATAGTAAATGTAACTTTCACTAATTTACCATAATAATAATTACACATGTAATTATTATTCACCCATACATACAAATGGAGCACTAAGATATATTTCCTAACATTCCCCCCTTAGTGTGAACATGGGGAAAACTTACCTTTGTACTTGCACTTACTTTCATGATCTGATGATTTTACAGGATGATCATAAACCTAATAGATGGCCTTTTATAGGGTCGACCATAAACCAAAAATGACGGTTTTTGATTTGGTTTACCATAAACCAAAAGGATGATGGTTTTGCATAGGGTTTACCAACAACCGAAAATGGTGGTTTTACAAGTGGTGTACCACAAACCAAAAATTAAGGTTTTCAAGTAGTTTACCTACAACCACATCATGATGTGTCAAATACAATTATCAGCTCTCATCACATTTTACTGCATGGAAAAATATAGGAAATACAGCTGCTCACATATTGAAAATACCATAAATGTAAAAAACTAGAAATGGAACATTGAGATCATGTTCCCTGTCAATGTGAAATTTCCTTTATTATGCAAACCACAATAGAAACACTGCAACCAAACACTCTGCCAGACACAAAAAATAATCACCATAGCTAATATATTCCCATCATTGGTGACTGATGAGAGCTCGTTGAATGAAATCCAACCTCCTGTTCCTCCTTCCTCCAAGAACTTCACTTAGTATATAAAGTCTTCAGAATTATAGTCAATTTCATATATTATTTTTTCATCTTCATTGTCTGAGCCTTCTTCAGTGACTATATTTTCTTCATTTTTAAGATTTCCATTGAGCAATTCTTTATCTCAATCTTTACAAAAGACTTAGTATGACCCTTTTTCTTGCAATAGAAACATTCAATTTCATCATTTGTTTTTTAGAAATTTTTTTATTTCTTTTTAACATACAAATAAGTTTCCTCTTCTATATCTTCTTTAGTTTTTTTCTCTTCAGCTACGAGAGCTGAAATCATGCCATCTAATGACTGAGAATACATTTTCCCTAGAGTAAAGACAAAATTATTGTACTTGGATGGAAAAAAATTTAATAATATGGCTTTTGAATCTTCATCATCAACAGTAGCTTTAACTTCTGTTAGTTGTCTAAGAAGAGATGTCAATTCATTTATATGACTTGACATTATGACTTCTTCATTCAATTTCAATTTGAATAATTGCAACTTTAAAGAGAATTTTGCATTATTCGCTTTAGCCCCAAAATTTTGCTTAGTAAATCCCATATTTTTGTAGAATATTATTCTAAATCTACATGATGTATTTCAGAATCTGAAAGACCAAGTCCAATTATTGCTTTGGCTTTTTCATCTCTAGTTTCCCATTCTACAATTTTGCTTACATATGTAGGTTCTTTTTCTTTTCCATCTACTATCCTCCATAGGGTTTTATTCATTAACTGCATCTGGATTTTTACTCTCCATGTATGGAAGTTCAACCCATTAAATTTATCTAATAATGTATCCAATATTTTACTAAATCTAAATATCCAAAAAAAAAAAATGAATGTAGATTTGAATTACCTTCGATTCTCTGATTTCTTCAACAAACAATAGTGATCAATGTGTTGTATAGTAAATTGCACGTTTCTCCCAAACATGAACTCGGTTCAGCTGAAATTTTTGCTATAGCTTCATGTAAAGCATATAGTTCCACGTGAAAAATTGTGGAGAAACCCAGATTGCAAAACAAAAGTTACGAGATATTCTTCGAGACATATTTCATCTGCTCTTGATACCAAATGTAGAAATTACTCTGGTCTAATACACATAATACATGAAATAGCTACACAAACAATAATAAAAATCAACAACACTATCTTATTCACACAATCATATTTTTTATTCATTCACTATTTCATTACACTCCATTATATAGGATATGTATAATAAAAATACTCATAACAACCTTTGTCTGAATATACAACCGTACACCTGTACGGTTTCAACCTCTCACCAATATAATAATAAAAAAATACTAATTGTTTTATTATTCTAACTTACTAAATAACCAAATTTTACATTTACTATTTAAATTTACATAGTAAATGTACTTTCACTAATTTACCATAACAACAATTACACATGTACTTATTATTCACCCATACATACAAATGGAGCACTAAGATATATTTCATAACAAAGATTACTTTCTTAGCTCCTTCTGAGTCCTTGACTCCATTAATGAAAGTTGGATACAGCAATAACACCCAATTCCTTCCTAAGATGTTTAAAATATTTGTTTGGTAATGGCTTGGATAGAATATCAACAATGTGATCCTTAGTGGACACATATTCTACCCTAAAATTTTTAGCTTTAACTTGTTATCTTATAAAGTGATATGTAATAGGATTATGCTTGGTTCTTGAATGCATGATAGTATTTTTTTAGGCACTGATTACACTTTTATTATTAGAGTAAAAAAGAGTAGGATCATTAAACACTACCTTATAGTCATTTAGAGTTTGTCTCATCCATAAGGTTCGAGTGCAATAGGTTGTTGTAACAATGTATTTAACTTCACATGTTGATAAGGACATAAAAGATTTTTTTTATTATCCTTGCGACAAGAAACCCTCATAAGAAAAAGACTTCTTCAATATTACTTTTCCTATCTTCTAGGCTTCTTTCCCAATCTACTTTTGTATAAACTACCAACTTGAATTCCTTGGTTCTTGGGTAGCATAACCCAAAATCCATAGTACCTTTTAAATACCTAAAAATTATCTTGATTGTTTGTAGATGAGATTTCTTGGGATCATCTTTGAATATTCCTACTAACCCTACCAGTTTTATGTTGTTAAGCCTACAAGTAGTTATATACAATAATCTCACAATCATTGACCTATATAGTGTTTTGTCAACTTTAGGATACCCATCCGCATTATGCAGCTTTCATCCAGTAATCATAGAAGTATTAAAAACCCTAAAATCTCCCATATAAATTTTCTTCAACATTTCCCTTATGTATTGGGTTTGTGAGATGAAGATACCTTTCTCATATTAAGAAATTTATAACCCAAGAAAGAAGGATAACTCACCAAGCATAGAAATTTCAAACTCATCCGTCATTTCCTTTGCAAATTACCTGTTCATCTTAACATTATTCCCTTTCAAGATATATCATATACATAAATTAAAAATATCAATTGTTGGTCACCATCAGTATTTACATACATTTTTTTATCTTCTTCTCCTCTCTTTAAATCTTGATCCAATAGATACTTGTCTAACCTAACATACCAAGCTCTAGGAGTCTACTTTAGAACATAAAGTGGGTTTTTCAATCTACATACATAGTATTGATTATCTAAAATAATGAAACCTTCACATTATTCTATGCATACTTCTTCCAAATGTCCATTTAAGAAAGTTGACTTTACTTCCATTTCATATACCTTAAAACCTTTGAAACCTTTTTATGCAAGAAATAACCTAATTGTCTCTAGTCTTGGTACAGGAGAATTTTTTTTCTCAAAATCGACTTCTTCCACTTGAACTTAGCCCTTACACATTAATTTAGATATTTTTATACTAACCTTTACTTTTTATTTTTCTTGTTTCTATACACCCATTTGGTTTCAATGACATTTTTAGCTTTAATTTTAGGAACCAGTTCCCATGTTTCATTATTATATATCTGGTCGAACTCCTCATTATTGGCATTTATCTAATATTATTATTTACTTTCTTCTTGAATGTTTTTAGGTTTTATTTTAGAAAAAAGAGTAGAATTGGCTTGATTATAATTTCTTACCATTTTTTTTCATGTCATCAAGTTTGCATTCATGTCACCAATCATTTATGATAGATGGTGATCTATTTGAATATGCCTTATAGGTCATTTTGAGTCTTATTTCTCCTTAGGATCCTATTCTTCTCCATCCGAATCTATGAGTTTTTCCCTATTTTTAGAGTTCACAACATGTGGAGCATCCTTTGACCTTCTTGAGCATGTCTCATCAACTTTGGCATTTGTGCTTTCTACTTATTTTTGTAATCTCTTGTTATATCACCAAAAAGTTGAGCTTACTCCTGAATATCCAAAAAATATCCCTTCATTAGCTCTGTAGTCAAAATTTCCCAGATCTTCTTCATCGCTTTTGATGAAAAATTTACTCTCAAATACCCTAAAGTTTTCTGCATTGGTAGATCTTCTCTTAAATAGATCATAGAGACTATCATTGTTGTTAACCCTTATTTGACCTATAGTCAATATATATATAGCTGTACTTGTTACATATTTATAATAACCAAAATATATTTTTTAATCATTCAACATAGTACTTGTAATTTTTTTGATAGTCATATTTTTCCTTTTATCTACCCCATTCTACTGGTGTGTCCTAACACCTGAAAATTTTCTTCTAATACCATGTTCATCACAATCATCATTAAATGCATTAGACCAAAACTCACCTCCTCTATAAAACCTCATACATTTGTTCTTCATATTCTTGTCATTCTCAACAAATGTTTTGAATCATTTGAACTTTTCAAGTACCTCTTATTTTTCCTTCATTAATTCCACCCAAGTCATCCTTGTGTAATCATATGTAAGAAACATGAAATAACTATCATCTCAAATACTTATATCCCTGGTAGGTCCACATAGATTAGTATGTATCAAGTCTATAGGTATTGAGGCAGAGTATTTCATGGATTTTAACTTCCTCTCTTGTTTTCTTTCCATGGTGGCATTATTTTCATAGTGTACTTACAGGTTTTTCGAATTTGGGCATGTTCTTTACATAATTATTGGAACTGATCTTCAAAATATTGTCAAAAATTAATATTCCCTAACCTTCTATGCTATAGCCACCCTTCCTCATATTTTATCATGAATAATCTCTCTTTCTTCATTTCATTAAATATGTACACATTGTTTATAGTCGTTTTTTCCTTAGTAACCAACTCTCTTGTCTTAACTTTTCTTATCTCACATCCGTTGTTGTTAAACATTAACGTATTCCCTTGAATACACATCTGACTAGTTCTAAGAAATTTTTTATCAACCCTTTTACATACAAATTATTTTCTATCAAGGTATTTCCATTATCCAAGCTTAAGGAACCTTTTTCAACTATCTTGGTAGATGTATTGTCACAAAACCATACTGAACCTACCAAATTATCCTTAAATGATATGAATTTACTTTTTTTTTCTTGTCATGTGGCATGAACGCCCACTATAAATGTACCAAATCATGTTCTCATTTTTAGTGTTAAATAGAGTCTGGAAAATCAAGGATTCTTCCTCATTTTGCATCTCTTTACTATACAAAATGCATAATTCCTCCTTGGCTTGTCAACCCTATAGTTGATTCCTGATGATTTTTACATCCTTTGTATCTCTTTTGATCATGATTCTTTTCAATAACCCTACATTTTCCATTAGTACTTTGATCACAAACCTCCATATTTGAGCCATTATGTGTTTCAGGGATCACTTGAAGTTGTTAATATTACTTCAGAGGCCCTAATATAATACTAATAGTTGGAAGCACACTCACTTTAAGATGGGGGTGACTTGGTGATCCCTTAAATAAATTTTAATTAAATTAATTTTTTACCATTAAAAAAATTTAATTCAACTAAAAAAACATGAATCAGCGAAGCATTGTTTCAACCATACACATGAGAAAATGAACAGAAGAACATATGAACACTAGATATCTGTAGGAAACCCTAAAGGAGAAGAAAACCCACTAAAAACACATCTTAGAAAACTTTTTATATACAATAATTAATAAAATCTAGTTAAGCACCAACCAAATAAGGAGAACCAACCCCTAACATCTTATTAGAGCACTCACCCTACAAGGATCGCCAACCCCTAAATTTAGTGAAAGACCAACTCCACAAGGAAGCTAAAAATCCTTGGATGAATCAAGAACAACTCAGTCACATGATTTTTTATCACATATAGAATTTTTCCACAAAAACTAATGATGAAACTCTTTTATTTCTTCTAACAAAATTCCTTTCAAGGATTCTTCTATGAAGGAAATCTTCACGAAGATGATTACATAAAATAACATATCTCTCCAACAAAATAACACTGCTTAGATCCTCATGATATAACCTCTTCCCACTCTTTTATGTTCAAAAATACCTTCTTCACCTCTTAACATAATACCTTCTTGCTTGATCAACACTACACATCAATCAACAAAAATTAGGTCACTAAGAAAAATATTATATAAAAGTCTCATGAACACATGACACTTATGTCAGCCATCGTACATAATATATAATTAAAAAAAAAAAAACATCTTACAAAAATTTCTGAAAACCAATATAGGTCGGAAATAGCATCTATAATTCTTATTCCATCATTAGGACACATAAAGACCTAATGCACTCAATCTTCCATTTCGCCAAAACCAAGTCCTCTTGGGCATACATGTCATTATCAAATAGATATCAATGATTCAACCTCATAGTACATTACCTCTAAAAACCTCATCCATGTTTGAGATGTAGTGTAACTCCAAATTATATCAAGAAACCTCCATTAGGCCTAACTTATCTTATTAGGCTTGTGAGCTACAAACTGTGTCTTCACACATGAAGCTAAACCACTCAAAAAAACAATTATTCATGAAAAAATAAAGAAATAATAGAAAATAAATTACCTTGAGTTCCTAACCACATGCTTTTAATACCATGACTTAGGGCATAAATGCTCGAGAACAATTTTTCACTGAGTATACCCAAAACTGTCCTCACACCATAAAAACCATTCAAGAATATTTGACTATATAACAGTTGTGATGACCAATTAAAATATGTCATTACACCCTAAAAATAGTCTTGCAAGAATGAATTATACATACCTCATAAGGCCTATAACATGTTTAAAAACTATAATATACATGTATTATGGATTCCATGCTTCCCATATCATCAATTTTCACATCAGTTTTAGTGCAGAACTTGAAATAAAACACACAATCTTCAAAAACATGAATTTTAATGTGGGGTATACTTCCTGTCATGACACGAAAATTCCATGTGGAGATACATGAGAGATTCCTTTACAAAATCCAATAAATAACAAAGGTTAACCAATATATTTTGGTCCATTTGGAGAAAAATATTATCCATCGCTACCTTAGTAGGGTTTTCGAAGTGTTTTAGACCACCTTACCTTCTCAATGATTCTTCATAAATATCTTCCCCTTATGCCAAAAATTAATGCCAAGAATTTTTATTTAGTACCCTTACCCATCTACCATGAAGGTATTATCATCACATGCAGAGGTTAAGCATGTGAATGAGTACATGAAAATACTTCTCGAGCTTCCATTCTCAATTTTATAAGGTTGATAGAGAATAAAACAAATTTTCTTGCTAATTATTTCAAACCAAGACCTAGCACTTTTCACACACTCTTGAAAAAACATGAATTACCTATCTCCATTCCCTCCTTTTTATATTTTCAATAAAAATAGATCTTCTCACCTCATTAGGCTAACAAGGGTCAATATTAGATCTAGATGCAGACCTAGAAAGTAGGTCCAAACCCTATATACACACTCTAAGACACTAGTGAGTGTCTTAAAACCTCATCCTCATGATATCCATGCCCTTATAGTGGTTAAAAATCTTATACATACTTGTGATCCATAATAACATACCATCTTCCTTCATGTATGTTAATTAGGCCTCCAAACTAGGTTTCTTGATCATGCTTACACCTTCCATGCTAGCGACCTTATCACTCTTTCCCAAATACAAGAACCTTGAAAAATATTCATAACATCACCTTGACACCTCAGACATCCATCGCCGGACCATTAAGTACCAATGACTCCTTGTCCCATAAATGACAACACTCCATGAACACTAACAAGTAAACATATTCATCATCACACTTTTACATCAATGAAAACATAATACCAACAAAATATATACAACAGATCTATTGGGACTACTATTAAAAGGCCTTAAAATGAATAGAATCCTCCACCTAGTGATTTATTATCCATACAGATGCAACAATCCTTCGAAATGTATAATTGATAAGGCATTATACAATCTTTACGTTCCTATTCTTTAATTCATTTGTAACTTGGGATGTGAGACTCTTGAACATAGTTGAAAATACTTCATACCTATTTCAGGTTCTCTCCTAATGGGTGTTTCTACTTTAGGGAAATTTTGGAGGGATTTAAGTTATTTTTTAATTCTATTTTCAAGAAGTTCTCTAAAAATTTCCAAGTGAGTAAATGAATGGATTTTAATAACTCATGTAAAATTTTATATGTATACATTCAGATGAAGGATAATATATGATAAAATTATCAACCCATAGAAATATATAAAACTAAAAAATAAACATCAGGTGGCTTAGGATGAAATATCTTGTTACATACTAAATGGTTTGGTGGTTAGGTTCATTTTTTGAAGTCTCGTGTGGGAAGAGAGTGATGTCCTAAATAATTATAGAAATGAAACATGGTAGTGATAGACTATTGTGAATTGATTAGATTATTTTTTGAAGGAATAAGTATTGCAATGAAGATAAAATAGAATGCAATAGGATTAACGATAGGTAATTGAGCCCGAAATGTGATCACAAGTCATAATTTAAGGACTAAGGTGATAATAACAATATCAAACAATAAGTTATGAAATTTAAGTTTCTATAGTCTAGGGAAGGCACTAAGAGCTTGGTATAGTCACATTTTTTCATACTTGTTAAGAGATGGTTTCCTCAAGAGTCACAGTCAACCAATACATACCAATATATTCTAATCAATGTAAGATTATGATTGTATGTTTAGATTTTGATGATTTGATACTCATAATAAATTTATAAAATATTTTTGTTGTTCAAATTAGCAATGATGAAAGAGTTATAAATTAAATAATATGTTTGGTGAATTTTTTTGTAGGAATTGAAATTAATGAAACAAGTGGTGGAATTTTTAATTATTAATCAGAGTATGCTAGTGATGTTTTGACAAGGTTTAGAATGTTGAATTGAAAACCAACATATACACCTTGATTATATCTATCTACATATGGAATATTTTGAGAGAAACTAAATTTATCCAACATTGTATTTGAAACTAATTAAAAGTGTGATGTAATTGATGAAAAAATCCTAGAATAATTTATGAAATTAGTGGGATTAGATGGTTAGTGTAGAATCCAAAGGATTTTCATTAGTACAAATGGAGATTAATTTTGTACATAAGTCAAATAAGGGAATGTGTTATTCTATATTAATAATCAGATGACTTTGATCTAATTTGATATAGATGGAATGATTATGCAACTAAAATTTATAACAATGAGAGAAATTTAGGATATTTTTTTCATTTTTATTCACGAGTAGTGTCATAGGATAAAAGAAAACATATTGTAACTCTTTCATAAATAGAAAAAGAGTATATAACATGTACATTGATAACATATCAAGCATCAATGATGAGAATAATATTACTATACTTGAATCAAGAGCAAGCAAGAATGAAGATATTTAATATATAATGATAATTCAACATGATAAATTTAAAACAACCATGTTTTTCAAAAATGGAGCAAACATATTTATGCAAGATATCACTTCATTGGAGATCTCATCAAAAATGGTAAGATATACTTAGAATTTTTCATATATGAAATTCAATTTGATTATATTTTTTTGAATCCAACAACTAAGGAGATTTTTTACCATTTGAGATAAAGTTTAGTTGTATCCCTATCAAACGTTATCCTCAAGGTGGAGTGTTTTATATCAAAATATGGCATATGTAGATAGATTTCTTCAAAAAAATTGTTAAGATATAAATATATTATATAAACTTGTGAATGAAATAAATGATGTAATTTCAATAAAGAAGAGTGAAAAGTGATAAAAATAAAGGAGGAAAATTCTAAATAAATACACAAACATGTATATCAATAAGTATATATTTTATTTATTTAAATTCTTAAATTACGTTTGTATGTGATATTCTTACTAGTCCAATGTGAGGATTTCCTTAAAATATGTATCGTAAGCATACCTTCAATCTTCAATTATTTTTTTATTCATTTAGATGATTTTCAGTTCTATGATTAACATCTTAATTTTTATTTTAGTAAAAACTAGCATGTCTTATAATATCTTACTATTGGAACTACTTATTAATATTTATGCTCAAAGGGCAAAGGGAAAACACAAGAGTGATAAAACACCATGTGTCACCGCTCTAAAGGAGGAGTATCATCTCGGGGAGGTATGTACACTCATCTAGTCAGATAAGCCAAAGGAGGGTCCACTTTACAACCGTCATCTAATTGTAGTAAAAAATAACATATCTTAAAATATCTTTTATGGAAAGGCTTTTATTAGAAAAATTATCTACAAGTTCCTTTGTTTTATTCATTATTATTATGTAGATTATTTACATTGATGGAAATGTTTTTATTAGAGAAAGTGTCTACAAATTCCTCTGTGTTATTTATTATTATTATTGATATTATTTACACTCTTAAAACCATAGTTTCTCTTCACCTTATATTTTATTTTTTATCTTTCCAAATGTTGTCATAAATTATACTATGATTCCTAAATATTCCATCCTTGTCACTTATATTTGTATAAAAAGGAACATTCAATACTTTTCACTCAATTATTAGCAATTAAACTTCTTTTATTATAATAAATTGAGCGATAATGACTATGGGGAACATTTGAGGTGGGGGTTATAATTTTCTATGTGGACCAAGTGGAACATAGTGGTGCATTCCAAATATGGATCCTTCAACAAACATTAAACAACCAAGCCCACCCCCATGTTCCATTATCACCATCATTAATTTTTAAATACATCAGGATTAGCTCAAGATGCTTGAACCACCACTTTAGGCATTCCACATGATGGGTTAAATCCTACAATTTACGTACAACATGCGTATAAGGCTAAGTGTAAAATACTTCATATGAGGTTGATTGATGGCACTTTCCTCACGGTAGAACTGTGTTGCTCAATGCTCTGGATCAATGGATATTTTTTTTATTCTTTCAAAATAAAAAATAAGAGTGGTTTATTTCTAATTTGAAAATAATTAGTCATAAATTATATCTTTATTTGATAAAAAAATTGATCCATTTATTTTTGATAGATGATGTTTCTTTATACTTCTAATCAATAAGACATTTTCTTCTCCCCACACTCATAATTATATGGTGGTGATAATATATAGGTGTGTGCCACTTGGTGGAAAATATATTTGAAAATATACTAAATTAATCTTTAAAAATAGTTCAAAAACTTAAAAAACCAGGATTTTAATATAGTTAAGCTCTTAAAAATACATGTTTGATCATTTTATATGTATTTAGTCAAGTTTTAGATGCAATGTTTCATTTACAAAAAGTAAAAAATAAAAAAAAAGTGGGGCACCATTATAAATTATGAATTAAAAATCTTGATGCTTCTAAACTTTTAAATTAAAAACATTAACATTCATTTATCGAGCATGTTAATAGCCTTGAAGAAGAATAGTATTAATAAATAAAATACCACTAGATGTATAAGATAGAAAAATATCCTTTAAGAATATTTATGTGGTGTTGTCCATAGATGGAAGATAAAATAGAAAATTTCTTACCCCTTAGTGCTCAAGTGTACTATGCATGTACTCATATTCTCCTATCATGTATCTACATTTTATCATCTAGAAATTACCTCAAAGATAAAATTGATGAATGGAAATACATGGCCTTATGTAAATTGATGGTGGGTTCATATTAAATGGTGTTGAACCAAAATTTTACAAAGTATTAAATAAAATTTTCGCTAAGAATGATTCAATTGTAAATTCTTAGTGCTCTTCACTTTAAACACATGAGTCTTTTAATGTTTGTTAGGTTATAACATTTTATTTTCAACTAAAATTCATTATTAATAAGGAAATTAATTGGGGCTTATGTAAATAATAAGTTAAGGGGAATTGATCCCTAAGTAATATAGGCAGTTTTATAGGGAATCAATAACTAGAGGCACTTAAATTATCCTTATCAATTAATTATAGAACATAGAATTAAAACTATGAGAGTTACATAAGAATTTTTATTGTTTTCCAAAATATTAGTGTTCTATTTATTTTTTATTCCCATCACCCACTTGATATTAGTAATTTTGACCTGTAAAAAAGATTCTATTAAAAATTGTATTTGGCATAGTTTGAACATTTCTTCTGATTAAATCTTTGCATTCATGGAATAAATTTGTTTGCTAGATTTTAAGCTTGGATACACACACAAACCTAGGAAGTCAAAGGATAAATCCCCTACATTTAACGATGAATCTCCTGTAAAAGATGTATATCTACTGTAACTATTCACACTAGCAACTTATACTATTTATGTGTAAACTAAAATTATTTTCCAAGGTATTACTTTAATCACGAATCTCATGAACCATAGCTTAGAAGTTTGGTAGAAAGAAAACAGTTGTGTTTGGAAATATTGTGGAAAATAAAAGGAAGGAAAATAAAAAATTTATACAAGTAGCGAGAAAAGAGAGAATGTACTTTACAATAAGTAGATTTCAGAGCTTATTAGAGCCATAAAACATAGATAAACACTTAAGAAATTTCATAATCCTTAACCAATGAAAAATAAATGAATTCAGATTCAGATTTAAGATAACACAAAATTTTCCATAAAATCCTCACATAATGCACAGATCTATTAGACACAAAGTTCTTCAAAAATCCATATTCTTCTTATTCAATTCTACCAAGTTTTACATAATGAATATTCAATAATCTCAACACAAAGATTGAATCTTTAATTTCATGGACCAAAATTACAATAATTGGTTGCCAAAAAAATTTTATCCTTTAGCCCATAGGCTTCTCCCTATATTTATAGTATCTATAAAGATAGTAAAAATATGATACATTAATTATGTCGTCCACACGTGCTCAGCTACAAAACTGCAAGAAGTTTAGAATCTTTCTCCTAGAATTTTTTTTCTTAGCACGGATGATGTTCGAATGTTCTACAATTTTAAAAAAATCAAATAGTTTGCATTTAGTGCCAACTATTTCTAAGTAATTGAATTTTCCAAAATAACTTGAAGTAATGGCTTTTAACCGAATTACTTAAGTTTAACATTTCAGCTTGATTATGTAAACTACATTTTCTAGAAAAATGAGAAGAAGAAGTAGGAGAAGAAGAAGAAGTTATTCCAACTGAAGAACCTCAGTCTTGCTTTTGTCTTGGTAATTAGTATGTTAATCCAAGATATATTATAAAACCTTTTTCACTTATTTAGAAATGGATTAAATTTTTGTTTCATACATGAGGAGTTCCTTTTCTAAGATATTGTTAAATCCTTTTAATTTTACTAAGACAGGTCCAAGATTTTTTACGTCATGGTGAAGCATTATCAATTTCTCAATTAAATCATAATTGAAAGGAGTAATGGCCTCATCTATTTCCTACTTGATAAGACAAATAAATTATTCAAGAGTACTTGGTGGCTTATTAATGTCATATATTGTGATATAGAAGACACAATTAGCCTGTTGCTCTATATCTTTATGCAAAAGAAAATAATTAAATCCTCCTTCTTTCCCCTTTTTTTTCAATCCTTCTGGCACAATTTGTTCCTTAACTAATACTTTCTCTAGCAATGATTTTATTTCCTAAATATTTTCCAATTGGAGCTCAGTTATCCCCATTTTCATTGTTTATTTCCAATTCTAAGTTATTCAGTTGAGTTAGATTGTTTTGAAGATCTTTGAATCTATCTAGTACTTTTGATTATTCTTCCTTCACTTTCTTAGTGATTTGATTTATCCACTCATCCACCAATTTAGCGTTGTCCTCCTATTTCCTCAACTTATGTGATGACTTGAGGGTTAAATTGATCTCCTAATAGCACAGGATGAGAAGAAGACTAAGAAACCATTACAATCATTTGCACATAGTTTGGAATATTTTCTCATTTAGTTTGGCCTTTTCTTCCTTCTCCTTATTTAGCTTGAGAAAGTGTGTATCAATCAAGGTCTGAGTATCCTCCTTCAATCCTTTCATAGTGACTTCACCTAAACAAACTTTTGTAATAATTATATCCTACTTAGTCAACTCACCTTTTTTATTTCTTGATGTTAGAGTAGATACTTCAGAAAACTTATTCCCTTATGATTTAATTACTAGTTTTAAAGTTACCTTTGGAGATTTAGATTTATTCCCTCTCTTATCAATGCTCCTTAGCAATTGTAGGTCCATTTCATCAAGATTTATCACTTCTTTAGCTTCACAAACTATTTCCATTGCTAACCAAGATGAAATTTCCTAGCTTGTAGAAGTTGAAGAACCTAAATGTACTACCACCTCTTGAATTTTTCACTATTGCACGAGAGTGTACCACCATTTCTTGATTTTATTCTAGTACAGTATCTTACAATAGTACCTTTTTGAGATCTACCACTTTTTAGTAAACAACTTCTTATTTAATTGTTTTTTCTCTATAGTATTTTTTTATTGTATCTAATTCACAACACTTTCCATTTTATGATTCCTCATGAACATGAGTCTCTTCTTAAGCCTCTGTATGAATCTTCTTCTCATGATCTACCTCAATTTCTCCCTCTTGGATACTTTTTACTTCTATATCTTCCACTTCATCTCCTCATATCTCCCATGCTTAATATACTTCATGAGATGAAGGTATATCCAATTTAGCATTATGTCCCTACTCATAATGAGTGATAGGTTAATCATCTACTAGTGGGGTAAGAGGATTTCCTTGTGTAGAGAAAGGAGGAGGATGAGGGGGTGGAGTATTTACATTCATTGGGGAAGAGTAAAATAAAAAGGCTTAAGAAGTGGCATACTTATGACTATTTTGTCATATGAAGCTTGATATTAAGGGACCACTGAGGATGGGGAAAAAAATTGGGGCTGATGAAGGAGAAGCTTCATTAGTAGTAACATCTGGAGTTACTGCTTGTGTTGCTGATGAATGTTCTCCTTCTTTCATTGTTTAGGGATTCTTGTGCACTAGTGACCTTCCTGTTCCCTTTCTTATTTCACCACGATATCCCTTACTTTTAAATCTCACTTGAAATTTTTATTTCATCACCTATTCTTCCAAATAATAACCCCTTCCGAGAAGCCATTTTGAAGTGCAAGCCAAAAGCATTGAATTTATTTCCTTAATTGTTTTAACATTATTCTTTTTGAAATTAATGGATGGCAGTAGGGCCTTATCTCCTCTCATTTTATTGTAGGACTCAATAAGAACATTACCATCATTAGGAAGGTCTTTAGGGATCTTTTCCAGTCCAAAATCAAAAATTTTATTGACTTTCATCCTATTGTAGTCCCTTTTTTTTATTTCAAATTCATCCCTGCAATCTATCACAAAGTCCTCCAATGCAGGTATGTGCATAGATTCCAAAGAAACTAATTTTTGTAATAGTTTCTTGAAGTCAAAATAGGCCCTAGATTAAAATAATTCCTTCCTGTAATGATGAATCATTTCCTTCTGGATATTCCTTGCTTTGTGAATGTTGGCAGAAAGATAATTAACAATTGTAATAGGAAATCCAATTGCTTCCTTGTGATACTTTGACTAGAGATCATACATTTCTACCAATTGTCTACATAGCTCCATTAACACCCAGTTTTCATTTGGGTACCTTGGGATTTTGAGTGGTGACCCTAGAGAGTTACAGACCCTGAGATAGGTGAAATTGGAAAATTTAATAAAGACACATCCATACTTGGAAATTATATCCCATTCTGCATTAGTCATCCTCTTTGACTTTATTTTATTGTTGATTTTGAAAATAATTTCATAAAAGAAACTTATATTTACTCTTATATACTTCTTAAAATACTAAGATAGTACCAATTATGAAACTAAAATATTTTTGTATTGTACAACTGGGTAAAAGTTCTATTTGATGCTACAACATATACCAAATAAGAAGTCATCATGAAAATAAAAGTTTTCCTAACATCTTTGAGATGACAATCAATATTATTACTTATCTTCTCAGCCCAATTGATCAATGCATTAGTTTTGTTGACATCAATTGTTATAAAGAAGTAATGCATCCATGTGGAGAAATATTTGGAATTATTTTCTCCATTGATCCTACATAACAACTAAGTTATATAATCAACTTCCTGGATGAGATATGAAGGTCTTAATATGGTTTTAGGGAACCTGGATGCCTGTTTTGGATTTTTCAATTAGTTTACATTCATGATTTTAATACAATCAGCTATATTCTTTTCCAATTGGTTAGTGGCCTTCTCTGTGTTCACACATAACACCATATCCTTTATTAGGATCTTCAAGTAGTAGTTGAAAAATTGGGTGTCTAGTAGGACCACCAAATTTCCTAATGTGAATTTTACTACAAGCAAATAAGACATATTATTTTCACAATGGAATGTGGATTTGCAGGGTGGAGCTGCTTAAAGTTTTAAGTAAGCAAGTAGTAGGGGTTCGGTTTTCTACAATGAACTGCGATGTAAAAGAATTTCAAAAACCCATTTAGTATAAGATGTAAGAAGTAAAAGGGGTCAAATCTATACAATATAGGGGAAACAATAGTAGTCCTAAAACCTACTTAGGATAGTCTTAAAGCAATGAGGGGTCGGATTTCTGTAAAGTATGGGGTAGTAGTAGTAGGTTTAAAACATTCTTAGCATAGGATTTCAGTAATCGGGGGATCAAATTTTAACGATGCTTGGAGGGAAAAATGTAGTCTTAACATATAGGTTTTCTGGGGAAAGAAATATCCTTGGAGAATTCTGCCAAGTGGGATATGAGTAATGAGTAAGAAGTTACCTGAAATGATAAAAATAATGCTTTACTTGCTAGGGAAAAACTAGGGTTTTTCAAAGTTGACATTTTTCACAAAAACAACCATGAATATAATTTTCCCATACAAATCACAAGGTTTAACAATTTAAACCAATTATTTGCATGAATTAATGGAAAAACCCATAGATTTACAGAGCAGAAAATCCCTAGATGGCGAAATGACTCTTTAAAAAACCCAACTAGGAAAAACACAAGGAAGAACTAAAATAAAAGAAGAGGAAATGATAAACATGCCTATTCTACAATGGTTTTCAGATGGATTTCTGGAAAATCACTTCAATTTGATGGCTCGAGGAAGCTCAAAATTTGTAAGGAGGATTACTTTGCTTTGACAATTTGAATGCTAGGTAAAAATGATGTGAAATTATTTTTCCTTTTTAAACCTTCCACCTCATTAAATTCAATAGGGACAAGTGGGATATTTCCACATCATCATTTTCTTATGGGCGTGTTTCACAGTTTTATTTTTTAGCTTGAGGTTAGCGAAGTAAAGTGCTAGTGGTAACCTGATTTGGTTCAGGCTTGAGTAGAAATGTGGTGTTTTAATGTGACTTTACCTAATTACTTAAAATTTCTTGGCTAGTAAAGTAATTCAAAAAGGCCAATTAGATCTTGAATTGAAATGCAGGATTGGGATTCAACTTTTCTTTATTTCTTTATGAAGTAGAGCAATATCGATTTTCCGCAATGTATTGACAGTAGTATAAATCAGGCTTTAGGAAAAAATTTACATAATTGATTTAAAGAAGTAAATCAGTAGCATAAATCCACCTAGCATTTTTCATCACAAATCATGTTTTCATTGAGGACATATTGCAACTTATAAAGTAAAGTAACTTGGAAAACACAAATAGGTCTAGGGGTGATTTCCATACATAGCTTTTTTAGAGATTTTGAGAAATTTTGAGCAATTGGGTATTTTTCCAAATGCGACCAAACAACCTCTTGCAACCTCCTTAAGGAATCCTAATCAATCCAGCAATCCAAAAGAGTTAAGGAAAAATACTAAACAACAAAAACTTATTCAAGGGGTCACAAACAACCTGACCTGAAACCTTCACAAGGAAAAAAGCCCAGAATTTAAAGGGGTATACCAAGTTTTCTAAGCGAAATATTGGGGACACCAAAATTTAAATCTTTTGTGATAATTTTATAGGATATTTTTATTTTTATATAATAATTTATCTCAGTTTATGATTTACTATAAGATTGGAAAATTTTCAAAATATGAGAATGAATGATAATTTTATTTATTTATTTGAAATGAAAAAAAATACTAACTAATATAATAAAAATGGTGTCTACTGCAATTATTTCCTAGGGAACGATCTCAACCTCCAATCCAACTCTGTGAAAAGCATGATAAATAATTTTAAACGTTAGAGTTAAAGATATTAGACACATTATTATTCAAAATAAACTAAAATAACTAGTAAATTGTTAAATAATGTGGGATACATTAATTGTAATATTCAAACACTATGAAATTTTGATAGTGCATATACTAACAACCAGCAACAACAAATCACCCATTGTTTTCAATTTTCAAAAATACTTACGTTAATAGGATTTCGAATTCAACTTATATATGTTTCAACCACACTTCCCTATATGTAGAACTCGATAGTATAGGGTGGGATCTCATATCCTATATAGCATTTTTGTAACGCCCAAAAATTTTCGCACATGAAACCCAAAGCCAAACAAATATTATAATGGAAAAATTATAGGATAATGTTTTTTGTTAAAGGTCGAATGCTACACTTAACTAAAACCCAGGGTTAATTACCGACAGTCGCAACATTAAATAAATAAAAATATTAAATAAGAGAATTGATTAAATATATAGTTGAGTTTAAAATATTTCATTCCATTAATCCTAAATAAATTTAGTCCCTAGGTTCCTACAGTCATGAAAAATTAAATAATTAAAGTTCAAGTCAAAATAGCTCTTTCATTTATACTAAGCTAATTCATTAATTCTCCATTGCAAAAGTAAACTAAACTAATAAGGGTAGAGTTTATTTAATTTAATTCAAGGATAAAAATACAATAAAATTAATTACTTTCAACACACACTAGTGGCCCCTTTCAAAAAGGAGACCCATGTGATCAAAAAATCACCTCACCTACCCCCACCTAGCTATTGTAGGGAACAATCTTGGCCCTTGGATAAAACCAATATGGACCATTGGATGGGGAAATTCAAACTAAACCTAAAATCCATAACGGATGATCGTATTCATTTCATTTACTCATTTCATTCATTTTGGTTTTATAGGTTAAGTAAAATGGAAGATAAGGAAGCCATGGATGAGGAGGAAGAAGCTCGGGGATGGATACACACATCCCCCCAAAATTATTCATTTTATTTTTCTATACATTCCCATACTATCCTCATCTAGGGTTGTAATTTTCTCATTTAATTGTAAGGATGGTTTAAAAGAATACCCATTTGGGTATTTTTCATTCTCTAAAAGGATCTAATGTATTCTCTTATTTTGTTTTATAAAGAATGCCCCCCCTTTTTATAAAACTAAGTATATTTATAGATATATATACATGTATCTACACTTGTGTGTATATATGTATATATATACATCTACCCATTTTCTAATTTTATTTCCATCTCCCCTTTTTTTTAAATGGATTTACAAATCCACATCCCAAATTAAAAAAATGTTGTGTGTGTGTGTGTGCGTGCGTGTGTGTGTGTCTGTGTTTTTTAGCTTTCAAGTGGTCATGGAACGCATTTTAGTGACTGGGCAAAAGTATACACCGGTAGTTTAGCCACAGGAGAGAGCAATATATGCGGTTATGCGGTGGGGGTTAAACCCCATCGTAAATTTTTTGGTAAGTTTGTATGTGTGTGTGTGTGTGTGCATGTGCATGTGTGTGCGTGTGTGTGTGTGTGTGTGCGTGTGTGCATGTGTGCATGCGTGCATGTGTGTGTGCATGTGTGTGTGTGTGTGTGTGTGCATGTGTGTGTGTGTGTGTGCGTGCGTGCGTGTCTTTGTGTGTGTGTGTGTGTGTGTGTGTGTGTTTTAGCTTTCAAGTATACAGTGGCAGTTTAGCCATGGGAGAGAGCAATATATGCGATGGGGGTTAAACCCCACTATAATTCTTTTTTTGGTAAGTTTTGGTGGGGTGGGGTCCGACCCCAACCCCAACCCCCCACCCCGTATAAAAATATAGGGTGGGGGTGGTTTCCCTGATCCCTCTCCACCCCGTTTCCTTTTTCTATGTATAAATCCGTAAGGTTTATCAAGTGTATATTAATTTTTCTGAAAAATCTTTTTTTCTCCTTTTTTTGTTTGATTAAAACTCCTTTTATTACAATGTTGTTTATTAATAAAAATAATAATTAATAATAATAATATTAAGTAACAATAATATTAAATATATATAATTAATAATATATATTAATTATTAGCAATATTTCGAAACTAGCAATATTATTAGGATTATAAAAATATTAGTATACTAAAATGTATTAAATGGAAAATATTTGGGTAATATATCTTATTTAATTTCTCCTTTATGTATTACAAGAGGTCAAAGCAAGACAAATGAGAATAGGGAATATTTGTAAAATAAGTCTATAAGAGTAACCTACTACCATTGCATTTAAGTATAAATGTGGGTTTATATATTAAACTTTGTTTTGTTAAACTTACCTAGAATTAAGTTAGGTTAATTATGAGTTTTCTTACACAACTTATAACACAAAGTGGTGATAAAAGAGATTGCTTTCATTCATTCTTATACATCTAACTACTATTTCAATGAACTAGTTAGGAAACACCTTTATAGTTACAATGCTTCAATTCTCTCCTTTTTTTCCTTTTTTTGTCTTTTTAAAGAGGAAAAAATATCCATTTCATTTCACAAGCAAATGAAACTTAAAAGTATACTTGTTTCGTTCAAAATAGAGTCTCACACTCTATAATGTTTTGGAAATAAAAGTATATCTACTACTTTGGAAGTGGGAGTATATCAACCTACTACATTACAAAACTTTGAAAATGAAAGTATTTTGGAAATTGATAAGAAATATCCATTCCATCCTCATTCAAATCTCCCTTACTTAAAAAAAATCCAATTTTGGTAATTTTCTTCCACAAAACTACACATATGAGATTTTAATTTTATAAATCCACACACTCTTAAAGGAGTTTACAAGATAGAAAGATTTCCAAGAAGTACAACAACTTTCTGAAAAATTTACAATTTTAAAATGCATCCCCTCAAAATGGGGAGTATGAATATGAAAATAAATTACAACAGGGTTATCCATAACCACTTTCAAGTCTTCAAATATATATGACCTCTCCACAAAGGTAGCTCCAACTTAGGCATTCTTCAACTTCAAAATGAGACCACAACAACTAAGGGGGAGTATCCAACACTCTCCGCCTAACCTTAAATCCATTAAGGAAAGATTCCATTCCCTTAATGGCCCTAGAGCCCCAACCAAGGAACCATGAAGGGAATTGAGCAACATTGAAAACTATCACAAAGAGGCTTCTCAACAAAACACACATACAAGACAAACAACTCCACCAAGATCAAATAACCAACAATTTTACACATACACACCAAAAAAAAGAATTCAGGATCAAACCAAGTAGAGAAAGGGTTATGGGAGACCACCTGTTTATTCCTCCCAAGTGATGTGGGAGTCTTTACCTAAGCCTACAAGTGCACAAAAATAATCACACAATTCCTTATCTCTCCCTTGTAACAAGCAACAAATCCATTAATCCCTTTTCTCTACCCATAGGAAAAACTCTCATTCACACTCCCACCAATTTTCATGTCTCACATAACCTTCTTTTTCCCTCCCCAATGGTCCCATAATCCCCTTGTTATCAAAAATCAGCTCATGCTTATTTTTTGATAACTTACCTTCTTTTCCTCCTTCCTTGTGCTTCATCTCAAATTTCATGGATTTATGGCACTCAAATTTTTTTGGGTATTGCTTCATCAAATGGGAAATTTCATCCCCTTTCCAAAAAGGTGAAGAAGTTATCCTAACTCATTGTATTTTTTGAGTTATGGCTCGGCGGAGTTTACAGGGAAAATTTTCCCAAAATGGGCCGACGGGCCTAAGGGAACATTTTTGCCAAGGAAATAATGTGGATTGGTGGGGATGCGGAGGTGAATTCAGCACTTATCCCTTTTCAGGGTTAAAAAATCAAGTTCATTTGCCATCCCATGGGCTTGCGAAGAAAAAATCTTTGCCCCCAGCCAATTAGAGAGTGCCACGTGGTAGGCCTAAGCGGAACGATGAAGTGATGGGAAAATTTTAGCACTTACGCATTTTTTGTCAAAAAGCTCAAAGTCAAATTTTAGCCCACAAGCCTGAAGAAGGAATAAAGCACACTCGCGGGGCTAGGGAGATAATTTTGGAACTTAGCTTTTCTTGAGCAAAAAAGTTGAAGTCGAAAATCGGCCTGCAAATCTGACAAAGCAAAGTGGAAGGAAAGTGGTCAAGTTTCCGCTCCACTCAGAGAGTGACACATCATCGGCAAAAGTTGGCATGAAGGAAGAAAGTTAAGAATTACACCCTCTCTTTGTTCCAAAAATTTAAAGGTGTGAATACGGACGCATCCTTACGTCGAATTAGAAGGTGACACGTGGTTGAGGAGTGGCACACAAGCGGGCCCATGGAGAAGTTTTTGGCACTTAGCCATTTTTGGGAAAAACTCTAAGGTCAAATTTCAGCCTGAATGCCTGCAAGCAAAAGAAAAATTTTAAGGCCCGCATCCAATCAATAGATGCCACGTGTCAAGGTGGAGCGGTGGGCGACAGAAGGATTTTTAAGTTTTTGGATTTTTCCTAAAATTTCTCAAAGGAAAAAATAGAAACGCAAACCCACCGGCCAATCAAAAGATGCCACATGTCCACTCATCGACAGAGACTGGGGCATTGAGAGGATTTTGGAAATTTTTCCAAAGTTGTAAAAACACAAAAGGCAAGAATGGGGCTACATCTCCACAGCCAATCAGTGTGTACCACATGTCCACATCATCGGCGGTGATTTCATCAACGGAAGGCCATGGGAAAATTTGTCCTTATGGGCTAAAAGGAGCAAAATATTAGTTTGCACCCACCAACCAATCAGAGATTGCCACATGTCGTCAAATCTATGGGCCGTAGGGAGTTTTGGGAGAATTTCCAAATTTGCAAAAAAGGGGGATAATGTCATATTTTGGCCCGCTGACCCAATTTTTGACCTAATTTTGCCCTGTTTCACCCAGAAAATTATATAAAGGGCATATATTTCGATTCCAAAATCAGATTTGGGTGAAATCAGATTTTTCGGAAAGATCTCGATCCCCTCTATGCATTGGACGAATAAAAACATATTTTTTATTTCAATGGAAAAAATGCTAAAAACATCTTTCACGCCTTCAATGCGTATCAGATTGCTTTGAACAAGTCATTTTTTGTTTGAGCCGCCATGGTTGTCTTCTCTAGCATGCCAAGGATGGAGAATCAACTTAATTTGATGGGGGGAAAACCTAAAATGTCATCTCACACCTAAATTCCAAGATCAAATTGCTTCGAAGACAACAATTTATTCCATTTTCCATTTTTTGCTTCTTCAGCACGCAAGCCAAAAAAGATTAATCGATTTAATGTTTTTGTAGGCCGATTTGAAAGAGATTAATGGTTGGTGGTTGAGGAAAAGATCAAATTTGCTTCCCTTTCTTTTTTCTCTCTCTTACTTCAGCTATAAATGGAAAGGATTCGATCTTTGTAACAGTTGGATGTTTTTACTCTACATCTCCCTTTATCTCTGATCTGCAGCGAGTTTGTGGAGTTTTCAAACCTTCCATAATTCTGTAAATGTAAAATTTATGCCTTTTGTCCATTATAATGCCTTGTATCAACTCTGTGGAGCAATAAAATAAGCAAGTGGGTGATTTCCATCCCCTTTCTTTCTTCCATTACATATTTTCTAATCTTTCCATTACAAATCTGGTTATTTGTGCATGTGAGTTGTATTATTTTTATGGTCTGTGTTTAACAGCAGAGTGGGAGTTCATAATTCCTCAGTGCATCACCACCATTATCATAGATTTCATTATTTCTGCAACTTATTCTTCACCTTGGTCCCTTGTAAAGATTTAGAGTAGGACTTAGAATAGATCCTCTGCAAAATGAATGCATGCACCTGAACAGAGGAATAGGAACCAACCTTTAATCTGGAGAGTTTTTTCCCATTTTTGCAAGTCCCACACTTGGGGAAAAAAATCAATGTTGTGCAATCACACTATATGTCATTATCAAACTAGAAATTTGAGAAACATCCAGGGGTGCTGTGATTTTGCACTAACAGTTTTGGCATCCATTGACTGCATTTGGCTAGGAAGAAAAGCATTAGAAATATGCAGGTCTTTGGTGATAGTGAGTTGATAGTAAATCAAGTTGAAGGGCAACATGCTATAAAGAATGATTTTTCTCAAGATTTATAATAACAGAGTTTGGGACCTCATTGAGGATTTTGAGGCCTTTGGCATCAAATCCATCCTTAGGAGGAAGAATGAAGTTGTTGATAGGATTGCAACAGTTGGAGCAACGTTTGATTTCATGGACAGCAGTAAAATAGAATAAACATAACCAAACATCCATGTGATCGTATGGCCATCAGTGCTAGACAACAATACAAGCTAGTAGGTGTTTGAGAATGATCAACAAATCATTAATTTTTTATAAGAGGAGGCTGAATTCTATGCTAAAAATCAAGACAAATTAGAGCAATAGTACAGTGATCAAGTGGTATAGCTGAGGACCAACAAATTATCAATGGGTCTTGTGACTTTGGAGTCTATTTTTTAATCCTAATGATCAGCTTAGGAAGGAGAAATCTAACATCCAAGTCAAAGGAGAAGATTCATAGCCTATCCTTGTGGGAGAGAACAAAACACTTCAAATTGGCAAAGTGGAAACCGAGCAATAAAGGTATGAGTTCACTCAACTTTTCCAAGAGTTCCCAGATGTATTTTCTTAGAGCTATGAATACTTGAGAGGTTTCAATCCCAAGCTTGCACAACATACAACTGAATGAGATCCAAATGCTAAGCCCATCAGGAAAAATCAAAGGCCAGGCAACCCAAACATTGAGCCTCTAATGAGGAAGGAATTGAACAAGTTAATAAAGGCAAGTATCATATTCCCCATCAAGTATTCAAGCTAGGTTGCTGACTTGGTTCTAGTTAGAAAGAAAAATGGAGAAATTAGGCTGTGTGTAGAGTTTAGATATTTGAACAGAGCATCCCTCAAAGACCACTACCCACTTCATTCTATGGAGTAGATTTTGCAAGTTGTTGTTGGCTCTGAAAGGTTCTCATTACTAGATGGTTATTCAAGGTATAATCAGATCATGGTGAAGGAAGATGCTCAATTAAAAAATCATTCACCACCAAATGGGAAACCTATACAGAAAATAAAATGCCATTTGGATTGTCTAATGTTGGAGCCATTTTCAAAAGGGAAATGAATATGGAATTCAAAGGATTGATCAATAAAAGAGCTCTATTTTACCTTGATGACATCACTGTGTTTTCCCAAAATGCAGCAAACCATCTCTTTCATTTGAGACAAGTCTTTCAGAGGTGTACAATATTTGGGATATCTGTAAATCCCAAAAAATGTATATTCATGGCCCATGAAGGAAAACTTCTAAGCCACATTGTTTCCAAGAAAGGGTTGGTAATTGACCCAGAGAGATTTGAAGCGATTAGGGCATTGCCATTGCCAAGCCGTAAAAAATATCTTCAAAGCTTCTTAGGAAGAATCAATTTCATCAGAAGGTTTGTTCCAGACTTTGCTACTCTTGTCGAGCCAATAATGTTGATGTTGAAGAAGAGTGTGGCATTCAAGTAGACAGCTAAAGGAAAGGCAAGTTTTAAGGTGATAAAAGAAGCTATTTCACGAGATCCAACTCTCATAAACCCAAATTTCTCCAAATACTTAGTGCTTTATGCCTTTGCTAGAAGTGACACGATCTCTATAATTTCGGTGCAGTAGAACAAAGAAAAAACAAAGAAACCAATTGCCTTCTTCGGCCAAAGCCTGACAGACTATGAAACGAGGTATTCTTAAATTGAAAATCTTGTTTTGGCAGTAATTAGAAGCTTGAAGAAGTTTAAGCACTTAGTTTAAAATAATAAGATCCATTTACTGGTATCCCAAGTGGGAATTAAATATTTCCTTCTTAACAAGGATTTTAATGAAGAACTTGCGTGGTGGATCACTCATGTCATGGAGTATGACATTGAGATCAAGTTCACTAAGCTGGTCTGTGGAAGAGGATTATGTGAGCAATTATCCTTGAGCCAACCAATTGAAGCAAACAAAGGAAAGGATGTTGTTTTGGTGCTGCAGGACAGCCAAGAAGAAGCCATTTTAATTCTGCATAATGGTCAAGAAGAAAATATTGATATACCCACTCCTTGTTGGACTCAGAGCATAATACATTTCCTGCAAACCGGCCTTTTCCCTCCAGAAATGAGTAAGGTAAAGAGGAGGTATTTTAGATTGCAGGCCATTCCTTTTGTGCTTGTTAATGGCATTCTATTGAGATGCGTTAGGACATATCAAATTGAGAAAGTGTTACATGAATTCCATGATGGAGAAGTTGGAGGTCATTTTTCCCCATGTGTAACAACTCTCAAGATCATGAGGGAGGGTTATTATTGGCCCAAAGTATTCAGTGACTTCTATGCATAGATAAAGAAGTACAAAAAATATGCATTCTTCAGTGGTAAAGAGAGGTTATCAGCCCTTCCATTGAATCCCATTTTAGTTTTCCAACCATTTATACAATGGGGATTATACTTCATTGGATTCATCAATCCAAACTCAAGCCAAGGGCACAAATGGATTCTAACAGCAAAAAATTACTTCACTAAGTGAACTGATGCAGTAGCACTCAAAGAAGCCAATGAATCTAGCATTCTAGATTTCTATGAAGGGTTAATAATCATGTTTGGTATACCATCCACCATCATATCAGACAATGCATTGGAATTCATAGGTTCTAAGATCACTGAATGGGATCTTAAGAATGGAATATATTTGAGCACTTCATCAAACTATTACCCTCAAGGTAATGGCCAAGCTGAGTCCACAAACAAGAATTTACTAAGGATTATCAGAAGGACTCTTGATGAAAATAAGAGAACTTGGCATACTAAGCTCAAATCAGCTCTATCTTTTGATAGGATAACTCCCAAGAGATCCACATGTAACTCTCCATTAAGAATTTTTTATGGGAAAGAGGAAGTCTTGCCTATATCACTTGAGTTGCCAACATTGGAACTCATGAAGCAATTGGAATTGTTAGAGTTTGAGCCAATGGAGCTTAGATATGCTGAGTTGATGGAGTTGGAAGAAGTAAGAGAGAATGCAGCTCAAGCAATAGAAAAGGACCAAGCCTTAGTCAAAAAATTCTTTGACAAAAGGGCAAGAGCAAGGAACTTCCAAGTTGGAGATTTAGTGTTGAAATGGGATGCAGACTGAGAAAAGCCAGGAAGGCATTCCAAATTTTATTGCATTTGGAGTGGCCCTTACATGGTCACAAGTTACAAAAGTAGCAATGCCTTCTAATTTTCTACATTAGAAGGTGAAGAACTTCATATTCTAGTGAATGGGATCTACCTCAAACATTGCTGCTAAAAAGAAAAGGTTTCACCCTTGTACATACTAGTTTAGATTTTCAATTTCCCTAAGTGCTTGTGCACATTATTTTGTTGTAGTTTAGGTTATTTTCTTCCTAAGTGCTTTGCACATCTCTGCATGTTCTATTTGGAACATGAATGATTTATAATTTTTTACATAGTTTTTTGTGGAGTTGTGTTGCCTCTTGCAGTGCTTTGCCCTTGGCATTTGGTCAGAATCAGTGTCATTTTCAGTGGGTTTCCAAGTGGCTAAGCGGTAGTTTTTCAAGTTCAAATCAGTTGCAAGCTATAATCATGACTCCATGCCCAATGGATACTTCAACGAAGCTGATCACTTATGACCCCTCTAAGTCACCAAAATTGTTATAAAAAATCAGCTCATGCTTATTTTTTGATAATTTACCTTCTTTTCCTCCTTCCTTGTTCTTCATCTCAAATTTAATGGATGTATGCCTCTCAAAATTTTCTGGGTATTGTTTCATCAGATGGGAAATTTCTTCCCCTTTCCAGAAAGGTAAAGAATTCCTCCTAACTCATTGTATCTTTTGAGTTATGGCTCGGTAGAGTTTGCAGGGAAAATTTTCCCAAAATGGCTCGGTGGGCCTAAGGGAGAATTTTTGCCAAGGAAATTTGACAGATTGGTGGGGATGCGGAGGAAAATTCAGAAATTATCCCTTTTCGGGGTAAAAAATCAATTTCATTTACTGGCCCACAGGCCCACAAAGAAAATTTTGTGCCCCCATCTTATCAGAGAGCACCATGTGGTAGGCCTAAGCAGACCAACGGAGTGATGGGAAACTTTTAGCACTTAGGTATTTTTTGTAAAAATTTCTCAAAGTCAAATTTTAGCCCACAGGCCCGAAGAAGGAATGAAGTGCACTCACAGGACCAGGGAGACAATTTTTGCACTTAGCATTTTTTGGGGAAAAAAGTTAAATTTAAAAATCAGCCTGTGGATCTGATAAAGGAAAGTGGAAGAAAAGTGGTCAAGTTTCCACTCAAATCAGAGAGTGACACATCATTAGCAGAATTTGGCGTGGAAAAAGAAAGTTAGGAATTTCACCCTCTCTTTGTCCAAAAAATTTAAAGGTGTGAATTCATCTGTATCCCTGCTTTGAATCAGAAGGCAACACGTGGCCAAGGAGCAATGCACAAGCGTGCCCATAGAGAATTTTTTGGCACTTAGCCATTTTTGGGAAAAACTCTAAGGTCAAATTTTGGCCCGAATGCCCACAAGGAAAAGAAAAAATTTAAGGTCCGTAACCAATCAGAATACACCATGTGTTAAGGTGGAGCGGCGGGCGGTGAAAGGATTTTTAAGTTTTTGGCTTTTTGCCAAAATTTGTCAAAGGAAAAAATAGAAACGCAAACCCATTGGCCAATCAAAAGATGCCACGTTTCCACTCATCGATGGAGACCAGGGCATCGGGAGGATTTTGGAAATTTTTCCAAAGTTATAAAAACGTAAAAGGCAAGAATGGGGCCGCATCTCTGTAGCCAATCAGAGAGTGCCACGTGTCCACATCAGCGGTGGGGATTTCACAGACGAAAGGTCTTGGGAAAATTTTTCCTTGCAGGCTAAAAGGATAAAAATGTTATTTTGGACCCGCCAACCAATCACAGAGTGCCATGTGTCATCAAAGTTGTGGGCCGTGGAGAGTTTTGGGAAAATTTCAAAATTTGCAAAAAAGGGGGAAAATGTCATATTTTCACCCGCCGACCCAATTTTTGACATAATTTTGCCCTGTTTCACCCAGAAAATTGCAGAGGGCATATATTTCGATTCCAAGATCAAATTTGCATGAAATCAAACTTTTCAGAAATATCTCGATCCACTCTATGAATTGGAGGAATAAAAACATCATTTTTTGTTGATTTCAATGGACAAAATGCTAAAAACATCTTTCACTCCTTCAATGCGTATCAGATTGCCTTGAACAAGTTTTTTTCTTGAGCCGACATGGTTGTCTTCTCCAGCATGCCAAGGATGGAGAATCAGCTCGATTTGATGGGGGAAAACCTTAAAATTTCTTCTCATGCCTTAATTCTAATATTAGATTGCTTTAAAGACAAAATTTTATTCCATTTTCCATTTTTTGCTTCTCCAGCATGCAGGTGGAAAAAGAAGAATTGATCTAATGTTTTTGCAGGCCAATTTGAAAGAGATTAATGGCTAGTGGTTTAGGAAAAGATCAGATTTTCTTCCCTTTATGTTTTCTCTCTCTTGCTTCGGCTATAAATGGAAAGGATTCAATCTTTGGAATTGTTAGACGTTTTTACTCTACATCTCCCTTTCTCTCTGATCTGCAGCAAGTTTTTGGAGTTATCAAATCTTCCCTAAATCTGTAAATGCAACATTTATGCCTGTTGGCCATTGTAATGCCTTGTATCAACTCTGTGGAGTAATAAAATAAGTTTGTGGATGATTTCCAACCCCTTTCTTACTTACATTGTATCTTTTCTTATCTTTGCATTACAAATCTAGTTATTTGTGCTTGTGAGTTGTATTATTTTTATGGTCTATGTTTAACAGCAGAGTGGGAGTTCATCATTCCTCAGTGCATCACCTCCATTAGCTTATATTTCATTATTTCTGCAACTTCTTCTTCACCTTGGTCCCTTGGAAAGATTTAGATTAGTTCTTAGAATAGATCATTTGCAAAATGAATGCATGCACCTAAACAGAGGAATAGGAACCAACCTTTAATCTGGAGAGTATTTTCCCATTTTTGCAAGTCCCACACTTGGGGAAAAAATTCAATGTTGTGTAAACACACTGGATGTCATTATCAAACTAGAAATCCGAGAAACCTCCAGGGGTGCTGTGATTTTGCACTAACACCCTTCTCAACACACCCAAGTAAGGCCAACTACTCAACCCACCCACACAACACCATCACAAGACAAAAATACTTTTAGTAAACACAACATTGCTTACAACAACAAAGTAACATAATAATAAAAGTGTGGAGATCCTATCTCTCCATCAAGATCTAATAAGAACCTTCACAAGCCTCTTTAAATCGAATCCAAGCACTCAAAAAGCTCCCAAATCTAAAAGTGCACAAGAAACAAAATGAGAAAGTAACCCCCATTCCATCCAAAAATCAACAATAAATAGAAGTTGGATGTGAGGATGATGAGGTGGCTTCATGTAGGATGCTAATGAATCATCCACCATTCTCAAACTCAATTCAAACCTCAATTCAAACACACTAAGAACAAGAAACATCAGTGTACAAGCAATGACTATGACAACCCACATGACTCAAAACTTGCACACCATGCTTTCAAGGGACAAAAATAAATTTGGAAAGAAATAAATTGCTATGATTTTCCTTCTCATACACTCAAAGATGGACAAAGAAGTCAAAATTGAGCTTCCCAACCCATAGGTAAGGTTGTTGGGCCAAATGAAGAGGCATGGAACAAGTCTTGCTTGTCACACAAGTCTCTAAAAGTTCCCCCAAGTCAAAATCCGAATTTTGAACTTGGGGTGGAGTAAAATACTCCCAAATCAGCATAAATTATTCTTACACAAGAACTACAAGATCACCTCATCACTATTAGTCACATCTCCACTTTGGTTAAACTAAACAAGAAGGTTTAAGTCTAATAAACACACAATTACACATGCTAATAAAGTGAGAAATTTTCCAAATTTAAATACACAAAACATAAATAAACACATACAAAAATTAAAGAAAGGGACACAATTCACCCCATGGCCACATATGTGAAATCACCCCCCATGGGAGACTTCCAAACAAGACATGCAAAACATGCACTAAACAACATTACACAAGTTGTCAATTTTGGCCTCGTTGCTCAATGCTCGACATCCTTTTGTGGTTGGTCACCTATCCCCTTTGGTTTTTGTGATAAAAGTCCTGCACACAACAAAATACCTCTCTGGCCTTTCAGACGTATTAACAACATCGATAACATATGCATATAAAATCAATGTTCATCATTCAACATTTAACAATTCTATTCTCGATAAATATATCAAACTCTAAACCTAGCATCCATGAGATTAAAATTATATTCCAACATCTCAAAAACATAACATGTCAATATAATATTGTCATTATGAAAATCAACATGCATCAAATTGTCTAACATCTCTATCTAGTGCATCATAATAAAACATAAACATCATGGTATCAATAATCCACATATCAGTAAAATCTAGCATCTATTGATCAATGTATCCAAATCAAAATGTCTGAGCATCAGTCCAATAGTATCAATATCAAGATAAACAATGTCGAAGAGGAGTGGGCACTACAATAGCCCTATCTATATAACGCCCAGATAGAGATAGGTTGTCTATTCGATAGGTTGTCTAGTATAGCCATACATTGGAAGCCCCCCAACCTATATAGTAATCATTTTATTCTAGTATCTTTCTTTTTTATGTGTCATTTATGGCATGTAGGATGAGCTCGTGCAGCTATAGCAAGATTTGAGAAACAAATTGATAGTGATTTTGAACATGTTCTTTCATGACCCTACCCGTATGTATATATGCACTCCAATCTATTGCTTAGAGTGGAGATTATCTACACGGGGCCACCATCTATCTATATAGGGTTCTTGGACTGAATCACCTATTTCATTTATTTGGCGGAAGGGAGAGGTTGTGAACCACACTCATGCCAATTTGAGGCCTAGGTGATCCCCGTGAATGAAAGAATTTATTGGGCCCGACCACCGTACTAAACGGCCTAACTGAATGAAGTGGTTGGAGTGACTATATCCTACTTAATTATATTAAGTATTTTAAATACACACACAAAGATATATATATATATATATATATATAAAACCAGATGTTTAATTTTTTCTAATGATTCAATCTCGTTCCTTTAGCATATTAACTCACGTATATTTACTGATAAAATGATTACTCTTCATTAATTGTCTAAATGGGATTCTTGCTAAATTGATATTCTGAATTAAATGGCATTCTTATTAAAGTGATGTATTTGTTTCCTTTCACTAATTTTATTATTGTTTAGAAGTGATACATTACTTAAAATATGGCATTCATGAAATATTATGAAATTCCTTATCATGTTATTGTCATGATATTAGATTCGTAGGTTAAGAGATACATTCACTAATTTCGTGCATTCTCTAAATATAATGTTATTACACTATAGTCAAAGGTGTTGTACGCTTTTCTATAATTTTCTTACATTATATATTATTGTGTCAAAAACTCTTTAATATTTTAGTATCTATTAAAAATTTCATTTTTTAATCTTCAAATCTTGGAATTAATAATTAGCAGTTAAGATTTCTAAATAGACATGTATGTCTAAAAAAATTCTAAAATAATGTCTTTTCTGAAAAAAAACATTTAAATATACTAGAAAACATTTAATAGTCCCTAAAAAACATCATAATTACAACATGAAATTTAACCATTTCTTTAAAAAAAAACATTTTATAAACAAACATTTAAATTCCAAATAGGACATTTATTACATGTCTAAACAATTTCTAAAATTATATCTTCTGCTGAAAAAAACATTTAAATATACTAGAAAACATTTAATAATCCCTAAAAAAGCATCATAATTACAACATGAAATTTAACCATTTCTAAAATAAAAAATAAAAAAAAGAAAGACATCTTATAAACAAACATTTAAATTCCATATAGCACATTTATTACACTCCATAAGCTGGTTCTTTTATTTGTAGATTCATTACACTCCTACACATTAATGTGTTAGTTGCATCGTGTTGTCATTGCACTTGCGAAGGTGCAAGTGTTAGTTTATTTATTTATATGATTTTTTTCTACAAATTACATATTTAAGTATTGTTTTATGTAGTGATTCTTAGTTTCTTCGTATAAAATTTGATAGTTAGTAGCGAGACTTTTTAAATCGACATGTATGTCAAAAGATATCCCTAGTATTGACCAATTTCTCTAATTTTAATTGATTTTATCTTGTAGGGTTAGGTACGATCATCTAAATTGTTAACCCTCTTAAAATTTAGTTTCTCCTCATCTTTAATTTTTTTCAATCATTACCATATTTGTGTACTTATAATTTTTTAACTTATATTTTTGTAGCAAAAAATATTCCAACATTTAAATTTCAAATAGATTTTTAAAAATCTTATAATTTGGAAATAATATATCATTAATTATAGTATTTTTTTCAAACAATTTGTTACATTTGATCATTTAAACTTATATCAAATGTCCACATCATTACAATTATAATTATGTCATTTATGCAAACTACATATAAATGATTGTTTGACGCACGTGCATATGGAATACCAACACTAACATTTATTTAAGGAGAATGTTGTTGGCCTTAAAAAAGTAGCATGTAATAATCCAATAGCATTATAATTTTAAAATCTAAAAATAACCAGTGTTTTTTTATAGATCTTTGTGATTATGTGCCGAAATTGAAGATATTGTATACAATGTCTTGCCACTTAGCATTCTACAATTTACAAGCATGTTTTTCGTTTAAGTTCTCTTGTAGCCTTTGAAATAAATTTTTTGTTAAGAATGATTAAGCACAAGCTCATTTGTTGTTCAATTTCTCATTAATCTTTTATTGCTATGAATTTAGATCCATGTTTTTTTTGTTTAAGTTACCAAATGCTATCACATTTTCTTAATAATTACTTTTTTCAACCAATACAAACATGTGTAAAGCTGGTACTCATGGGGCATTAATTGGTTTTCGTAACTTGCAAACCTAAACAGTGGGAAAAAAACATAATCCACAAAATCTGAAAAACACCCGCCCCTATCTGAGACCAAGTGAAAATTGGAAGCTCACACTTCGCATGTGAACTGTTTGACCAGATGCTTGGAAGAAAACCAGATTCCACAACCTTTTCCAATGCCCTTCACGTTTGTATTTGCACAGGAGATTGAAATAGGGTATGGAACGCCTCCAAAGCATATGGAAAGGGGATTTAAGTAATTTATTGTAGCTGCAGTGACCTCTTGCAACTGTTTCAAGATGTGTAGCAAAGAATGGATACCAAAGGTGGATGTATACATTAGATGCCCCGAGTTTCTGCGTGTAAACCCTAACCATGCAAGCTCCATTTTTGGGGATTTAATGTGTCTTTCCCACAGATATTGGGGAAATACAACTGTTACATGAGTTTATTTTATAGAATCAAGGCCCAAAAGTAGTCATTATGTGTGCCGGATTTAATTACATGGGTCACACTGGTGGTTTATATATCATTTTTATTTATTTATTTATTTCATTAAAAAAACTAATGTTGGTTGTGTAGATCTGCACCACTCGTGCAAAAACATTTGGGCACATGAATTGTTTGACAGAATTCTTTGGAGAAATGGGATGCAATTATTATGTATATGCAAAAACGTAGATGCCTTTTTAATGAAACTAAGCTATTTATCAAAATGTATGAAGTTAAAATGGTTGTATGAAATGAAATGATTGAAGACAATGCACATAATGGGTCTGTAGAAAGTCTTGGGTTGATTAAAAGGGCTTGGAACTTCATATTATGGATTTGTGTTGGACTTGTGGACTTGATGGTTATGTGTGGATGTGTGGAATTTCTTAGTGTTGAATATTTTAGGGAAAATTCTAAACTTTTGCATTGATGTGAGAGTTACAGTTACAGTAACTACAATGGATATTTTTTCTTGGTGATTGAGAAGCTCATATGGTGTGGAGTCACCATTAATTACAACAACTCTAATTTTTGAGGTGTAAAAAATTAAATAAAATAAATTTGGATTTACAAATGAATTTGGGAGGTGGGATTGTTTTTAGTAGACATCCAACTCATACTTGAAGGCCCTTGTTGACCTCCAAAACTTTTGTTGGAAGAGTATCAAGAAACTAGAAGGATCTCTATTGTATTAGTGACATCATCAAATCTACATTCAAATTAGAGCAATAGATATGGCAGTTTTATTTCATAGAATGGGATTTGTACCACTGATGTAGTATGGATTCAAGAATGTGGAGGGTTCTAGATTACATGTGTTGTTGGCCAAAAATCTTGAACTAACTCTTTCTAACTCACTTAAGTATTGTGGTTCTTGGAAGTTAACTTAGAATGTAAAGGACCCTCATGCTCGCCTCCTCATGTAACTAGAGTCTCTTCATATAAGGCACGGTTTTCTCTCCACTCTAACATGTCTTCGCAATATAGTTTTTCTTTTTTATGTAGTTAAAAATATAAAATGAGGAAAAAATATATCTTTTTTATAAAAGTTAGAAATAAATTGTACTTCGAAAACGTCGAATCTGCTTTATTCCATCACATTTAAATAATTTGTATTGAATGTTAATCTCACTTGGTAAAAATTAATCTAACAATACAAAACTTAGACGTTGGGTTAGGATAACGAAAAAAACTCAAGCGAAATAAGATGAAATTCAGAATTCATCATAATGTTCAATTGTACTATTACAAAATTTCATAAAATGTAATTTTTCTTAGACGCGCAAAATACCCCTCTAAATCTCGCAATGGAAAATGATTCCTTAAACATGTTAAATGATGATGTGGGGATGCCACATCAACCACTAGAATGATTGCATATAGTCATTTGAAAAAAAATGTCACTAGTCTAGGACCGCATTGATCAATATTACAACATTGGATAGCTACTGCGAGTTAATAATTTCATTTGGTTTTGGCTCACAATTTTTGCACCGCATCGAGGAACAAATTTTTGTTACTTCATACCTCAAGTATTTTTGGAGGAAAATCATAGGAACTCTTTAGTTTTCTTAAAATCATCTTGGATTTTGATTATCTAAAATTGGAATAAACTAGATGTATGCTAATATAGTTAATCTAATCTAGGAGGACAAAACCATTATAAATAAATAATCTAAAGTAGTGTAAAATGACTAAATAATTAAAAGTAATGGAAATAAAACCATAACATGCAAGAATAAAGTGAGGAAAGAAATAAACTGATTTTAGATGACTGTGGCAGAGTGTCTCAGATCTGACATGAAATTCTAAAAGTAGGAATGGCTGCACAGAGGTCCTGAAAATGGTGGATCTTGAAGATCTGAGAAGACTGGATCACCCAGGAGGGTACTAGGGCACCTTGGGGTTCCCTGGTATGGAAGAACATGCGCCCTAGTCTCTAAAAAACTTAGAACTTGATTCTTTCAGGATCAGAGGGTTACCTATGTAGTGCCCACTCCTCTTCGACACCTAATTGGCTACAATCATGTTTAGTAGTTTCTTAGTGACATGGACATTACTATGATATTTTGGATATCATGTTTTTAGCATGTAAATTATGATCATTAGTGTGTTTGTGAATCTTTTTATGGATTGTATGGATTCCTAGCAGACATTGTTAAATATTTCTATACGTGATGATGGTTTAGTGTTGTTTTGTTATATGCTAGCATTTTGGATTCTTGACAATGATGATTATGTTTGACGATTGGACTAACCATATGAGCACATTGGTGTTATGATTTATTAAAAATGTGATGATGATAATTGATTAGGAGTATGTTTTCATATACATCTAAGTAGGTTTAAAATTGCAATAAGTATGTGAATTACATGGTTATCGTAAAATATGAATTATGATATAGGGTTATACTTAGGCATAGGGTGATAGTAAATATTAATCGTATGGTAAAAATTTTATAATTAGTACTTATGAATAATCGATTTAGAATAGAATTGCTTAATCATGATAATGATACAGTTATGTTATATAATGATTTTATTTGGTATATGACATACGCGTTTTGATTTCCTTATGTATGGACATGGCCTTGAGGCCGAAGGTGGTATTTTTTTTGTTGTTTGCAAGAAGTGAAATCACAATAAACAAAGAAGGGACTAGGAGAATAACTATGGAAGAATACCATATGTTTACAACAAGGTCACATTGGCAGTCGTGTGTGTGTGTGCATTATCGCCTTACTTGTTGTATTTGTTAGAGCTCTCCAAGGGGGAGCAGTATTATAAGTGACCATGGGTGTGAATGTTGTATTTTTCTTTTATTTATTTGTCTTAGTTGTGTATGTGGACTTATTGAATTGTAAATTCTTCTCATTTTATTGTACTTATTTAGTGTGCGCTTGATTTAGTTAATTAACTATGTGGATAATGCTAATTTTGAGATATGACAAAGGGGGCGATAAATGTGTTGGATAGTCCTTATTATCTTCATGATTTTGATTGTATTTTATTTTATTTTGGTTTTTTTACCCTTCCCCATTTTCAAAACTCGGATTTCGACTTTGAGCCCATTTTTTTATGCTTGTGGGACAATTTATACTTGTCCCATACTCCTTAAACTCTCCCACCAACCTAACATATGATATGAGGGGTCAAATTTAGCCCTATTATGAATTTTTAAAGGAAAAATAGGAAATTAGTTCCACCCTTTTTCCAAACCCTCTTAATTATGTCCTTGAAAGTGTTGAATGGTGTTTTGTGTGCAAGAATCGAAGTTTCATACCCTCACCTTACTCATTTACATTCTTTGTTTATGTGTTTGACTTATGAGGTGGATTAGGGAATGTGGCATCCGACATGGAGCCACCTTGCAATCCTCTCCACCATTTTCTACTTGTTGGAGCTTTTTAGTTGTTTTGGGGGCTGCTTGCTTGGGGATTTTTTGAGAGATTGCATGGTAATTGGTTTGTATTGTGGAAAGAAGTTAGAGCTTGGTTTCTTGAATATTTCAAGGAGGTTTCAAGGACAAGGTAGGCCCTTATACTTTTATTTTAACATTTCTTGTTTATGTATTATGTTGTAATTTATATGAATGCATGTGATTTTGTATGGAATTGGGTAGATGTGACCATAAGGATGGTGTAGGGAGAGGGAAATGGAGCCATTTTTGTGGAGGTAAAAGGGATTATGTGAGGATTTTGTGGAGGGAGTGTGGGAAGGGTGATCCACCAATGTGGAGTTAAAACGAAACTATATCATTGTATCTTTTAAAATGGGGAGATAAGGAGTCGTGTGTGTGTGTGTGTGTGTGTGTGATTTGTGTTAGTGCACTTGGAGGCATTGGGTGGAACCCTATTCCACGTGGGAGGCACAGTGGGATGGCTATCATATTTTCTTCTCCTTTGGCTTAGTTTTTAATCCTTTGTGTTTTGGAAAGTTGTAGATTTTTATTATTAATGTTATTATTCTTATATGTGTTGCAAGTTCAATTAGTGTGTATGTATTTATTGTTGAATCCATTTTTTTAAGAGTTGTCATGATTTTGAACACCCCTTATTTCTCCATTGTTGGGGCTCGGGGGCCAATGAGAAGGTAGGCTTCACCTTGTCATTGGATTAAGGTTTGTAGGTGAGTTTTTCATAACTCCCTTTCCTTGTTGTTATTTTAGAGATGGAGGAGAAAAAAATAAGTTGCAAATTAAATCTATGGGATGAAGTTGTATTTGGGTATTTGAATTAAAAAAAAAAAATTGTTGTAAAATCCAGCATGTTGTCTCCATTTTTGTGTGGAGGGCATTTTGTAATTGCATTTTAAATTATGAGTTTCTTGTAAGAGATTTATTCAAATCTGAAATGAACTATTAAGTTGTAGAATGTAAATGGTTGAAAGGAGAGCATTTGGAAGTTGTATCTTATTCAAACTTGCATTTTTTTGAAATCTGCAATTTAACTTTAAGTTCTACTTTGTTCAAAAATATGAAATTGATATTCCATGGATTTAGAAATACATTGGAGTATATAAATGTGTTTCTTTCTTGTAATGTTCTTCTCATACCTCAATACGGGAATCATTTATTTAGATTGTATATTCACATTCTAGTTTTATAGAAAATTTTAAATTTAAGAAACCATAGTGTACTCATTATGGTAGTGAAATATTTCCCCTTGTTACTTGAAAACCAAGAAACAAGTTTTATTTATACTTTTGTATTTTTCTATAACAATAAGTCCAACAATTGTACAGATGTATAAATAAGTATGTATGTATGTATGTATGTATGTATGTATGTATGTATGTATATATATATATATATATATATATATATATATATATATATATATAATGAAATTGTTGTTTGTTTTATTTAAAACATATTATATAAAAATATATTCGGGGGAGGAGTGGGGGATTTCCCCACATTGTTTTAATTTATATAAAAAATATATATTATTGGAGGGGGGGTGGGAGGTGGGCGGGCAGACTTCCTCCCACCCCCGAACTTTACAAAAAAGGGGTGGGCAGGCATGGTGGCCCCACCTCACTATTTTAAATAGGGGGTGGGTCGGCCAAAGCTACCCTTCCCCATATTATTTCTTTTACCCATGTGCACAGTGATCCACTTCGACCTGTTAACCAAAACATAAAAAAAAAATATAATATTATTGGCAAGAAAAATTGTCAGGTAACAAATTGGTGGTTTTCTTGTCAACCCTTTAAGAATCTAAGTCTCACTACTTAACAAGTGCATATGTCGTATATGCATGCTCGAGTTAAATGATATTTATATTGGTTCGTATTGCGGTCGGGGATCCAATAGGGGCACTCCACTGACCCTATGAAAAAGCTTTGAAATACCTACAAGAGAAGAATTTTATAGGAGAGCGGGAAAGGGAGTGAGAATGTTGGATGAGAGAACTAATGTTGCAAGTAGAAAATAAGATTCATGCATAGACCAATTAGAAGTTTCATCACATGCATTTAAATTAGGAAGAAACAATACTGCAAACAACAACAAGACCAATTAGAATTTAATGAACACAAAGTATTAGTAAAACCCTTAGTCAAAAATGACTATAAAATCCTTCTTGTATTGATGCTAAAGAAGAAATTGTAAATAACATAAGAATGGAAGACATTTTCGATTAAGGGAAATGAAAGAAATTCAATATCTCTTTGTTCTCTTCACAAACATTTCTTTGTCATGAATTCACAAAATACAACTCAGAATTCTAAGAATTTTTTTAATAAGACCCTCAAATTAGGAGTTTGCTAGAATTTATAGAAGAGAAAGAAACTCTTCAACCCCCTGGTGACTTTTCAAATACCATATTATTACTTTAGAATTTTCATATTCAAATTAAATATTTAAGTCCCTTTTATAAATACTAGGTGACTTAAAGTTTACATTATTTTTCCGAAGTCGCTTAAATATATATCAAAAGGTGCAAACCCCAATGCAAAATTATAACATTGAAGAGAGAGAGCACTGGAAGAGAAGAGAACAAAGAGAAAGAGGAGGAAGAAGAAGTGTAATGCCTTTGCCATGTTGATATTTGTACTTTCTTCTATAATTGAAGTTTGGAAATGTTTATATGTGATTCATGTTATGAGTTAGTGTACTCTTTGAACTGTTGGTTATGTTTCTAGAAGAGATATCTATTTCCTGCAGAAGAATCTGATATTAATCATACTTTGGAAAAAAATTACTAATGTTGAATGATTATCATGTACTCACTAAATGGATCTTTGCAGTACATTATGTGAACCTAGCTGGTAGGAAGTAAATGCGGTCTTCTAGAAGCAGTTTTCATTGGCAACTGCTGATCCATTTCTTAGCATTGATTTTTTGCACGATGTAACCTCGTTCATTGATCTTCTGCATTTCTAACTTTGCATTAATTGAAGGACTTGGGTTTCATCCTCATCCATTCGATCTCTGTACTTTTGATTCATGGTCTTCGATCCTTTAATCATTAACTCAGAGTGAGTTAGGTTACTTTGGATGTTGATGAGTAAAAACACTCGAAACCCTAATCTTTCGCATTTTCATTCTTGAGCTCTAGTCGAGCTAAACGAACTCTGCAAAAAAAAAATTAACGGCTGCCATTGATGAATCTTTTAAGCTTGATCTCATTCCATTTTTAATTTCTTGGAGCATTCTTTTGGATATTTCATGGATTTTGAGTTGTTATTTATCGTGTTGCCATTCTTTTCTGTTCTGTGTGAGCTATCTTCGAGATCTCATTCTATTGAAAACATCCCTATAGGAGAGTTGAGAATGTGACCACCATTGATGAGCTTTTGAAGTTATGTGGTTACTTTCTCCTTGTTGGATCTCTGGTTCGAGTTTTCAAAAGCCATTTGTTAGCTCGACGAGGACATTTTCAGGATTCCATGGAACTTGGATTTGTCTGAGCATAAGCTTTCTAGGTTTTTTAATTTTACGACCTTACCCTAAGGATTTACTGAAATTTATACTTAGAACTTGTAAGTTTCAACTAGGTACTCATATTTCTAGATATGGCATTTTTGCATTGTGGGTAATCATTATTTTCTTTGAAATTTTTAGCTCGTTGTGAGATAGATCCAGATCTTTTGTTGGTACTTACATATTCTAGATCTGACTGTTATGAAATCTTTGGCTCGTAAAAAGAAAGGCCGCCATGGTAGTTGATTCTGAAGTTCTGGTTTCTTTGATTTCCCAACTGTGATAGAGGCATATTCTCTGATATTTTGTACTTAAGATGTCAATATTCTTGTGAAACCTTGATCTTTGAGTCAAAAACTTGTTGTGGGTTCTCCCTTTTGGCTTTGAATTCGATGATATTTTGAGGGTTTGCTTTGCTTCAATTATTACCAATGATTAATTGTTCCTTACCCTGATCTGTATTTTTCAATTTATGGCTTGAGATATTACAACCCAGATTTGGGTATCCTTCCTTTGGCATGGGTATTTGGACTTCCTTATTCCTTCTTGATTTTGTAATCTGTTTTAATACTGCATTTCCTTTTACTACAATTTTGATATGTATGCTGGAAAATTTAAAATGTCCATTTCACATGTTGAAGCCCTGTCAAAATTTTCCCAGAATTCTTTCTACTTTAGTTGCAATATGAAATATGTACTTTACCTGCAAGTATCTCCTCTATTATGTACTGCAACTTCTTCTATTTCTAGAATAGATGTTAAAATTTGAGTTGCTTTCTTCCTTCATACCACTATGTACTTGTGATTTATTTCAATTTTGATGTACCATAGGTTAGAATTCGTTTGAAAAATGGAACTTGTACCTGCACACTTAAGAAAATAGTTAGGAAATATTTAGGCTTTTTGTCCTCTCTTATGTCCATAGTTTTATTTGATTCTTTCTCCTTCTCCCTGAGTGAGTAAATCATGTATGCATTATGATCTTAAAGTAATATACATCTCTTTTTGTTAAAAGATTCATATGCATGAATTAGGACAATGTAGGAATATGGATTAACCCTAAACTCTTAAATGATAATTTTCCTCTTTTCTTCTTTTTAGGTACAGTATTTCCAGTGGTGAAGATGAAGAGAGAATAAGCTGAAGATGAAGATGCATCAACCAAAGGAGAAAACCCAAGGCAATGATGGGTTCACTCATACACCTCTATTTTCTATTTCATGCCTGTGTACCTCTTATTTCAGTAGCTATAATTTACTTTTTAGTAACATACCATGGCTTGTGTGGGAACATTTGAAATTCCTTATGAATGAAACATTGAATTCTGAAATTGAGTTGTGTATTTCTTTCTGCATTTCAACTTTATGTATGGAGTGTATGATGAACTAAACAACTCAGTAACATAATTGAATGTCTTAATCATGAAGGAAAGAACATTAAGAATACATGTACCATCCAACAATGAAATCTGATTTCTGCAGTCTGCATTTATGTTTGTTGTTCCAAGACTGAACATTTCATCTATTCTGCAATTGGATGTCTTCATCAAGACAACACAAGTTTCCTTCAGGGCATTGTGTTCTTTTGTTGAAGATAGTCATGAAATTGTATACTATGTGATTTGTTACGTTTTGTAACAGTACACATAGCTGCAGATTTCATGTAGTCATTAATTAATTCAATAGTAACAATATTGTTTGAAATAAACTCCCCTAGCTTAGGTATACTTCACCAATGCTATCCATCATAGCGAATTTTTAAATTATCCATTTTTGCACAAGTGCAAAAATTGCCAACATAAACCATGATGGATGTTTCTATGTAATAAGTACAATGGTGGGCCGAATCTCTGAAAGGAAATCCTGGATATCTTTAGTGAAGGAAAATGGATTTCCTACCTCATTCTTAACATATTCCTCAAATGGACCAATCAACTCATCGACAGTTATGTTGGCTCCCATTGCAGGTACTAAAAGCTTCTAAATTTGGTGGTTGATGTTATCCTGTAACTTGTATGCTTGTTCCTCTATATCTTCCAATTCGGTGATGACTCGGTTTATTTCTTAAAATATGATTTCCAAGGCCCTTTCCCACACACAAGAAAAATCTTCAAAAGGATTCCCAAAAAAAATCCTATTGATCAAATCTTGAGGGCGAGTGTTTCTCATTTCACTCACTACTAAACCCAGAGGATCCCTGTAGTCGCTTTCTTTCTCTAAGTCTTATTTGAGTGTGTACATCATATTTTCTATAGCACACATGTAGGAGAACATTTTGAATGCCTCTTGGAACACTTATTTTCCCTTTTCAGAAATTCAGGTGATCCATTCACTATTCGCTTATCACTGCATTATGAACGTGTGCGTCCTCTATTAGGTTGTGGAGCCTCTTTTCATGTGAGAAAGTGTTGAAGATTGTACACTAATAGTACTGTACACTTTCCACAATTGTCTCACTGGGATTCAGGGGCACAACCCTTGAGAAAAAAAAAATTCCTCGAAAAAAATGCCTGATATACCGGGAAATGTGCTTTTCTTATATGGGTGGGATATTTTACCCATAGGTTTATGGGACGGTTTCGGCCTATAGTATTGATACCCACAATTTTGTAAAAAATTTTAAGTAGTTGTCTAGTTATGTGGTTTTGTGCATATGGTAGGGTTGATGTAACATTGTAGATGTGTCTGAATTCAAGTGTGAATTATGTATAGTTTGTTGAGAATAGCTCCAAATAGATCTGGGTATTGTATTGAAAGAGCGGTGGCTTGTAAGAAAATATGAGCAAGTGATTCTTGTTGGACATAGCCTAGATTGGGTGAACCACGTTAAATATCATCTCCTTGTGTTGTATTATTTTTATTCTGCACTTTTTTTTTAGATCTATAATATTTTATGCATATTAGTTCCTACTTATGTGATTCTATGAGGGATTGTTCTGCATATTTTATCCCTTATTTCATAACATCATCTTGATAGACTCTAGAATGAAGTTGTTGATGGGTGCAACTTCTTCAATGGGAATTGTTTTGTCGTTCAGATCAACTAGATGTTGCACATAGGATGAAAGAGTTTGCACCTCTTCCTTTAGTTCATCAATCTTATTATTGTATTCTTTGTTCCTTGCCACAATGCGAGCGGAATGTTACTGATACATGTGCAGATCCCCTTCATGAGTAGTTGGTCCCAACTGGATCATGCTCATCTTGTAATCATCTAGTGTAATCTCATCCATTGGCTTTATCGCCTTCAGCTAAACTACTTCAATATATTGATTACTTGCTTCTCCACTGTAGAACCATGAAGCCGTATGTGAAAAATTATTTTTCTTTCCTTTAGTCAGTGAGGAAATTACTAATAGGTCAGTAGCTATCACTTGTTGAACAGTGCAGGTATCAGAAGTAATTTTTTCCTGCATCCAAGGAAACATCTCATCGGACTTAGGTTCTATGACAGATGCATCAATCATCCCCTTCTCTGGAAGAGGAGGCACATCTTGGATGGGAGATATATTAGTGCTGATAAGAGGTGAGTCCTCCTGTCATGGTTCAAAGACTGGGTCTTGAGGTGTATGCTCTCATTATACTTGTGTTTCCACCACTGGATCTTATTCTTGGATTTCCACAACCAAGTTTTCCCCTTGCATTGTTGGAACTGATTCTTCTTGTATCTTGGTTCTTTTTGGTGACCTTTCACGAGAAGAAGACTCCAATTCAGTTGATCTTTGTTTTGATATTTCTCTAGAGTTACTGGAAATTGGAGTAACTTCTATAGCTTTTGATGATGACTATTGAGAAGCCTAATTTTGATATGGAGGAATATCTTGTGATTGGATGATCATGGTTTCCTTTCTCTAGAACCAATTCCTTATTCTCCTGAACACTTTCTTAGTTCACTCTTTATATCCTCTTGCTCGCGAATGCGTTATTTGACTTGAGGAAATCAAGAAACCTTCACCGTTGGGTACTCATGATCATACATTTATGTTTATTCATCTTGCCAGATATCTTCATAGAAAGAGAACTTGAATTTATTCATCTCATTGATTCTCATCCTCATATGATCCTTCTCACATACTTCAAATTCATCAACACATTTGACCCAATAGTCTTTGATGCACAGATCATGGCACAAGTATTGAATGTAGAAAGAATCAGGATCATTTCAAATGTCAAAATTTATCCTGGAGTGTAGGAGTGCAAAGTTAGATGTGCGAAGGTGGTCTCTAGATGAGATGCATCACTTGAGCTCTTGTACGTGAATACCTTAAAAGATATTGTGAATGAAATTGACTTATTTTTATTTCTCCCGAGTCTTTTTTTACGTGAATGATCTATGTGCAGAGTTAAAATAGTACCATTTGGTAGTTAAATTGTTTGGACAACCTTAGTGGAGCTTGGTTTAAGCTGGAAACTCACTGGTAGGAGAGATTCGAGAATTGTATAAACTAAGAGCCATATTTAATGATTAAGGATGCCACTTGTGACAACATCCTTTCCTCAAAATCACCCTCCAAGGTTTGGACCACATACATAGTGAATGCATCATTCATGTGGGTAAAGTTCATGTGGCTTTCCTCCATTATCAACTACGGAAGTTTCTTGAATGCGGGCACCTTGGCATAAATTTTCTATTTGAGAGCTAATCCTTTGAATGATCGTGAGCTGGATAGTAAATATACTAAAGAGGAATTCATATGGAACTTATTTTTCATGTGTACTTGAAGTAGTTACAGATGTATATGTTTACTGATGATCTACCCCCAGTCAATTCTCTTCTTTCCCTCTATCACCATTAAGATGAAAAGGCCCATCCAGTCTTAGTAGTATCTTTTGTTCACTTCACACATAACTCTATTGATGAGAGTGATGGCATCTGAATAGCCCTCCCGAAACTCACATCTCAAAAGTTTTTTTGGAATTCTAGAGGGATTTCTCCTAGTCTTCATCCATGATCCTAGTGCAATAACTTGCACTTATGCATCCATATTTTTCCACTTGTGAACGCCTATTTCCTTTGTGATCACAACCATGTTGGGTGATGTTAGGATTTACAGAGCGAATGAGATGGTTTTGGGATTTATAACCATCATTTTTGTACCATTTTTGGATCAAATTTTTCATGTGTTTGGCTCATAGTGGTGCGAGCAAGAAAAAACTAGCTCGATTCTTTATAAGGACACGAGGTGTCCTGCAATTGCAAACAATCCAATTGAGAATACTTGATCTTTAGTTTTCCCTGTTTCTTTGGTAGTCATGCGGGTCTTCAGATCATTAAGATCTATATAGGAGACATCCTTTTATTTTGTCTCGTACTCATAGGCGAAATATTGTGTCGAATACTATCATGTTCATTTATACTTCATGATTCCTGGCACTTACTATTTCTAGAACATGAAACTTACTATTTTTAGTAAGTCTAGAAATCCTTTTCTGAACTCCAACTACAGATGACAATCTGAATATTCAGGTCTTGGGATGCTCCTTCTATGAAATTTTCCCTTTAGAATGACATACTAATTTTAGTAAGTTCTCAAAAAACAACTTACTATTTTTAGCAAGCGTGAAAATTTGAATTTTTTGAACCTCGACTGGATGTGGCAACTCAAATTATTTTTTCTCCTTGTACTCCGCTCACCTTCTAGACTGGGTTTCTATTTTTAGCAAGTGCTCATGAGGCAACTTACTATTTTTAGTAAGTTTTAATTTTGGACCAAGATGACCAATTCAATGAATTTTCAACCGCAATACCTCTTCCATGTTCAAGTTTCTTCAGTTGGTGACTTTCCTGAAATAGCAATCTCCTATTTAGAATACCTACTATTTTTAGAAATTAAGTATCTGGTGCTCAAATTGTTGCTGAAAAAAAAATTTAATATGGTTTTTTTCCTAATATCACCTCTCTGAAATCTTATACTTACTCGATCAATGGTTTGGGATATTTTACAAAATCAAATTTTAAACCTAGTAGCAGCTCTGGATCTGGAAGCCATTAATGGAGATTGAAATTTTCGGGTCTAGTTTTATTCTCTGTTCATGAAAAAAATCACACTTTTGTTGTGGGTTTTTTCTTCCTGTTCATCTGGTGAAATTTCTCTTCGAACCGACTTTTGGTTTGACGGGAAATCTAGTTTTTGTCTCCGTTAAGACGAGAGGGGGATTTCTTTGCACCGAATGATTCATGCTGAAAATAGTTGATTTAAAGATGATTTTTTTATGGCCTTTGAGAATTAAGAACACATGAGGAAATGGTTCTCCAATTCATGCACCATTTTGTGAGATATGTTTGAATCTTTGTTCTACAGAAATGGGGTTTTCTTAAGGATTGATTTTCTTCTTATCCTTATGTTCTAATGGATTTGATAGTTTTTTGTTGTGGTAGAGCTGGTTTGGATAAAAATTGTTGGACTATGTTCAAGTAAGGGCATAGCAATGACAGGTACAGAGCTTTGAGTAAGAAGCAGCGGGAAAATAAAGTAAGTGTTTGATTTAAAGAGTTTTAAAACTAAATGTCAAGGGGTGGGGCACATTTTTTTGTCCCTTATTTACCTTAAACATTAAGGGATGAAAGGAACATCACATTGCATAACACACCTCACCATGACTGTTATCCAAATTTTGTAACCCTCGTTTTGATGCATAGGTTAGACGTAATGGTTGTATGCCTGGGTTAGACGCATAGGTTGGACACCTTAGTTGGTCGGCTAGTGGTTGGGAAGTAGTGTGATAGAGAGGTAAAATTTGGTAGGTTCGGTGATCGAGGTAGCAACAAATGATTGTCCAACTAGGCTGGATGGGTCCCAAGTCACACAACGTCCAACCCCCCGTTTTTGATGGCCCATTGGTTAGGCAGTTGTCTAACCCCTTACATGGTGAAGAGATGGTGGTGTCTAACCCACTTGGTTTAATGGGTCACACAGACACCGGCTTGTAACGATTGAGTAGGTTGGATAGGTAGCATAGTTTGATGAGTAATTTTGTTGACGTAGGTGTACAGTCATTATTTTGACGGAAACCCACCTCCACATGGTTGGACGGGTCACATGATTGGATGGATGGTCATCGGATGTTGTTGTACAACCTAGTTTGGGTAGATGGAATCCAACCTAACCTGGTTGGATGGCTCACGGTCTCAAAATAGAGAAGCTCTAAATGGATGGCTTATGGATCACATGCAAAGGTAGACATGAAAAGATAGATCAGCTACCTGTCATAATATTTAATATGACCTATTAGATATTTAATGCTTCATGTCGAGAATCTAATTTTGAAAAGACATATCTACTACCTGTAGTAATATTTAATGCGACCTATAAGATATTTAATGCTACCTGACGGGAATTTGATTGCGAAAAGATAACTCAACAACTGCATCTGTGAGTAGGGCATTAATTGCGGTATTTGAGGTTGGTCAACCACCTGTAAGGAATTAAATGAAAATTAGGGAAAAATTAGGGTTTCAATGGCTATACAAAGGACTCAAACCCCTCATTTTCATAGAGACATTTCTGGGAGCTAGAGAAAATCTGGTGGATTTTTTCCAACTCCAATGAGTTGGAAGCCTTCTCCTACAACTAACGAGCATATTTATGCCTCTGAGCATCAATGTAATGGTTTATGCACCTTATAGAGCAATAAAATCATGTTTCTGTGGTGTTTTTCAACCCCTTGTCATGTTTTTTTTCTTTTTGCCTCTCCAATGTGTGTTAGTTTTATGTTCATGTATTTTACATTTGTAGGTGCATGGTGTTGTGTTTCATGGATATTTGATTGGGGTTAGGATTTGGGTCTGTGTCACAGTTGTCTAACCTCTCCCTATTGCATTCCCTTTTTCTGTGCTCCCTCCGTAGAATATCTCACCCCTATTCTTGGTGTTATAACCCCCCTTAGTGTAAGATATCCATTTTATGTACTTTTTCTCTCCCTGTCTCCTTGGCTTTGTTAGGTTAGGTGTAGTTAGGTGTATTTTCTACATTACAAGTACTTTAGCATTAGGATTAGGTATAAGAACCTGGATTTATCCAGAGGGTTATCTTACTTGCAAGGCCCCACACTGCAGGATAATCCCATGCTATACATGTTACATTGATTGCCTCGTACGCAAAATCACAAACAATTAGGGGTGTTGTAATTTTGCACTAACAGTTATGGAACCCCCGGTGGGACAAGTAGGTTAAAGCTCTACATTTCAAAAAAATTCCACTGCAAATATTAGTTAGAATTTATTTTTTGCAAGTGTGCAGTTCAACATTCAGAGAATACTTCACTTCATCAGGTTGGGTGTAGTCTTGGTGAAGATTTCAGCCTTTGGAGGCACCTTCAAACATATTTGGAAACTCCCTCTGGTCAAAAACCCATCTCTAAGTTGCAAACCTTCTTCCTTCCATTCATCTCCATCTATTTCCATTTCATTTTATTTCCATCTCTCCCATTTTCTTCCATTCATAAAGTTGTTCAGCCATGGCTTCATTCCCATCTATGAATTCACACCACCACCACCAGTACAATCCACCTCCAATGTATTTCTCAACTCCTCCATATCATTGTTATGAGAAAATCCAGAATCACCATGCTACCCCTATTAGTAGTACCATGATCGATTTGGCTATAGAACCTATCAAGAGGAGGGGTATGCTTGTAGTGACAACAGTCAAATGGAGAGTGTTGAGTTGCAATTGAAAATTAAAAAAATGGAGGTGGGCAAAATTACAGTCAATGGCCATAACCCAAATCAATTCATTCAGGATTGGCTTCTGTACACCATGTCCATGGGTTGGCCATATACCAAGACATTTCAGCCTGCAGTAAAAACTAGACTTCATGGTTGAGATGATGCCCCATCTTGTACAGTGGACCAAAGAGATAAAGGCCTATGAACTTGGTGTCAGGGAGCCTTGTCAATGGGTAAGTTCTACACCATCATATATAATTTTTCTCTCCTTTGCCCAAGTAGCACCATCTCAACCTAAGCCTCAATTTTTGAGCATCTTACATGCTGCCCCCAGTGTGGAATCTCCTTCTCCATATTCTAGTCTCCCACCCCATCTCAATTATTCTTCCCTCTTCCCTTCCAGCCCAAGTCCCATCTACAAGAGCATAATAAAATACCTTCCCTTCCACCACCACAAGTAGTGAAAAAATCAGTTGAGTCCCAACCCATCCCTCCTTATGTATTCCTGAGTTCATATTTGGAAGAAATTTAAAAAACCAGTTAAGAGGTATAACAAGATATAGATCCAAATAGAGAAGAAATGATAGAATATCAGAAGATTTGGGCTGTCAAGTTTGGAATATAGAAGATCCCCTTGATGGTCAAGCCTTCAGAGGAGATCAAGGTTGAAGAACAAGTAGTTGAAGCTGATGTTGCAACAAAATCATAGCAACAAGAGGCATATGAGGATCAATAGTCGAAGTGCTCAGAGTGCAGTGCCCACAGTGGAACTATATTCACAGAAGCGGTTAATCCATCAATATTTGTCAAATCATTCAAGCAGGAAGAGAAGGAACCTTCTCCAAATCCAAAACAAGAGGAGCACACAGGGGAGACTAAGTCAGGTTTGGAGACCCTTAAATAGGATGACATCATTGAGAGCTTTTTTCTCTCATTTATAGGGTATTATTTGGTCGATGAACCTGTGATGGAGGATAACTTTCAAGAAGACCTCACTGCTCAAGATGAGACTCTAGAGAAGCTAGTTGAGGATTTTGACTTACCAAACGTCATGATAGAAGAATGGATCATCCAGGAGAATTTTTTTCCTTCAAATGGAGGAGGAATAGCTAGGTGAAAAACATGTTTCAGATGATTGTAGTGATCCACAAATGATTCCATCATATGCTACGAGTAATCCTAAATAATTGCATGTTAAGGAGGAGTTCCACGTGGTCTAGGAAGGAGAAGGAAACAAGGATGACATCATTCCCAAATTAGTCATCAAGGCATAGTACCAACTATTTGTAGATGCACAAGAAGGTAAAAGTTAGCAAGCAAATAGCTCCATTTAGGAAATTCTGCAAGAATACTTCATTATTAGGGTCGAAATTCATAATAGCGTTCAGACTCAATAGATCAGACCATGCCCCATCAAATATTTAGCTTTTTTAGATCTGGAACTAGAGTTCCCACATCTAGTCATGCTTACTTTCAATCATGAGGATGACACTCAAAGCACCAAAGGTCAGTATCAAATCCTCCAAGATCTAAATAATGAGTGGCTTAATAAGGTATTCATTATATTTTATGTTGCTACTTTGGTTAGTCGGGTGGATAACTGGCCTCTTGTCAGTTTTTCTCTCATGTGCACAACCATGTCCAATTTCAAATCATATGTATGGGTAAGTGCATGGAGATGGGGGAAAAGGGGGGTAAAAAAGGGACACCTTTTTCCTGAAATCAGTGAAACCTAAACTTCATCGAATAATTCAGCATGCCTAGGCTCAAAATTTTACAAAGTGATAAGAAAATGTACCATAGAGCTCATAATCTAGTTCCTAAAATGGTTGAGATTAAAAGGGTCTAATGTGGTGCGCGCACAAATTATTTCTATTTTTTTTTCAAAAAGATAAGAACCTCTTGTGTGTACGCGCCCCCCCCTCCCCCCCCCCCCCCCCGCCATTTTTAGATTTCTTTATATTTTCTTTCAAATCCATATTATCCAATTTTGCCCCTCGGGAAAAATTGCACAAACTTGAGTAGCACATAAAGAAGCCAGAGTGATTAACAATCAAGAGAGCTTGCATTTCGAGAGGAATGAACCAATTGAAGTGAAGTGCAGGAACTTGAGCTAATTTGGTGAATCAAGAAGTTCTGAAAGCCTAAAATTCAGACTTCGGAGGTGGAGATTTTCGAAGGTAGGCAAAACGAGGATTTTAGGGATTCAGTGAAAAATCCCAAAATCAAAAAGTTCTGAAATTTTAGACTTTTTGGTTTCAGAGTTTCGGAGGTCTTGGTGGGATCAAGTAATGAACAATGAAAAAACTCCAAAATGGAAAGTTCCGAAGTTTTGAAATTTCAGACTTCAAGCTTTCGGGGTTTTGGAGTTTTCACACGCCTAAGAAGATGAATAGTAACCTAAACTCTGAAATCAAAATTTTTGAATTCCTGAATTTCGAGATTTTGGCAGATGCATGTGTTTTGGACTTCAAAAGAGGAAGATCAACAGCTCACCCTTTTTGCAGAATGACACCCCGACCCTCAGATGGACATAAATTTTGACTGGGAGCTCAGATTTACACAATAAATGACTTTTTGGAAAGCTCACAGGGTCCTCTACACTAGTGGGACTAAATTATTCAAAATCAAGAAATACAATACACTATTTTTAAAGGGTTTTCCAGGTTTCTCACCTACCATAATAATGAGGTATGGGCTCCTTTATTCTCCAAAAAGGAAAATTACATGGAGACATGGGCTTTTTAGTGGTTCCCATCACTGTTGCAGGTGAATTCAATGCATTCTAGGGTGTTTGGAGTAGGATTTCTAATTCGTCTATCTCCTTTCTCCCATTCTTCCTATATATTGTAAGGAGGGGCATTTTTCTAATTTTGGACAATTTGGCTTTGCACCCTCCCTTCTTCTCTTGTCTGCAAGTGAAATTAAGGATTTAAAACCTCCCATTCAAGTTTTAATGCAAGTTTTTTTTCCTCATGGCCATTGTAATGCACTGTATCAGATTCGTGGAGCAATAATAAAAGTTTGTAGATGATTTCAACCCTCTCTTATGTTCATTGCATTCCCCTTATCTCTCATTGGAATCTTGGTTATCTGTGCATGGTGGTTGTATTACATTTTAATGGTTTGTGTTTAATGGAAAACAAGTGTTCAACATTTATTTGGTGCATCACCTTTGTTAGATTAGGTTTAATTTCTTGCATCTTCTAAACCCTATCTTCTTAACAAGTTAGAGTAGATTTTAGAGTAGATCCTCTACAATTTAGATGTGTGTATTAGAATAGAGGAATAGGAACTGGCCTTCATCTGAAGAGATTTCCCAATTGCAAAGTCCCACACCTTGGGAAAATCTCCATGTTATGCAATCACACTAACAGTTTCAACCTATCGAGTTGCAGACATTCAAGGGTGTTGTGATTAGACATCAAGAATCCCTTCAGTAGAAAGTTAGCTAAGACCATGTATGAGGTCTAATTTATTTTTCATAATTTTTGAATGAATATAGAATTTTTAATTAATTTTCAAAGTGCACATATCCCAAAAAGGAAATATTTGTGTGTGCACCCCCATAACTTTGAGAAAAAAAGAAATTTTTTAGTCTTATTTTTTTGAGTGCGTGTAGAATGGGGTTTATAAAAAGTCACTTTTAAAAAAAAAATTGGATGAAAAAATCATAAAGTGTGCACCAAAATGTATGCATAGAGTTTTTCAAAAAAACAAGACACTAGTAAAAGAAATTATGGATGAAAGCCTAAAAATAATCAGATTTTAGAAAGAATTATATCAACATCAAGGTAAAACCTAGCTTTACATCATTATATAATTTATTTTTAAAGAGTATCTTTTAATGCATAATATATTGGGGTGCACACATGAAAGTTTGATGTTTTTTTGTCAAACACGGTTTTTATCACTCAGAAACAGTCTAAACCTTTGGTTTGGAAATCCAAGGGAAAGTGTAGCCTATTGATTGGGAATTTCAAACCCAAAAGAGATGAAACATGAGTGCATTGTAATGCACTTGCATTATAATGCACTCATGTTTCAATATGTTATTTGGTATATGTATTTTTGGTATCTTTCTATTGACTAAAAAAAATGTTCAAGTATAAGTTTTTCTTTTATTATTATTTATATTTTATTATTTCTTATACTTCAAATTTATTTTAGTAAATATAAGATGTTATGGTCACTTTGCACCTTATAGAACTAGTGTCGTAGTTCCATCCTTCACGGTTTAGAAGATAGTTTTTCATATTCTAATTTGGTCAATACATAGGCATTTTTCAGGTTTTCAGCATTCACCATTCAATCTTTCGGGGTTTAAATTATACAATCGATATCTATTTTTTGAAAGAATATAGTCATTGTTTAGGTTTTGGGGCCTTTTGGATTGGTTACTGACATTTATAGAAGTGTTTAGGAAGATTTAGGAAATTTTTGTACGCATTCAAGGGAAATATTCTCAACAATGAGTTTTCTAGGTATAGGGAACAAACACTCTAATGGTGAAATTCGACTTCTTCATATGATTTTGGGAGCTCTGTAAGGTGTTAGGAGGAAAATAAATAGGCACTGGAAATATATTTGAATCATGTACATGTTGGTAACATCCATTTTTCTCTAATAATTTAAGGTTTCATGAATAACTTCAAGATAATATAGCTACCCCTTTCGGTTCAAGAAAAAAATGGCCCTAAATTTGTAACTACTTAAGATATGATCACCACATGGTAATAGGTTAATATTTGTCAATTTTGATAAGTAACTTTAGGAATGGGTACTATCATAAATATACTATTATGTACCATGGGTAAGGATTTCATGAGGATGAGGCAATTTTTTGTCGGTTGAAAACACCTTACTAATACCCCATATTGTGTTTTTGAGTGACGAAACTTCTAACATGAAATTTAAACCCTAAACCCTAAAGCTTAAAACATGAGACCTAAACCCTACACCCTAAACCATAAACAATAAACCCTTAACCTTGAGCCCTAAACCCTAAACCCTAAACCATCAACCCTTAACCCTAATCCCTAAACCCTAAACCTTAAACCCTAAACCCTAAACACTAAACACTAAACACTAAACACTAAACCATGAGTTGTTAATCTTAAACCCTAAACCATAAACATTAAACATTCAACCCATATCCCTAAGCCCTAAACCTTGAACCATGAGCCCTAAATTCTAAACCATAAACCCTAAACCCTAAATACCTAACAATAAACAATAAACCCTAAAACCTAAACATTAAACCCTAATCCTTGAATAGTTATTAGCTAATCAAAAACCCTCTAGGATATTTCAAAATATATATTAATCATCTGGAGGTGATTTTAGATAATATTAGAAGTGTTGGAGGCAATTTAGGAAGATTTAGGAATATTGTTTAGGGCTTAGGGCTTAGGGTAAAGGGATCAGTTTTTACGGTTTATGGTTTAAGGTTTAGGGTTTAGGGCTCAGGGTTTATTGCTTAGTTTTTAGGGTTTATGGTTTGGGGTTTAGGTTTTAGGGTTGTAAAAATACGGTTTAGGTTTTAGGGTTTAAGTTTTAGGGCTCATGGATCAGGGTTTAGGGATCAAGGTTTACAGTTAAGGGTTTATAGTTTATGGTTGAGGGTTTATTATTTAGGGTTTAGGGTTTAAGGTTTTGGATTTAGGGTTTATTTTTTAGGATTCAGGGGTCAGGGTTTAGGGTTTCAAGATCTAGGCTCAAGGTTTATTATTTAGGTTTTAGGGTTTAAGGCTAAGGGTTTAGGATTTAGGGGTTAGGAGTTAGGTTTTAGGGCTCACGGTTTAAGGCTTAGTGTTTAGGGCTTAGGGTTTATGGTTGATGGCTTAGGGTTTAAGTTTTAAGGTTTAGGGTTCATGGTTCAAGGTTTAGGGTTTAGGGTTTAGCGTTCCAAGTGCTAAAATAGGGTTTAGGATATAGAGGTTTTGTTTTGGGGTTTAAGGTTTATGATTTAGTATTTAGGGATTACAACTTAGGGTTTAGGTGTAGAATTACATGATACCTCTCTAGGTGTAACTCCCCTCTTGAGGATCATATTCATATTCAATTTATCTCCATCGAAGAGGGAAACTCCCCTATCAAATCGTTTATTCATTATTACATGGAAGATAAGTGAAGAAAATTAATTTGTAGAATTATATTTCATTGGTAATTAGTTTTAAGTATCAACAAGACTAATATGGCTTCTAACTACTTGAATATGAGGACATGATAATCATGGGACCATATTTCCTATTCTCATGCCTAGAACCATCATTTAGTTTGCTTGTGTAAAATAAGCATAGCAATATGGGTATGACTAAGAACACAAAGGATTTATTAATCGCCTAGTAAATATTTCTTGTTTAGTTCTTAATGGGATTCAGTTAGCCTACATCTTAGTGACCTTCCATTCATTGGTAATTCCTTCTATAATAAACCCAAGGATTCTTTTAAAACCACCTTAAAAAAGATAGGGGTAGTCATCAAGCCTAATGAAGGGTGTGGTGTGATGTGTCAAAACTATATATTCACAAGAACCTCTTCTTCCTTGAAAGTGCATGGTTTGTCTCACTAATGATGTCTCCTTGTATCTAAGGATTGAGGACTACTGAGGTCTGTGGTAGGATTGGACATTCAAAAATCATCGAATTTCTAAATCAGAATGTCATTGCATCTAGAGAAACATTCTCAAACATTGGATTCATGCATCTTACAAGATAAAATTGAACATCATAAATCCTCTCAAATTTCTAGTCTAGGTCGTGGTCTAGGTCATGTTCCTAGTCCTATTTCTATTTTTGTTTCTGGTTCTGGTCATGGTCATCGAATATGGAAGTTTTAGGAAAGGCATCAACACTTTAATAATTATTCCCATTTAGATTGTTTTTATTGCCAATGACATTGGAAGTGTCTGTGGAATTAATTTGGTTGAAGGCAGGGTTGTGCCCTTGTTGGTTTTTCCCCATGGCATCATAGGTAGCCATTCTAGTATTATCAGAGAGAAATCCCCCTCGGCTCCTGGGAACTTATTTTTATCAGGGTGCAATCATAAGGCTATTTTTAGTAGGTATTAATAATAAAAGTAAACAAATTTGACTATAATTACTTACGAAATGAATTCCTTCACTTCAAGTTTATCTTTATAAATGTAATTCGGGTTTCAAAGTTCAGCATATTTTCCAAATTTGGGTCGAATTGACATTTTGGACCTCTGAAGACATGAAGAAAATGACGATTACATTTCCTCCAACCTTTCTTGAATTAAATTTAAATGAAATGAAATTTCGGATTTGGAAGTGGCACGTGGTAAACATTTATTGTCCCACCACTAATTTTGAGTGACGAAACTTCTAACATGAACTTTAAACCCTAAACCCTAAGCCCTAAGCTCTAAACCCTAAACCCTAAATTGTTAACCCGAAACCCTAAGCCCTAAACCATAGACCCTAAACCCTTAACACTAAACCCTCAAGCCTAAACACTAAACGTTAAACCCTAATTCCTAAAATTTGAGCCCTAAACCCTAATCCCTTAACCTTTAACCTTGAGGCCTAAACCCTAAAAAATCAACCTTAAGCCCTAAGCCCTAACCCTTAAACCCTAAACCCTAAATCTTAAACCCTATACCTGAGCCCTAAACCCTAAATTGTAAACCCTTAACCCTAAGCCCTAAATCGTAAATCATAAACTATAAACCTTAAACCTTAAATTTTAAACGTTGAACACTAAAACTTGATCCTTGATCCTTATACCCTAAATCTTAAGCTTGTATTATTGATCCCTAAACCCTAAAACTCATAACCATGAAAATCAAACCCTCGACCATAAAAACTAAACCATGATCCCTAAACCCTAAACCCTAAACTTTAAACCCTAAAAATTAAATCCTAAACCCTAAACCCCAAACCCTATTTACCCTAAACCCCAAACCCTAAACCTTAAACCATAAACCCTAAACCATGAGCCCTAAGATTTGAATCCTGAACCCTCGACCCTAAACCCTAAACCCTAAACCTTAAACCATAGACCCTAAACATTTATTCTTTAACCTTGATCCCTAAGCCCTAAACCAAAAATCGTAAACCCTAAACATTGAACCCTAAATCCTAAGCCCTAACCCCTAAACCCTAATCCCTAATCCCTAAGTGCTAAACCTTAAACCATGAACCCTGAACCATGAGCCCTAAATGCTAAACCCTAAACCCTAAATTGAGAATAGTAAGTCCAATTGTATTTTTGGGTCTGATATATTAGGATACCAATTAAATTTGATCATTTTTTATCCTCTTTTGAATAATTCTTTCAGTTGAAAGCTTTCGGGAATGAATATTTCATTCGAAGAACATATCTTGATATGTCCAATGCTTGTGTAAGATGGTAATTTGAAAGGATTTCTGAGGTTTAATTTTATTTTCTAAGATTTATTAATGATTGAAAATGTTTCTCTAGATACAATGACATTCTAATTCATATGCTCAATGTTTCTTGAATTTGCAATATTTCCATAGACCCCAGTAGTCCTTAATCCTTAGATATAGGGAGACATCATTACTGAGACAAACTAGGAACTTTCAAGGAAGAAGAGGTTCTTGTGAATATATAGTTTTGACACATCTTAAACTTCTACAAATGTCAATAACAAATCAAAAAAGGCTCCTAAAAGCTTGAAGTTTTAATGTTGAAATCCTGAAAAAATACCTATGTACTGACCAGATTAGAATATGAAAAAATATCTTCTAAACCGTGATAGGTGGAGCTGTGAGACTAGTTCGATAAGGTGCATAGTGACCCTAACATCTTATATTTACTAAAATAAATTTAAATTATAAGAAATAATAAAATATAAATAATAATAAAAGAAAAAATTATACTTGAACACATATTTTAGTTAAGAGAAGCATGCCACAAACACATATACCACATAACACATTGAAACATGATCATGTTATAACGAGAGGGCGCTATAATGTGATCAAATTATGGCTCGTAATTACCGAACCATACCCCGCTCCCATTATAGCGTGACCCTAATTTTTATATGGCACATTATAACGTGTCTGAGCCATAACGTGAGCGCTTTATGGCCAAAATGGAAAAAAAATGGATTTGTGTCTACTTTTTTGCTCCCATATTTATACACTTTCCCGCATGGCTGCAACTTGTAAGGAAGGGTAGCTATTTTCACAACTAGTGGTAGGTTATGTTTGAATTATCATTTCTTCTAGCTACATTAGAGTAGGTAGGTTTGTTTCTAGCAGAAGAATTGCATATACACACTCTGCATGCTCTGCTTAGGGTATGTATGATTTCTAATTTTGTAAATAGTTTTTACATGGTGGTTGTTCTTGCATAAGATTCATCATATTTCTGAGAAATAAATGTGTTGTGAGTAAAGGGTTAAAAGTTGTAGGAAACAATTTTTGTCTTCAAACAAATCCAAATGCAGAGCAATGAAATCGGATTGAGGGATAATTTTCAATATTTTATCTCTCATGTCTCTCTAGATCAGTTGTATAGTAATCTCTTATTCCTTGTTTTCATCAAAATATCAATTACAAGAGCATTTCTATCCTTGACATTTCAGCTAAAACATGTTCATGAGGGAAATCAGATTTTGGGGCAGCTTTCACATGGAATTTGTTCAGCCCCAACAGATCAGCCACATGTCCAGAATTTTCCTCGCCCTTCCTTGGTAAAACAACCAGCTTTAAGAGTAGCAGGTAGTTTTAGTCCCAGTCCTAACGTCATGTGAGTTTTTCGGGACAGGTTTTGAAAATGATCATTTTTATCAACGTTAATCTTTACTCCATGCCTAATGGATGCATCAAGGCTACTGGTCTCCACATCTAGCAAGAAGATGTTCCCTAGAGGTCACGAGAATTGTTCTCCAAAATTTGCACTCCTGTAAATTAGGATAACTTCTTGCAACTGAGATATGGGCTTGTGATGTTCACACGACTACCAATTTTGGTCTCGAGTGTCAAAGGAAAAAGCAACATAGGATGGCTTGACTAAGTTGATCTTCATGTACGGTGAGCTGACAAGCCATTGCAAATGTTCAGGCTAGTGTTCGGGATTATTGTGAAATTATAAATTTTCAACATGTTAGATGGAGGTTAGACAACTAAGTTAGTCTACCAGGTTGGATGTAGATTAGATGGCTAGTCAGGTGACACAGTGGGTTAGACATCTGGGCTAGATGCCTAGGTTGGACGGACATGTTAGATACACAGGTTGGACTCCTGGGTTGGATGCACATGTTAGATGTCTGGGTTCGATGCATAGGTTGTATTCCTGGGTTCGACACCTCGGTTGGTCGATCAGTGGTCGGCCAACAATGTAATGCAGAGGTGTAGTTTTGTGGGTCCTATGTTTGAGGTAGCAGTATACGACTGCCTAACTAGGTTGGACGGGTCCTAGGTTGGATGACGTCCAACCCCCTTTGGTTGAATAGCCCATTGGTTGGGTGGTTGTCTAACCACTTATAAGGAAAATATAATAATGGGGTCTAACCTCCTTGGTTGGATGCATCACACAAACACCAGGTTGGATGATTGAGAAGGTTATACCGGTAGCATAGTTGGATGGGTCATTTTGCTTATTTAGGCGTATGGTTATTAGTTAAATGGACACCCACATCCACATGGTTGGACAGGTCACATGATTGGACATATAGGCAATGGATGTAGTTATAAGGCCCAGTGCAAGTGGATAACATCCAATCCAACCTGGTTAGACATCTCCTAGTCTCAAAAATAGAGCAGCTCTGGATGGATGGCTTACGGATGATAGGAACAAGTAGACATGAAAATATAGATAAGCTACTTGTCAAAATATTTAATGTGACCTGTCTAATATTTAATTCTTCCTGTTAAGAATTTGATTATGAAAATATAGATCTACTTCCTATCAAAACATTTAATGTGACCTATCAGATTTTTAATGCTTCTTGATGGGAATCTAATTGTGAAAAGATAGCTCAACAACTGCAACTGTGAGTAGGGCATTAATTGTGGTAGGTGAGGTTGGTCAACCACCTATCATGAATTTAATCTAAATTAGGGGAAAATTAGGGTTTCAATGGCTATAAAAAGAACTCAAACCCCTCATTTTCAGAGAGACATTTCTAGGAGCTGGAGAAACTCTTTAATATTTTTTCCAACTCCAATGAGAGGTAAGCCTTCTCCTTCACCTAACAAGTGTATCTATGCCTTTGAGCTTCAATGTAATGGTTTGTGCACCTTATAGAGAAATAAAATTGTTTTTTTGTGGGGTTTATTGACCCTTTCTCATGTTTTTTTTTCTCTGTGCCTCTTCATTTCATGTTTGTTTTGTGTGCATGTATTTTACATTTGCAGGTTCTAGGTGTTGTGTTTCATGGAGAATTTATCACGGGTTAGGATTTGGGTTTGTGTCACAGCTGTCTGACCTCTCCCTGCTAGATTCCCTTTCCCATCCTCCCTTAGAAGAATATTTCACCTCTTTTCTTGTTCCTATCACCCCCCTTAGTGTAGGATTTTCATTTTATGCAATTTTTCTCTCCCTGTCTCCTTGGATTTATTAGGATAGGTGTAGTTAGGTTTCTTTTCTGCATTAGTAGTAGTTTCGCATTAGGATTAGGTAAAAGAATTTGGATTTCTCCATAATACTATCCTACTTAAATGGTCCCACACTGCATGAAAATACCATGTTATACATGTTACACTTATTTTCGCGTACTCAAAATCCCAAGAAATCAAGGGTGATTTAATTTTTTACTAACAGAGACACTTGGCGGCAATCCAACGGTTAAGTGTTTTGGCCAAAATGCTTGCAAAAAGATCCTCTGGGCTGGAAAATGGTGGTATGAGGAACTAGGAGGAATTCCTTGGACTGGGCACATTTTCATTTCCCCTATGTCCCTTAATCATTAAGGGACATGAGGGTCATCAATTTACATGGTGAGCCTCATGCTGACACTTGGCAAAGATCCGATGGCTATCCATTTGGCTCCACAAGCTCTTGGGGGCTAGCAATCTGCACTAGAGAGGGTCACATGGGTGACCTAAGGGCTTAAAGGGGCTGCATGCATTTTAATTTCCCTCATGTCCCTTTTCCAAAGGGACATAAGGGACATAAGGGTAATTAAGGATAATTATTTTTCATATCATGTGCGAGTAAAGGTGGATTTTCCTAGTGGCCTTGTGGTCGGGGATCCAATAGGGGCACTCCAATGACCCTATGGCAAAGATAGAAATATCTTTCTAGGGAATACTTTTTCTAAAGATTGGGAAAGGGGAGTGAGAAAAGAGGTAGGAGAAATAATGTTATAGGTAGAAAATCATAATCCTACACACACTAGTTAGAAATTTAATCACATGAACTAAAATTAGGAAGAAATAATACTGCAAACAACAACAAGACTAATTAGAATTTAATGAACAAAAATTATCAGTAAACCCCTTAGTCAAAAAAAGATTGAAACTCCTTCTTCTTGTATTGATGCTCAAGCATAAATTGTACATAGTATGAGAATGGAAGACATTAAGAATAGGGGAAAAGTGGCTAACTCTTTTCACTCACAAGTGAGAAAAACATATCTCAAGAAATTACAAGAATACAACCAACTAGAAGAATTTTAGAATTAGAACACCTTGGAATGAAGAGCTCATTACAATTTATAGTGTTAAACTTGAATCCTCATCTTCCTGATGCTCTTTCATATTCCTCATTTTAAATTTAGACTATTCATATTCCTATTCAAATATTAATTCCCTTTCATAAAAATAAGGTGACTTAAATTTTACATCATGTCTCTAAAGTCACTTTAAGACATATCAAAAAGTGCAAACCCTCAACAAAAAATTAGAACATAGAGGAGAGAGAATGTTGGGGGGGAGGAGGAGGAAAAGAAAGGATGTCACCCCTGATGAAGTCTGAAGATCCTTGTTGATTGAAAACTCAAGTGCAGTGAGACTTTAAATCTTCAAACACCTTACACCCTAAGAAACTCCTTCAAATTAGCTCATGAATGCTTGGCAAGTTGAATGAACAGTTCCACTGATGACCGCAACTCCCAACCTATGTATGATATACCTGTGACCCAAACTATGTGGTGAGTATCGAAAAACATTGTTCAGTTCCCTGAGATGGACCTCAAATTACCTATGATCAATGCCCATGGATGATCCAAAATGATGGTGTTAACCTGAATGATCATCCCTTTATGTCTCATTGTGCTAAACTTTCCCTTTGATAACAACCTGCTATTTTTAGAATATGATCCCATGTTCTACTATTCTAGGACATATCCCCTGTTTTGCTCTAGTTTCACCTTTTGAAACTTCTACCATATTTCAACCTCCTCTGTTCCCGAGATATTGCTATTTTTAGCAGGTTGCTATTTGGGGACCTGTTATTTTGGGAAGAAGTCATTTTCTATCTTACTTTCCATTTTACCCTTTTCCTGATTGTCTTGAGTGATTGAAATTGTAATTCACTGGGGCTCGCTATTTATAGCATGTGAGGAAGTATAATATATGCTATTTTTAGTAAATGGTGAAAACAACCTCTGTTTGTGACAAGAACAACTACTTTGGATTCGGCTCTTCGTCACGAACTCGTGCTCCAATTTTCACCATGATTCGCTTACCAGAAAGCTCATAAATGAAAAATAAAAATTTATGCCTGGAAAGAGATTTGAGTATGGATCTACTAGGGCATAATACTAATAAAAAATCATTCCTTCATATCTTGATAAACTGACAACTTCATCGTGCAAAAACTAGTTTGAGAGAAACTAGAGTTTTTGGAGACCCTTCCCTCTAAAGCTAGGATGATTTTGCCTGCTGGATCTTTGGGAATTTAAAAAATTTAAACAAAGAGGGAAGAATTATGATAAAAAAAACACATCCCTCCATGTCCCTAAAAAATAGTGACTTTATGGCGTGAAAACTAGTTCACGCGAAACTAGATTTATCAACGATCATTCCCTCTAATTTTTGTATGATTTCCCCCCATGGAACCCTAAGAAGTGGAGAGGTAGCTTACTTATTTTTTCCACTACTGTGTCATGATGGGCATTAATAGAGATTGAAATTTATAGGTTTGGTTTTTTTCTTCGTTCGTGATGAAATAAACTCTATTATGATAGGTTTTTTCTTCTTGTCTCACTGGTGAAATTTCTCTTCGATCCAGTTGCCGGTTTGTCGAGAAATTGAGCTTTGTTCTTCATGGAGCCAGAAGAAAAATTTATTTACTGTGAGAATTAATTTCTCCAAATGGGAGGTTTAAATATTATTTTTAATGGCCTTCAAGAGATAAGAATTCAGCAACAGATGGTTTGTCAATCCGTGCACCGGTTTGTAAGATATGTTTGAATCTTCGTTTTACGGTAATGGAGGTTTTTAAAGAATTCCTTCGCTCTTCTCTTTGATTCTTCATTCCTATGGATATTTTGATAAATATTTTATTTGAAACCTATGAATATTCATGGAGTGGAAGGTGTTTTTTTTCCATGACGGAGCTGGTTCGGAAGAACAATGGTGGACTGAGGTGTTCTCTGTAACTTTCTTCTCGCAATGGAGAAACAGTTAGAAGCAGTAAGAAGCAGCCAGGAGTTAGAAAATTTTCAAGTTTTGGAGTTGGAGTTGGGAAAAAAAATTGTCCCTGACATCCCTCATCTCAAAGATATGTGAGGGACATCAATTTCCATGGTGAGTAAGACGGAAACACATGGCGGCGATCCAATGACAAGGAGTGAGAGCTAGAAAATCAACTTTAAAGCACTGAGGGGCTGGAAGCGGGTCACATGGGTGACCAGAAGTTTCCCTTAGAGGTTTGGGTGAATTTTTCAAGTTTTTATGTCCCTGACATAAGAGGGATATGATGGACATCAAATTCCATGGTGCTCCTGGAGCTGACACGTGGCAGAGATCCGACGACAGGGAATTTGAGCTCCCAAAAGCACCCAGGGGCTGAACTGACGATCCTAAAGGCCGCATGAGGTTTTAGAGGTCATATGGGGGATTGGAAAAAAAATTCATGGTTGATGTCCGTGAACTTGAGAGACGTCAAGGAAACAAAATCCCGCTAGGCTCCTGGAGCTAACACGTGTCCTCCCAAAATTTCGCTAACTCCCGAACTTGCTCCAAGATGACAACTTGAGACGATGATAAATTTATCTCCCTATGAACATTTTTGGTGTAAAATTATATGATCCTAACTAGAAATGGAATTATGAATCCAATGGTGGGGGTATTATGTCTTGATTCCTCCATTTGATCCTTGAAAAAATGGAGTTTTCATTTAGTACTCCACCTGTGCATGAGAAAAACTACTTGCAGACCTAATGCGCTCAAGTGTTGTGAAAAAACTGATTTCACCATCTTGTAGTTCTTGGAATTGTATTTCTAGTGATGTTTCATTTTTCTCCTATCTCTATCTAGAGCTCTTGGTATCACCTTCAGAAGCTCAATGGTTGTTTTGTCCCTGTGCACTGACTATTCAGTGAACCCTAATTTTGGTGAAACTGCCCCAACTTCTCTTAGCCCTTCCAGAATATTCCTGAATCACTTCCATGATATCCCAAGACCATTTAATCACCTCGATGTCCATTTTGGATTTTCTGTTCCACTCCATGGGGTTGCTCCAGCTCCAGGAAGGTCAGTGATAGCCCTTCCCACAACTGCATGTAGCTTGCAACTTTTAATGAACTCCTAAAATCACCTAGAGGGGAATGAATGTACTTTCCTAAATCACCTAGGGGGATGATATAACGTTAATTGGGAGGTCACTTGGACTGATTAGATAGACCCCATGGTGCTTTGGGAATGATAATACTTGAAAAAATTAACACAGGGGTATAGTTGTCATGCTCAGAAATTGTTAATTTCCTTGTTGCACATTTGCATGAAAACATTTGGCTCTATCTTGGGGACATGACATGGACTAATCGCATCAAAGACATGACATGAAGAATCTAGAATCTCAACTTTAGACAATATGACAAGTGCCTTATCCATTAGGCCCTACGAAGTCACTAGAAAAATATGCTACATAACTTTCTTTATTAAAAATGCACACACGCAAACAAACAAACGGAAAGGAAACACACAAAGGGGGGAAAACAACACACAACAAGAAAGGGAAATCATATACAAGGGGAGGGAAATTCACAGAGGTGGGGAAAGAATATATACATACTCGACAATGGGTTGAGAAAAGTACATGCCATCATGAAATAACAGATTGAAGTATGACTATTAAAGCACAAAAACTATTATTCGATCAAACCATGATTTGGTGATGGCTTTACATGACTTGAGAAGAAGAATTCTGACCATAATTCTAGCTTCGTACTCATACTGCACAGAGAACATTCTTTCATCCAATCAATAGTTCATCACTTTCTCAAAACTCTTGTACCTTGATGCTCCCACTTTACATCTTGCGACTATGTGACATCGTTCTTCCATGTCTTCAAGAGTGGTACAATTTCTCTTGTCATGAAAACATTAATCTCCTTTTATTTTTGACTTCAAATTGTCTCTTATATCAGCAAAACACTTGGAAGGTGTGAGAACAAACTGATTTTCTTCCCATTCAATAATTTTCCCTAAACATCCTGCTTTGTTTCTTTGAGCAATTGTTTTCAAACATGGAGGTTAAATCATTGAGCTAGAGATCTTCATCATCCTTGAGATATTGTTGCAGCATGGGAACATGTTCAAGGTGAATCTAATATTGGAGGATGGTGAGTTTAGTCTGATTTTAGATCATTTGGAAAAAATCATGCATACTCCCACTTTTTTGTCTAGAGAAATGGTTGCCAATATGCATTTGTTCGGAGTGCATCTTGATATCATTTTCAATATTGTAGCTTTTTGTTTATCTGTATAAGCATTCTTCACCCTTCATTGGATTTTTCCATATGAACTCTTTCTTTTCATTTATGGACTATTCTGAAACAATGGAAAAATTTGGTTTTGATCACACTCCCAATGTCCTCGCATATTTTTATTTTGTTTTGAATAACTTTCTTCGATGTGAATCAGCTCAATATTTTCCATGTTATCATCTCCCACAAAAGAGATGTCATTTCCAAGATTGAGGATATTCGAAGCAGATTCAAGAACCTTTCTTGTTTTACACTCATGAACTTATCTGCATGACATGGAAGGAAAAGACATGTTTTCATGTCCATTCTCATCAACCAAAGTATTAAATAAGTCATCATGCTTATCCAACTGCTCCATCCCAACATCAAAAATTGGTGCACTAAAATAGGAAGCACAAATTGACTCATACTTGTCTTGTATCTCCATGGCCTAGGTTAAGAGTTCAAGAATGAGTTGAGGATATTTAGTTTCTTCTTAAACCTTCAGGATATCTTGTACGAATAGAGGAAAAATGAGGATCCTAAGCGTAAAAGAGGTCAGGTTCACCAAAATGATTAACTAAAAATACGAAAATATGATGTTCTATATTCTATAGTTAATCTAAACTAGTAACAATAATGAAATGGATAGTATGAACTGAATTAGGAATGCTAAATAATTTGATTTGATATTTAAATGAAATGAAATAATGGAAATAGGAGGGATAAGGTACTAACCTAAAAATGACTTATCTCACTATGATTCTGAATTGAACATGATGATGTGTGGACGAAACAAAGTATGATGGCACAAACAATAAAATTAGAGTAGGTGCGGATTTACCGAGACTAGGGTGCCTGGTGGAGGATTGGGGTACCTATGAGCACCCTGGTTTGCAGTATGGGTACTCTGGTCTACAGAAAATCTTAGGACCTGAGTCTGACAGTGTCACTAGATCTTTGCAATATCATGAAGCTTATTGTAATAACTTCACTTATGTCGTTGTATACCTATGATGAAGATCTACCTGCAAAACCCCATACAAAACATCAAATACATAATAAAATAAAGATGCATATGAAGGTATCAGACTGACCTTAGCTACCACAATGGTGGAATTACAACTAAGTGTTACACTACATTCAAGACCCGATGTAATTCTATGTGCTTGTGTGTATAATTTTTTGCCTAGGGTTCCCTAGCGCCAATGAAAAAAATGTTAGGGGCATTAGCTAGATGTAAAATTCAAATGTTGGATGGAATACAATGAATACAACCCTTCTTATATAGTGTGTGTGATGTAATTATGCCCAAATGTAGTCCCTTGCCTTAGTAGATTACTAGCCCTCGATAGTAGATATTCTACCCTTACAATAGTGTGTATGTTGTGTTTATATAGGGATATCTTGCTCAAATTTTGACAATATTGACCCAACATGCCAACTAGTACCTAGGGGAATGAGGGGGAAAACCATAAAGACTGACCTCTAAACTCTAAATTAGACACAAGTTCTTCTAGGACTAAGGTGCCTAAAATTGAGGACCAGGGCACCCATAGGAGCCCCAGTATTACCCTAGGTTCCGCTATTCAAAGACTAGAGACAACAAATTACCAAATAACAAAACCTAGGATTCCCTTAACGATAACTAGAATTGTGTAAACAACTAATGACTATGCAAGACAAATGACGATGATAACTTACTAACTAACGTCAAGACTAGGGGATGGGTCATTAGTGAATACTTTTCTTACGCAAGATCCATATATAAAACAACATACTTGGGGGTATAAATTTAATAGTAAGTGTGTGATTTTGTGACTACAATAATCCTTTAATGTTTGAATAATCAAAGCCATTGTCTGCTCCAGTCCTTGTTTGTTTTCTTGTGTCAAGACAACAACACTTGCATTAACTCCATAAGTATAAAATATGAAATCCTTTGATTAATCTGGATTGATGAGTGTTGACATGCAAACAATTTATTACTTGATTTTTTTGAATCTCTCTTTTCCTTTTATTGTCTATTTGAAGATTGTTTCCTTCTTCAGCATGAGGATGATAGGTCTGACTAGTCCTACAAAGTTAGGAATGATACAATGAGAGGATGGTTGAGATGCACTCATGATCAATAACAATACAATATTTTGAAACGACGTGACCCAAAAAAATTTATTGCACAACAACAAAGTTGCACTTCTTGGGGTTAATCGAACCCCAAACTCTTTGCATTTCTAAGTTAATTTTTCTAGGTGCATCATGTTACCCGTGTTTTACTTTGAGAAGGTAGTTATGTCATCCAAGTAAACTAGGATGAACTCATTGATATATCCTTTGAAGGAAATGTCCATGGCTCTTTGGAATTTTACGCCTACATTTGAAAAATTAAAAGGCATATTTTTATAGGCATATGTTCTCCATTTGGTTGTAAATGTTGTCTTGAATTGATCCTCTTCCTTGACCATGATCTGATTGAATCCTGAGTTCCCGTCTAGTATAAATAATCTTTTCACATTGGCCACATTATGCAAAATACACTCCATAAAAGGAAAAAGATAATGATCCTTCAATGATTCCTTATTCAAATCTATTAAATTAATGCAAAGTATGATTTATTGATTCTTCTTTCACACTAGAACTAGATTCTCAACCTAGGTAGATTAATTGATAAGAAAAATAATCCTTACCTTAATGATTTTGGATGGCTCCTTCCTCATGAGGGGCTCTATCTTTGGGTTAATCGTCCTTTGATTTTTTCTAATGGGCTTGATAATAGGATCAAGGTCAATGGAGTGTTGAGAAACACTTGGATCAAATCCTTTGAGGTATTCATACTCCCATGAGAATATGTCAACATACATTTGACATAGAGAGATGAAATCCTATTTCTCACCGTGCGCACATTCTTTACCTAGTAGTAACTCTTTGTTGCATGCAATAATGACTGATTGACATTCTTCTTGCGATGCATGCATGTAATTTTAATTTCCCTTGAACTCATCATCAAGATAGAATATATGCTCTAAGATGACCAAACCTTTAGGAAACTTATTCTCTTACGTTGAATCAATTGCTCACAATAGATTTGATGCAAGTTAGCTTGCCTTTTTGAAGATAAGTAAGCTTCATTCTTAATGAACTACATAATTTACACATCACTATCAAACACTTGTCAGTTGGTTTCATTATCTAGAATGGATGGGCTAACCACCATATTGATTCATTGTGCATTACCTCGGATAAAATCCTCAGCTGGTGAGAATTTTGAACCAAGAGTCGTCATCTGATCTATTTATTTTTTTAATTTTATTGGCACCACATGTAGATCTAGAACTTCAAATCTCTCTGGGAGGTCCCAAACTCTATGTTTATAAGATTTGAGAAACTTATTCCTTGTTATGCACTTGTTTGTGACCTGGTGGATGACCAATTTAGTGTCCCCAAAGATTTGTAATTCTTTGATTTATCTTTTTTCAGCAATGAGAAGACCATGCACCAACACTTCATACTCTGCTACGTTATTGGATCATGTAAACTGCATCCTATGTGCAAAGAATAATTTATCAATATTGGGAGAGATGAGAAAAAAACATATTCTTGCACCATTTTTGCTCCTAGAACCATCAAAATACATCTTCCATAGTCCAGAAGCATCATCATTTTATTGCTTGAGCACAATAGGCAGCAAAATTTATTCTTCATGGATGCAGTAAGTACCAAGACCAATTTCAATGGATTTATCATAATGATCAAATTCATATTGATTTTTCACCCATTCATCTAAAAATAGATCACGTATGGAGGGAGGAATGGGTTTCTCATCTGAAACAAAATATTTCTCCTGGTCTTCTTAGATGAGACAATTGGCTTGGAGAGGAGATTGGTCATATGACTCAACATGATAGGAAAATATACGCTCAACTTATATGGTAAACTAGGTACCATACCTTGTTCTCAATAGAATATGAGACCAATTAGAAGACAAGTATCCACCCACCTTAGCAATGAAATCTCTTGATAGGAAAATGGAAAACAATGAGGTAGGTCAATGATTGACACATCTTGAGTTATTGTTAGGCCTTGACATGCATGGAGGGTTAACTCAAGATCTTTGATGATTCCTAGAGTTGTGATAGTTAATCCATCAAGTCGTAAGGATCCTTTGTACATGGGGTTGTACTTGAGACCTAGGACATCAACAATTTTATCAGGCATGACCAAAGTACTAGCCCCTAAGTAATGCATACAATTATGCACATAGTCTTTGCCTATTATCAAGGACATATAAAAGGGTGAGGTTTTGAAAACTTTTCTTACTTGCTTCTCCTTTACTTGACAAATATGGACATCAACATGAGGTCTTTGGATAATTGTATCAGCGCGTGAGAGTTGTACCAGATATTCATGCAACTAGTTGCGGTGAGATGGAATGACCATGGCATCCCACATTGTGACATTTACATTTGTCTTCTTCATCCAGTCCACAATGTTGAATGGAAGGCCCAGAGACTTGTGCATTTGAGGCATAACATCATCTTTTTTTAATTTTTGAGGTGTAGAGGAAGGGGCCCTAACTTGTGAAGAGGCTTGACCTATCAAAGGAGGGGTGCATGCCAATTTTTCTAAATCATTACACAGAAGCTCATGCAAAGGAACATGTGCACCATAATTGTTGGGTGCATTAACATCCTTTGATTCTTGAGGAATGTGGTTGACAGGAACAGATGATTGCACACATGAATCCAAAATTCTCTTCTTGCACCTTGTGTTGTTAGCAACCTATGTGTGTGGCCTATCTGAGATGTCCATAGATTGGTTTATTATGCAAAAATTCCTTAACCCCAAAAAACATAAGGTTGCTCTTAGGAACAACTTCTGGCACTTCTTCATTCTCTACTTTGCATGTGATAGTGGAAGGCTCATGACTTGAATCATTCTGAATCATGTAAGCTTATGTGTGTAAGGAATTTATGTAGTTATATTGACTGTGAGGAAAATTTCAAGGAAGACACCATTATGTCTCTTAGACCATGTTGTTCTGCACTAGAATTAGTGTTTTTCTTGTGTTGGGTGCTGGGAGAGTTTGTGCAGGATGAAATTTTTGGAATGGAAGGTATGCATTAACATGTCATCTACAATTTTGTTGATTCTTCCCATATCTCTGATTTGGATATTGATTTCTAAAGGACTGATGGATTTGATTAAATCCTTCATTAGAGTTATTTATAAAGGATTGTGCCTGCTAATTTTCTAAAGATATGACCTCATTAGAAAAATTTCTAATCAAGGCCTTCATTTCTTCATCCTCCTTTTGTTTCACGGGAAAATATGATGTGGAGGCATCAGGATGAGATCTCTGCTCAGGAATGGGGGAAATGGAAGGCTGAGGTGCTCAAGGTGTTTTAGAAAAACAAGATTATAGGTAGTCTAAGGGTTATCTTTTCAGCTTGGATTAAACAATTTTTTGCCCTAATAGTTATAACATAGGAATCAGGAAGTTGCGCACCACCCATAGATTGTATCATCACTGCAATATCAAAATTTAGAGCTCTTAAGACATAAAGAAAAGCACCTTGAAGGGTTAGTCTTAGGAGGGCTAGAATTCTATCCCATGTCTTCTGAAATCTGAAGTTGAAATTATCCATAAGCTCATTGGGAGCTATCTTGATCATTTTGATTTTTTCTAACAAGGAGGCATTATCAATTTTTTTCACAAACTGATAGTAGAGTGTAGTACCAATTCCATCCTAGTTAGTAATAAAGTCAAGTCTTAAGCTTTTGTACAATTGAAGTGATTTTTCTTTGAGTGAAGAAGCAAACAACCTTATAGCTACACCATCTTCTATAACTAGGTGAATAAATCATGTCTACAATATCTTGAATGTGCTTAGTAGGTGTAACTTGATTCTCGCCAATGAAAAATGATATACTTTTGAGTGTAGCCACCGGTATATCATGTTGCGCAGTAAGAGCCACAGGGCTACCATTGGTGAAATTAATGAAGGGAAGATTTATTTGCGCCATGGTAAGAAATGGTATGAATACCCTAGTAGATTGGGTGAAAGGTGTATCAGGATGATTAGATTACACCCTATGCGTAAAATATGTAAATTTTCACACGATGGTTCAAATATTTCTTCTTGGAGATAACTATAGATACAAAAAGGATCCTTCAATTGTTGTTCTCTATCTCATGTGTATCCTTCTCATGAATTAGGCATGTAGACTACTGAAATCTATAGATTTGGATGTTAAGAGTCATCAAATGTGTTAGAATGAACCTCCAAAGGTTGGAAATCACTAAGTCAAACACCAAAACTTAGCAATGATGAAATGTAAGATTTTAATACTAGTCCCACTGGGTTTGCTAAAAACTATTGGAGCTCAAAATTGCACCCCTCCTGGTTCAGGATGAAATGGGGCTTTGAGGCAACATGGGATTGTCTCCAAGTTGTGAGCTTTGCGCTTGAGACAGACCTCCAGAGAAGGTTGAATTCTTATACCTATATCTACTGCTAAGATATTCCTATGACTGAAAATTTAGCTACATATCACTACTCTATGATTTCAAGGGACAAGGGTGAGAAGGATATGCATAAAAATTACAACCTAAGCTAAGGGGAGGTGATAGCACCAGAAAGAAGGGGATGGATAGACTTAGCTGATTAACAATGAGGGAAGCATGCACAGGGAGGGCATAAATTTGTCATAGTCTGAAACACGTTTACCCACTTGTTTTCATGGAACACAAAATATAGGAACCTACAAGAGACATGAGAATGCACAAAAAACAAGCAACGCAAGGGGAAAGGAAAGAAGATGTAATAAAAATGAGCTAAGGCAGAGAATAGAAGAAATAAAATCTTTTATTGCTTCCAAAAATACAAAGTTGATTATAATGGTGGAAGAGGCAAGTATCCACCTGTGGAAAACCACATATGATTCCTGAATTCTCATGTCTTATCTGGAATAAATAGATGACTTATCTAGTTTCTGAGTGATCAGGAAGTTTTTTGGACTAAGGATCTACTGAAACATAATGAGAAGATTGTCATTAGGTCTGACTAGAGGTTGTGTAACCTATAAATGTACAGGACAAAATCACATACATGAGGATGGGAGCGCCCAAGCTAGTGACTAGATTTGGGCACTAGTGTCCACCTAGGTTCTCAGGTTCTGATATTTTCTAGGTATGAGGAGTTTTGTTATTGATCATTTTTTTTGTTATGGTCTCTCTTCAATATCGATGATTGTACCTGTAACCTCCAAAACAAATATCTAGCTGCACACAAACCCAAAAACCACATCAAATCCTAAAAAAAAGATGTAATATGTGGATTACAATTGATCCCGATGATCATCCAAAGAGTGAACTTAGTACCGAGTTCTACACTACATTTCAGACTTCATGTAGTTCTTTGTGAATGCGTTTATAATAATGTCCTAGGATGCCCCTATAAAAGTCACACAATGATAAGGGGCTAGATATAGAATTTAGAAAATGTATATAATGTGTGAGATGAAATAGAATAAACTTCCCCTCTTATGATATGTATGCAAAAGAATGTATCTCGTGTCCCTTGAGTAAATGTGCTAGATGGATGCTTTGCAATGATCTTGTGCCTTTGGATGCAAGGTTAGGTGATAGTAGATAATGCTAGTTCTTAGCCAATCATTTGGGAGATATATATATATATATATATATATATATATATATATATATATATATATGACTCCCTTGTTTGAATTTTTTAATTAATAACTAAAAGGCTGACCCAAACTTGTAAAAGATGACCCAAAAGTAAAAGATACCCAAAATAGCAAGAAGAAAGTAAAGATGGTTAAGAATGCATATAAGGGACAACAAATCTTGTGCGCTTTTGTCATGAATGGGTGCTAGTGTATGAGGCCACATAAGATAAATCAATCAAATAATGACATGTCTATAGGGTGTGTAAGGTCAATAAAAGTATAAGAGAAAGAAAAAATCCCAAAAGACATTTTCAATTACAATTTTTCTTGCTTAGGAATCATGTATATATTAGTATGCTCTAGGGCCCATAATTGTACCCAAGTGCATTGATTTTGTGTCTACACAAGGATAACATCTCACCTCTCTTCTCTAAAGGCAATGTTATGTCGAAATCACAACACCCCCTAAATGGTATGAGGTTGAGATGGGGCATTCAGTGTGATTACATAACATTGAACTATCCTGAGAGTGGGACATTATGAAACGAGATAGCTCTCCGGAGAAGGCCGGACCCTGCTCCTAACTTACCTGCCACTAACTACTCCTAATGCAGGTAAAAATACTGACTAATCCTAATCTAATTCTTCTAAGAGGACAGGGAGAAAAATACATGGAATGAAAACCTACACTAAGAACGGTGATACACTAAGAAAGGAGTGATGCTCAATTCCCCAACCTGCAACAATGACTAATAAATGAATCTATAAAAGGTGGTATTGCACCAAAAAATATATCACACCCAGTACATCATTCCCGAAAAGATCACAACACACCCAAATCTGTAACAAACAAGGATATAAACAACCATTTGTTTGCAATGAGAGGAAAGAAAAAAAAAATCAAAATCATGTAGAGGTCAGAACAATCAACACAGAACACAAATTTATTGCTCCATAAGATTTACACAGTACATTTCATGTAGAGGAAGGAATGCATCCATTACAAAGTTTGGATGAATGGCTAAAGCCCCAGCATAATAGGGGTTACATGGGAGGAGGAAATGACCAACCTTTTACACATGCAAACCCCTTACATTTAATAGAGGAAGAAATGAAGAGAGAGAGAGAGAGAATAAAATCCAAAAATGCACTTCAATCTCATGCAAAATCCATCATTTTCCTTGTGGGAGTGATGAGAAAGTCATCAAAACCCATACTCCATTGTACCTTACTTTTTGGGGAAGAAAAGGAGCCCATACCTCATCATTTTGGTAGGTGATAAATCTAGAAACATTCCTCTAAAATGATAGAATGTATTTCCTCATTTTGAAATACTTAGTCTCGCTAAAATTAAGAAGACACTGAGAGATTTCCAAAAAGTCCTATTTTGTGCAAATTCGAGCTCCCAGTCAAAATTTATCTCCATCTGAAGATGAGGGTGTCATACTACAATAAAGTGAGTGGTTGATCTGACTTTTAGGACTCTGACCTTGCATCACATCCTCCAAAATCTGAAATTTCTAACTTCAGTAATTCATAAATTATGGCATTTTGACTTTGGAGTTCGTTGTTACTGTTAAACTGGTGGGTTGGCTCGAGAGTTCTGAAATGCCGAACCTCCAAAGTCCTAAATTCAGAATTTAGAGTTCGGACTCCGAAATCATGTTGTGTGGCACTATTCAATGCTCGAACCAAAATTTTCTGAAATTCCAAAACCCCGAAGTATGAAATTTAGACTTCAAGTTTCAGACATTTGTGTTTTCGAGGGTTCAGGTTTCAAGATTTCAGGGGTTCAAGTTTCTTCATCTAGCGATGCATTTCTCTGAAACCTTGAAATCCCAAAGTCTGAATTTCAGACTTCAGTTTTCAGACTTTCTGCTCCTTTTTCATGCTTTTTCCATTGAGTCTCTGAATTTCACCTGGGCCTGTCTCCAAATGAATTCACCTCCAAAGTCTAAATTTCATAATTTGGATTTCCTTCATTCTCCAAACTAACTTGAACTCCTGATATCCTTTGTAATGTGCTTGACCCACTTCAACTTACTAGGCTTGAGCCCAAAATGTGAGCTCCCATGGCCAATTTGATCCTCCTATTTTCCCTATGTGAGGTCATGTTTGTCCAATTTTTCCTAAGGGGAAAAATCAGATAACAGGCACCTGAGAGGAATTTGGGATCTTCTCATTCAGGAGACCATGTAAAGAGAAAAATAATGGATGCAAAAAATTCCCACTACAAGAGGTTGCACAAGAAAGCAATAGTCACTTAGAACCCTACAGAAAATCTAGAGAAAGGAGAGATTGATCCTTCTGATCCACCAATTATGTATCAGTTTCCAAGAATTTTTTCTTCCCTTAGAGAGTTAACTCACCAAATGCAGGAGATACTTCCTCATACTGAGCCTAAGACTACAATCATTCCTAGTTCCAAACCTATAAAAATAGAAATCCTTCCATGGATCCAAGTGATTATGCAAAATATGGAATATTATGCCTAATTTGATGATATAATAGTAGTAAATAAATGATGCAATGAAATAGAAAAATATACCAAAGAAAACTAAGAAGTAAATAATAAAACCCTAATTGAAAAGACATGGATAAAATGCCTTAGCTAATTCGCACTAAAATATGAACTGGACTGAAGCTCTTATAGGTTGAACAAAGAGGAATAAGTGCCAAATAGAAACCTTGGAAAATGTAGATCTTGAGGTACATGTTGTACTAGGATTCTTGGAGAGGGACAAGGACACCCACAGGTGCCCTAGGCCTATTTTTAGGCGTCTCGGACTTTAGAAACACTTTGAGGTGTCATAAGATGTCCTCCTTTAGTCAATTTTGGTCACTCCGAGGTTGCACCAATATTGTCTAGATTTTTGTAAACATGCAATGAAGAATGAACCTGCAAAACCCTCAAATAAACATCAAATCCCAAAAAATAAAGATGCATAATGAGGGGTCAAATTATCCGTAGCTGCCACAATGGTGGAATTATAACTTAGCGTTGCACTACATCTAAAACCCAATGTAGTTCTATGTGTGTGTTGAATTGTGCCCTAAGTTACTCTTTTTCTAGTCACACTTGGATAGTGAGTAAGTAGCTAGATGTAGAATGTAATAAATTTGTGCATGGAATAGAATGAACTTCCCTCCTACGAAGTTTTATGCAAAGAACCATCCCTTGTGTCCCTTGTGATGGAGATAGATGGATGCAATGGAGCTCTTATATGCCTTTGATGGATGTAACCTTAGGTGGTGATAGCTAATGCTTAGTGCTTGGTCCCTTATTATGATCACATAACTTTATATTTATATGATTCCCTTGATTGAATTTCATAATTAACCCTGAAAAAGATGACTACCAAAAAGATAATATTCTCAAACAACTAGAAATGACACAAAAAGTGTGAGTAAAGTACAAAGAAGACATTGGATCTTAGAGAGGAAGAGGGCATCTGGAGATGGTGTCTTGTTTGGGTGTTGGTTTCAAGGATGACCAATGCCAAAGACTAAAAAGGAATACTTTGCAAGTAAGGGTTTAAGACTAAAAGTAGCAATAGAAAGCAAAGAAAGGTGGCCAAATACATGGGTTAATTGGTATTGTTCTTACTTGGGAATCATATGAATAATATTATGTAATCAAGAATATATCATTACCGAAAGTGCATAATTTTGTGTCTACATTTTCCCCCACTTTATGTTTGCGAGTGGAAATATAAGTAGCATAAAGTATATAGAGATGTATACTTATATCTATGTAGATCGATGTAGAAAATGTGTCGAGGGACTAGATAACCCATGGAGTGATAAAAATGTGAAGCGTGGATGCTAAGGAGGAGAAAGTGTAAAAAAAGTGATGAAAATGAACCTAGGGTGGAAATGCGTGTATATATGTCGCAATGTACCTACTTTCAATGTCGATGTCATTTTTGGTGTGATGTGGATGATGTTGTACCGCTTCCCATATGGACTGACTTGAAAAAAAATAAGCTAAAAAGTATTCAAATATGCATGTATATGTGTAAAAATCATGTAAAGGAGTATGTAAAGCGAAAAACTATGAAAAATGAACATGTGCACCTGATCTATGATGAGGAAAAGAGTTTATAAAGGATCCTGTAGATGATGTCGATGCGTGAGTTTTCAGGCTCTTTCACGCCAGTGAAAGGGAAGAAGTGTAGGGAGAATTGTCTAGTGTCATCCGCTAACCTTTAACTACTTCCCACTATGTAAAACACCACTGCATATGGGGTGTATAAATACTTGCTAAGGACTATTTTCCCTATAAAATCCACTGTGTATGGAGTTATGCAGACTTTTTTGAAATGCAAATCATTGTGTAATCGACCTCTAGTCTTAGGCATCTAGGAAAGACCATTATATTGCCCACTTATTTTATGCATCTAGGAAAGGATGTTGTGTTAAGGACCCAAGTCTGATTCTGAGCCCTGTCCAAAACTAAAAATTGTGTTGTATTGGTACTGTACTGTGCGGGGTAACTAATTCACCCATATGATTTCCCCCTCATTTGGGGTGCATACAATGTCACTAAAGGAGTATGCGGCTAAAAGGAGGACCGACCACGGTGTTAAAACTATGCCCTGCAGGGGGAAGTGAATGTGCTTGGTGGAAACCAAGGCACACGTAAACAAGTGGTTAGGATAAACATGTGTTAGTACAAGAAAATAAAAACACTCACGTAAAATACATAATGTAAGCTAAGAATAAAATGTCTAAGATAAGATGCAAGAAGACAATGTAGAATGTAAAAAGAGGGTTGCAAACATGGAACATCACAAATGATGTCACAATACAATCAAGATTGTGGTGGCCGCAGACAGGAAAGTGTGCACACAAGACAAAGGGAAAATCCCACAAACAATAGCATACAATGGAAGACAATGCAACAAACAATCGTGGAAGAAATTAACCCTACATAACAAATGGTGTACATAAAGTACCTGTTAGTTAGTTAGAAAGATAAAAATTATGTCAAAGCATGTATAATTTGAGCAACTGGTGTGTTATGAAACAAAATGAAATAATAATACCTATAATGTACAAAAATGGATTCCCCTAGGAGCTGATGTGGGACTAGTACTAGGTATTACACCAAGCATCCATGATGTGTGCAATGGATCTATATAATCTGCGATCACAAATAGAAAGAAATTGAACGTGCATGTGTGTATGATAAATATAATGACATTCTCAATCAAGAAAATCTCCCTAGAGGTTCTTTTTTCTAGAATTCTCTTATGGAATCGAAATATATCCTTTCTAAGGGAACTATATGGGATATAGGAAAGGGCAACAAGATCAGGTTCTGGTGTGATAGCTGGATTGAGGATTCTCCCTTAGCTGATCATGCTATATGGAAGGGGGTTTCTCAGTTCTATGAGGAACAGGGTAAATTTTGGATAAAGGCTTTTTGGAGCCATGAGTATATTGTTCATTGGTAAACTATTGTCCCCCCTCCTAAGTATGATGGAGACACTAAACCTTTTCATGATCTCAATAAGAAAATCAGGTATTTTCATATTCCTATCTTCCAGACAAAGGAGGACTCTATCAATTAGAAAGAGGAATATTCAGGTATTTTTTCCGTAAAAACTGCTTATATGTTACACTTCAAGAAGGAGGTACAAAAATATTATTGTGGTAAGTTATGGATCAATGATCTGATTCCTAAGATCAATATCTTCTACTAGTAATGGTTGTCCAAAATAGAATTTTGTCTGTTGATAATCTCATAAAAGGGGGGATGAAGATACCCAATAGGTGTTCTCTATTTTGGAATGCAGAGGAAAATGTAAACCATCTTTTTATCCATTGCCCCTTCTCCCAAGGTGTCTTCTCTTCGATTCTGGATCTTTTCAATATCCAATGGATTCTACCTTCAAGTATTGAGGAATGTTATTCACAATGGGAGAGCCTATTCAGTTTTCCCATTATTTTTTGGGCTTGTAAGATTTCCCTTCCACACCTCTTATGGGGGTTGTGGAAAGCCAAGAATGATAGTGTTTTTAGGAACTAGAAAGCTTTGATTGTGAGCTCCAAAAGAAAGATCCTAACTGCCATAAAGGAAAACCTTAAACTTTTCAAAGGTAAAACTAAGAAACCTTGCTCAGAATGGGAGCAGAAAGTTTTGGATAAGTTCCTCTTTATTTAGGTCAAGAATCATAGCTCTGGAAAGACTACATTTTTGGTCAAGCATGTGGATAATACGATTAAGATGAATTTTGACGGGGCGTCTAAGGGGAATCCTGACCAAGCTAGGGGAAGGTGGTATTTTAAGAAATAGTGAGGGTGATTGGTTGTATGCTTATGTGGGGAATTTGGGTAGGAAAACAAATAATATGGCGGAAGCTAGAGCACTCTTATGGGGGATCTTGTTGGCCAAGGAAAAAGGTTTCAAAGACATTCAGATTGAGAGTGATTCCTAATCATTATAAATTCTCTCATGAATAAGGGTACCATAAATCGGGCCTTAAGAAATATCCTCCATGATATCAAGGAAATGTTAAATGAATTTGATAAAGTGTCCTTTATTCATAGTTTGCAGCAAGGAAACAAGTGTGCATATAAGATGGCTAACATTGGTGTTCTTAGTCATGATTATAAGATCTAGTGTAAAGGAGAGAGCTTGCCCCCAAACATTAATGAATAAATTATTAGAGATAGAGCGAGCTAATTTTGATGATGTTGGCATGTGTGGAAGCAAGTACTCCAGGTACTATGATAGCTTTTATAAAAACAAGAATTTTTTCTTGATTCTTGAAGGCGTGAATAGTTTTCTAGTCTTGGAAAGGGTCTACAACTTTGGGAAGCTTGGGATTGCTAAGATGGGTGGGGATAGGATTCGGGTGGAACCATCCAGTCAGAATATAGAAGGGAGTAATCAATTCTTATGGAACAAGATTAAGATGGGGGATTTCAGAAATTTCATTGCTAAATTACACGGGCATGACCCTTCCCTGTCTAAGGATTTTGGAAAATCCTGAAAAGAAGGGAGTTTCACTGTCCGGGGTATAGAAATTGAGGTTTTAGAGAATAGCATTTCCCGAGAGATGGAGATTAAGATGGAGGGGCTTAAAATCTACAAGGATAGGACCCGTAGAGATCTTGATATTGAGCAGTTATTTGTGGGCAAGGAGAGATGCTCCTTCTTTACTGTTGGTATCGCGAGGTCATGTATCTCTGGAATATGGAAAGATGTTTGTCTTCAAATCATGAAATATATAACGCTAGAGGGAAAATACCAGAAAATTTACACTCACCACATGACCTTCCTAAACATGTTCTTGTCGACACTAAAATTTTCCTCCGTAATTTATATTTCATTAATTTATGTATTAGGAATAGGATGTTGTTAAGTATAATTAGTAGTAGCATCTGATAGAAGATAACGGCGCTGCTGGTATGACACCGCCAATAATGTATAGTACGGTAATATTCAAAAGTACAATAGGAATGTTGTGGTAAAAAGTAATTATTTGTCGTAAGTGGTCTGGTAATGTTAAAATGTCAAAGTTAGGGTAAATAGAGAAGTAGGGTCTACATGATTAGGAATTAGAAATATTATATTGGTAATAAGGAAAAGGAGTGAGGTCATAAATATTTTGTGTATTTTATTTGTAAAAATTCTAAAAATGTGGAACCCATGTGAAATGATAAGGTTTATCTTATTTTAAAAGATAAGCTTGCATGTATAGATAAGAGTTAAGGTATGGGATATGATTCATCAGAGTAGATTTCTTATCCTATCTTAGAGATAAGATGGATAAGCCTAGAAGTTCTATAAATAGAGAGGCCACCCCCCTCATTTAGGATAGAAGGAAGTAGTGAGAAATATTATATGAGTAAGTGTGTAAAGGAAGCCATCATTTTGAAGGTGTGTTAAAGAAGCCATTAAGAGGTGTAATTGTGAAGTTTCTCCCATAGTTATTGTTGGAAGGCAAGTGAAGTCAGGAACACTTGAAGTATCTCATGGGTGAGATTGTAACAATTTCATGTTGATATTATAATTTACACTGATATTTCATATTTATCATCATTCCTTCTTATCATAGTCTATGGTATTCTTGTGTTATGTTTGTTGTTGTGTTTCCAGATTACATCCACCAAACTAAAAGTTGTGCATTATTAAATAATCATAGCACGAGGAGTTCCCAGTGAAGAATTATCATAGTGTCAGATTGGTGTTGACATTCCATTATAGGGTTATGGTGAGTATTCCTTTCTTTCTATGCATGTCTCTTACAAATTCCCTAATGGTCTTCCAACAAGAGAAGGAGGAATTGCCCCTGCATGAAGGTCTTATTCTCCTTCTAGTTGAAAATGGGAAACCGGTTCTAGATCCTCCCATGAGGATGGTCATGAATGAACAATTTTATGAAGATGATCTTACCCTTGCTAATTGTCTTACAAAAATGAAGGTTGATAAGTGTACATTTATGGGGAATGACTTGGAAAAATACAAGAGTGATGGGGGTGGTGTGGAAGCGAGTTCCTCGAGAAAGAGTGATTTTGTGGGTGATCCAAAGGTATTCGAAGGTTGGAGTAGTAAGGTGTTGCATTTAGAGGGGGTGTTAAAGGCTATGAAAGAAACAAATGCTGGGAAAAGGGACTCTATGATGGATATCATTAACATTTCCAAGAAGATGGTTTCAGATCAGGTACAATCTAAGCACAAGATCAAGGAGCTGGAAAAACAGGTTAAAGAGTTACAGGATAGAGTGGAGGAGATTGAGGGGAAAACTAAAAGGAGGAAATTCAACCTTAGAATTAGCAGCTCCGAGGATGATTCAGAGAATGATGGGAAAGGTAAAGGGTTTGAAGACTAGGGAAAATCCCTGACTGGTCTGCTAGTTTTAGGTTTTTGGTGTTTTTGACGAAGATGGGGCTTTCTCTGAACTTTTGGCAGAATGTTGGCGAACTACAGTTTATGTAGTTTTTTAGTCTTTTTCTTTTGTTGTTTTCTTATGTGTCTAGATCCTTATTGTAAGAGTTAATCCTGTTTAACTCATTTCTAGGACTCTTTGGTTTCTTCTCTTGGTTGTCTTGTTTCGATCCTCTCTTTTGTAATGGCCCCTGAGAGCCGATCCTTTTTTTTGTCTTATCTAATATATATATATATATATATATATATATATATATATATATATATATATATAATGACATAGAAGATATTTATTTAGCATTGTAATAAGATGAACATTTAGCAAATAAATATGATAAAGAGTAAATGCAACCAACGTATGCAAAATGCTATAGATGAAGTAGAATGGAATGCAGTGTGAATTATAGGAGCAACCTGCCCCCCAAGTGGATGAAAATGTATGCAGTGAGGTTCATTTATTTATGGCCCCTCAACAATAAAGAATAAACCATAAACGAGAGTGTGTCATCAAGAACTGGTTTGAAATGTATGCAAAATAAATATGGTGATTGTAAATGGTTGTCTAAGGTGTAGGATTGAATGTGAGATGGTAAAATTGATGAGGTGATAGAATGTGTTATGATTTAGCCTAAACCCTATATCACTAAATGTGTGAGGAAGATTTCAAAAAGCATGATGATGTAGCATAAATCGTATATCATTAAATGTATGGATAAAATGATAGAAAACGTGATGATTTAGCACAAAGAGTATATCATGAAATGTATGGATAAAATGATAGAAATTGAGATAATGTAGAACAAAGCGTATATCGCGAATTTATGGATAAAATGATGTAAAGTGTGATGATGTAGCATAAAACATATATCGCAAAATGTATGAATAAGGTAATGATGAAATATTCCGCATGGTGTGATTGAATGTGAAGAGGAAAGTTTAGAATGATATAGGTGTGATGGGGTGAGTGTTATTTGGAGACTCAACAATTGAGTATGAAACATTGGAATAGAGTGTGTTTTCGGGTAGTGAGTGTAACACATGATATTAAATGTTAGAAATATGTAGCATGAATGTGTATGGTGAGTAATATGAAAAATGTGTGATAGATGATATAATAAGAGAATGTCTAATGTGTAGAACAAGTGTTGTGTGAGATGTGTAATGTGTAGTGTGACTAAGAAATGCTAGAGATATGTGTGGTGCATGTGTCTAGTGTAAAATGTGTGATATGGTCAAGTGTATGATATTGCATGGTGTGTATAGTGTGTAGTGTGTGAGGTTCATGTGTGTAGTATGCCCTCAACAGTCAAGCATGAACCGTATCACAAGAGTGTGTCATTGAGTAATGATGATGTAAAGGATGAGACAAAATGTGTGTAAGAGACAAAGAGTGATGGTGATAGATGTATAATGTAATGAATGTTTGGTTGGAATATATGTTATGTGATGGTGCTAAAGTGTAAGAGGTAATGTATGATTGATTGAACGGTGTAGTAAATGATATAAAATTGTGTTGCATGTGTCATGGTTGTAAATGTATGTATGTGCGAGTGATTATGTGATGGAATGAGGTTCTTATTGGAAGATATCCCTCAAAATTCATATATGAACCATAAGAATATGAGTGTGTCATCAAGAAGAAATGATACAAATATATGCAGATACGTGTGTTGATAAGATGCAAGGTGATGAGAATGGAACATGCGTAATCATGTCAAAGGGGGAGGTGGGGTAGGAAATAACATGATGCCCCCAAGCATGTACTCATGCAAGTGATTAGGTGAAGTCATCTAAAAGTTCATCATTTTCAGGGTCTAAATCGTATGGCGAGGTATCTGAGACGTGATAAGAAATAGTGTCAAGTTGGTCACATAAAGTGTCATCTAAGCGTAATTTGTACATACCCATAGCATTCTCCTCATTAGTGAATGGGGGTAGTGGTCAACGATGTGCGTACCAATGGGTGAGGTTTTGTGAATAACCAAAGAAATAAGTCATTACAAATGAAGATATAAACAAATGACATGGTAAATGATATATCAGTATGATCCAGATCTAGTGTACCCCCAATGTATGTAAACCAAGGTTGTCTTAATGTAAGTGGAGAAGAGTAAGGAGCTCGTATAAGGTAGACTATGAGATGAAAGAAAAAAATACCATAAGAAGCATGGGTAGTGATGAATTTGTGATAGAGATGAGGATTATGATTTGGAGGATAAAGATCCTCGAAAGAAAATATGATTCGATTCAAACCAACATGTGAACGTATAGTGACATTATAAGTAGGATCAAATGTAATTTTCTCCCAATAAGAATCATTCATGAAAAGTGTACATATAAATGACGGTGGTGTAGATGTTAATTATGTATGAGAAGGGATGGAAGGTGTTATGATGTCTAATGTAGGAACAAGACCTTGATACAAAACCATAGCAGTAGTAGTTGCAGGGGGAGGTAGAGATGCAATTGGGACCGAGTCTATCATGCAAATGGCACCTTCAAGTTGTGGTAAATGTGGTAGCTCATCTATGGGTTACCGGTCAACAGTAGTATCAATTCTTGGAAGATGAAGTTTAGTATTTGGATCATGATCACAATATTTGTATAGATGATGGTCGAAAAGAATAGTACACTCAAAACCCTCATGTAGGAATTTGATGCATTCTGTACGATAGAGGGAACTTCTTAAAGCATGGCATGAAGCCATGGCTTGCCCACTAAATATTTATATGAAATAGGGAAGTCGATAATAAATAAAACCATGTTAAGGGTTTTTGGCCCTACAGTGATAGGTAAAATATTGTGACCTACACATGGATGAGCAAAACCATCATATGCATGAAGGGAAAGAGACGGTGGACTAACATTGGTAGTTGAAAGACCAATATTTTCAAGGAATGACAGAGGACAAATATTGAGTTCAGATCCATTATCAATTAAAGTACGCTTGATACCCATGTTGTAAATGTGAATCATGATAGGAAAGGGTGGATCATTGTCAAAGATAACAAGATCAGCAATAGGATTAGATTGAAAAGCAATATGTTGAGAAAATGCATCAATGAATGATTGATAGACTGAGTCTGGGTGCATATCATCAGGAATGTGAGTAGTAGCGAGGAGATTTTGGACTATATGTCTTAATTCAATATTAACAAGAAAGAAGTCATTAATTGAGATACTCATTATGCTAAAAAACATTCTAATAGTGTACAGATCGAATAGGGTTCACGAAAATGATTTTTCAAAATATGAAATATTATGCCTAATCTTATGTTATAGTAGAATTAAATAAATGATGCAATGAAATACATAAATATACTAAAGAAAAACCAAGAAATAAATAATAAAACCCTAATTTCAAAGAGAGGTATAAAATTTCCTAGTTGATTCGTAGTAAAATTTGAACTAGACCAAAGCTTTGATATGCTGAACAAAGAGGAAGAAGCATCACAAAAAATACCTATAAAATGTAGATATGGAGGTACAAGCTGGACTAGGGCACCTAGAGAGGGACAGGGATGCCCACGTGTGACCTAGGCATGTTTCTAGGTGCCTGGGTATTTAGAAATGATAAAAAAACCTCCTATGAGGTATCACAAGATGTTCACATTTAGTCTATTTTGGTCACTCCAAGGTCGTACCAAGATCGTCGAGCTCGCTATAAACCTGCAATGAAGAATGAACCCACAAAACCCTCAAATAGACATCAAATCTAGAAAAATAAAGATGCAGAATGAGGGGTTAAACTATCCTCAGCTGCCATAATGGTGGAATTACAACTGACCATTGCACTACGTCTCAGACCCAATATATTTTTGTGTGTGTGCGGAATTGTGCCCTAGGTTGCTCTTGTGCCAATCACACTTGGATATTGAGCAAGTAGTAGCTAGGTGTAGAATTAAATAAATGTGTGCATGGAATAGAGTGATATTCCCTCCTATGAAGTGTGATGCAGAAAACCATCCCTTGTGTCCCTTGTGATGATGTTAGTGCTTGGTCCCTTGTTATGATCACATAACTTTATCTTTATATGATTTCCTTTCTTGAATTTTGTAATTAATCCCAAAAAGGGTGACTACCAAATATATAATATGCTTAAACGGATAGAAAGAACCCAAAAAGTGTGAGTCAAGTACAAATAGGATAGTGGTGCCCAAATGGGACAAAGGAGCCTAGTGTTAGTTTCCTGGTTGGGCGCTAGTGTCTAGGATGCCAAACTTTGAAGACTAAAAAGTAATACTGAGTAAGTAAGGGTGTAGGACTTAAAGTAGCAACAGAAAGCAAAGAAAGGTAGCCAAAGACATGGGTGAATTAGTGTCATTCTTTCTTATTAATCATATGAATAGTAGTATGTACTTAGGACTATATAGTTACCCAAAGTATGTGATTTTGTATCTACACCAAGATTTAATCGTAGGTGAGACTTGTACAGTGCAACACGCAGTGGTTTCAGAGTTTCAAGATATTTCAAGGATGGTGAAAGCAATACGAGGTAAGAAATCCCAGACAACTTCCCTCTTTTTAAGTGGTTCCTTAGGAAACCAGTATGTAGAAGTTTCTTTACTGAAGGTAGTAAATCCCATTGGGGAGATGACTCCATCAGATTATGAGACAACAACAATTCCCCTGGGAAAAATAACACATGAATGGGATGTTCATTTGTTCCAAGAATCTTCCACTCTTCTTCTTGCAAGAAATAAGGAATACAAAGGGAATATTGAACACTTACAAGAACATGTGAGAACTTTCACTTCATATGTTTAATCATTCATGAATCTGAGTGCCATCGCATCTCTCCTAGTTGAGGATGTGACTCTAATCAACCTATTTGATCCAAATTCAATCAATAAGCCGTAGCGCTGCACAATACAGGGGTGAGTCGATGACAAGTGGGGGAAAAAATCCTTGATAAAGGTGAAACCATGTTTCCAAACATTTTTTCATTGTTTGAGTTCATGATTTCCACTACTACAGAATTAAGTATGAATAAATATGAAATTGAGAATGAAAATATCCATTGGGACCAAGTGTTTCTATTGGTAATAGAGATGGGGAACCTCGATTCTTTTGTGTTGGTAGGAAAAAATGTGTTTTACTTCGTAACTAAGAATATGTATCCAATTTGGTCTCGAATGTTGGTTTTATTGTATGAAATGTTGAATAATTCTCTTGAAGAGCTAGATTCGTGTCATGAAATCATTTTGCAAATGTGGAAAAATATAAGCAAGGAAGTGCAGAAGCTTGGAATACTTCCAATTGATGAGCACTCCACGGTGAATGATCTTCTAGAACCATTTGAAGAGTTGGTCATGAAAGAGGCACGAGACCCCTTTTCCTTTAATGAGGAGACCTTGGAGTCCCTTGTATAAATCATATGTGTTACTTCCAACACAACTAAGGAGAATCAAATATGGTTCAAAAAATGTAAGAACATCAACAATACTTCTTAGAATTGGCTTAAGGATTTGAGCTTTACGCATATTACTCAAGTAGATAAAGTAACACATAAAATGAATTGTTTCAATAAAGAGTTCAAATGAATACATATTTCTCCAATAGAACTCTCACGTAGTCCTTCAATGGGTGGATCTTCATCAGTGGATGTAGCATCTTCTTCAGCATAGTTATCTCCTTTCTCCTCCATTCCCCCGTCATTCTCTTTTCTCATGTTCTAATTATTCATTAAGGGGGTTTACTTTTCACTATTTCATTTTATTCATTTAAATGGGACCTATAGTAAAACATTGTAATGAGTTTCCTTCAATTAATAAAAAGGGACTCTCTTTTCTTTCCTAAGGATATGAAAGTTCGCATGTTGTAAAGTTACGTGAAAAATTACATGGGGTAAGGTGAAGAGTTTTTTATAAGGAAATATATTGTATGAATCCCTCATTCCAAAGGGTTGTCAATTATGAGTCCTTGAGTAGATGGCTATTGCACTACTAATAATCAAGAAAAATATATTATTCTTCCATTCCTTGTCTCTATGTTTCCTCTATCTCTCTGCTTTTCAGTTTTGTGCATTTGATAATCTTGTACAACTAAGGAAGGTGTTAGTGCCTTTGATGGAAGGATTAATGGAATTATGTGTCCATGATTTATTGTCTTATCATTGTTATAAGAATATTTTCCTTCTAATTGAGTGTGGATTGATTCTATTTAATGCTTTTAAAACTCTACTAGTTCCTATTTACAAGATTAATCCCTTCATTTATAAGTTCTAACTCTCATTACCTCACCTCTCAAGAAAATTCTTCCCTTACACTAGGTCCAAGAAATTTTACATGTACGTATATTGGAGTAGTCTTGTGTGATCACCATCTTAACAACCACCCACAATACTTACTTTATTTGCATTCAATAAATGGAGTCTCCGTTTTCACAAGTAGGAGGGACATAGTCCCGAAGCATTGGTGAAAATCAACATATTTTTCCTTGAGACATTATTTCACCAACACTTTTTAGCTTTCACCGTGGGGAAGATTTTGATGTCTCTGCACCACCTCATCAACCACAAATTCCATAATAATAAAATATATGAAAAAACCAACAAAGAAAAATTAGAATTTGAAAATCATAAGATCCTCGATTTCTACTTTGTATTTTGTCACAATGACGATTCTTAGAAATTCTCCCATGTTACAGCCCAATCTCCTTTTCTTTTAGGACACTCAAGAAGATCTGAAGTTTGAATTGAGGAATTGCATTTGGTATAATAGATAAAATTTTAATAACAACCACACATCAATAATTTTAGATCTGTAAGAAGAACATGTACAAGCTCTGCAATGTGCAAGACAAGCTCTTAATTAACAAAGAAGGGCATACAAAGATTTATTTTGATCTATACATCAATCATCCAAAATGTTTGAAATAATATATAGAAGGTATTCTTGAGCTATTGGTGTAACTAACCCAACATTTGAGGAGAAACAACTACCCGATTTTGGACTTCCCATTACTCATCTAGTAAGAAGGATAGGTCAAAATTATTTCCTTGAGTTTGATCCCAATTTCCCTCTTTAGGAAAAAAGATTTGAACCGTTGAACCTCATTCCCCCAAAAGAATAAGATGAGGAATAATAAGAAGGAGAAGAAGAAGATGAAGAAGAAACAAGGATGGTACCCCAAGCACTAGTACCATGGGGATAAAAACCAGTCCTTTATCCTAAACCCTCCTTTGCATGACCCTACAAAAGGAATTTAGGAAGAACTTTCTGAATTTCTGAGGTGATGGAAATCAACATCCTAATGAACACATCACAACATTCATAACATCTTGTGGGGTGTTGGGAGTAGAGTATGTATATTTTTCAGTATACTTGTTCATGGAATACTTGTAAGATGTCATTGTGGACTAGTTTTATCATTTTCCAAGAAGATCATTCACCAATTGGGTAGGGAGGAAATCTAATTTTGAAGCTATATTTAAACCAGTTGAAGATTCCTATGCTCTCCTCGCCTAGTGGTATCAATTAAATAAATATCCCTATGAGCCAATGAGGGAGTTTATAGCAAAACAAACATTTACTACTTCTAAAAATGCACAGTAGATTAAAATGGGGGAAGAGGAAAGTATCCACATGTGGAAAACCAGATCTAAGGCCTACAACTCAAAATGTGAAGGCAGTACTCTAAATAATGCTCTTGCAAACCAAGGGAGTCCAACATTTCAAAATGAGAAATGATATACATTTTTTAAAAGAAGACAGAGAGAAGAGGAGGAGAAGGAGAGGAAAAATCATATTCAAACTACCAAAAAATAAATAAATAAATAAATGTATGTAAACCCACCTATAATGTTGCCAGATCCACCTCCCCATGTTTTTTAGCTTGTAGAATAAGGAAGGAGACAAAAATTGATCAAATCTAGGTGGTTGAGTCAATTGGATGTGTGCATTAATGGATTGAGACATGTTTCTCTATTTTCCACCCACCAAATCCCACTAGAATATTATTTTTACTATCCTATAGTGTAGTCCACATCCGTAGCTTTCAAACAAGACCAAGAGTGCATGAATCTGATCTCTACAGTTGAAGTTATGGCAATTTGAATATTTGCATTGAAAACTAAACACACAAAACACATGACATGCTCTAATAGGATGAAGGGTTTTGTTGACTATTTGTTTATTTTGACTTTCCTGCCACATGTCAAGTGCTCATTTGATGTGAGGATTTGGTGTGCATCTGACATATTCTGATAGGGTACATGTTGAGCACTCATCTTAGATGTTGACACTTAGCACTCCATGACTGGCACAGAGGATTGCACTTTACACATGGGCAAGACCAATAGGTGCAAGAGGGAATAATGCAATGGTCTACGAGCATGTGCAAAGGGTGCACAAGTATTGGGAAGAAATGTTGCATAACTGCAAGAGTATGCAAGTGGTGTGGGTGTTCGAAAACATGAATGAGCAATGAGAAGAACGAAAATGGTGTGCTGAGGAAAAATGAACACGCAGAAGGAGAGCACAAAGGTATAATACACAAGGTGAGAATAGTGTGTGTGAGGGAATGCATGGGACTTTGGAAGAATAAGAATGCACTAGGAAAGCATGCCAAGGACTTAGCCAAAAGGGAAGACAAGTCTGCAAAGGCATGTGAGAGGGTGCACAAAACTGTTGGAATGAAGGTGGGAGCACAAGGAGTGTGCGCGAGCGGGAAATGAAAGGAGATAGAAGAATAGGTAAGAGAGGAGGAAGTGCACAGAAGGAAGTGAAGGGAAGAGGAAGCACAAATAAGAATCACGCTAGAGCGCACATGAAGAACTACAACCATACAAAAGTGTCAAGGTATAAAACCAAGGGTACGTGCAACCTATAACTTGATGTCATAGAAAAATTGGAACTGTAAGTTTTTTAAATGACCAGGGTGGTTTTTTTGGAAAACAATAACCAGGGATGGCCTAAAAGGATAGTATAAGGAACATCATGAGGTGTAACATGACATAGAACTTAAAGAGTGCAAGATCCCATAGTAAGGGGAAGAAAGATTTTACCCAATATTTGCTTAGGTATATTATCAAAGTCATAGATATAAAGAGCATATGGATTGAGATGAGTAGCAGAAATTCCTATTTGATGGAGAAAAGAAAGAGTGTATATGTTAATACTAGATCTAGGATCAACGAGGGCATGCTTAACAAGGATATTGTGAAGTTGAACTTGGATATATACTGGAGAAGTATTATAATCAAAGGGATAAGAACACATGAAATATATGATAATGGGCATGTAAGGAATGGGTTCACCAAATGATTAATATAAATAGAATTAAATATTAATTTGAGAGTAACTACTATAGTGTATGATATACAAGTAATAAAATATAGTAAATAGACAAGATAAAAAACATGTAATAATATGAAAACCCTAAGAAAATGGAATAAATAGATGACTTATTTGGTTTCCGAGTGATTAGGAAGTGTTTTGGACTAAGGATCTACTAAAACATAATGAGAAGATTATCATCAGGTCTGACTAGAGGTTATGTAACCTATAAATGTATAGGACAAAAGCACATACATGAGGATGGAAGCGCCCAAGCTAGTGACTGGATTTGGGCGCTAGTGTCCACCTAGGTTATCAGGTTATGATCTTTTCTAGGTATGAGGAGTTTTTTGTTGATCATTGTTTTTCATTATGGTATCACTTCAATATTGATAATTATAATGATAACCTTTAAAACAAATATCTAGCTGCACATACCCAAAAACTACGTCAAATCTGAAAAATAAAGATGCAGTATGTGGAGTCAGACTGATCCTGATGATCACCCAAAGAGTGAACTTAGTATCAAGTTCTACACCAAATTTTAGAATCCATCTAGTTCTATGTGAATGTGTTTTTAATGATGCCCTAGGATGCCCCTATGTAATTTGCACAATGATAGTGGGATAAATATAGAATATAGAAAATGTATAGAATGTGTGAGATGAAATATAATAAACTTCCCCTCTTATAATGTGTATGCATAAGAATGCATCCCGTGTCCCTTGAGTGAATGTGCTAGATGGACGCTTTGTAATGCTCTTGTGCCTTTGGATGCAAGGTTAGGTGATCATAGACAATGCTAGTTCTTGGCCATTCGTGTGTGTGTGTGTGTGTGTGTGTGGGTGTGGGTGGGTGGGTGCGTGTGCGTGCGTGTGCATGCGTGTGTGCGTGTGTGTGTGTGTGTGTTTCCCTTGTTTGAATTTCATAATTGACAACTAAAAGGATGACCCAAAATTAAAAGATACCCAAAAGAGCAAGAAGAAAGTAAAGAGGGTTAGGAGTGCACACAAAGGAAAATAACTCCTGGGTGCTTCTATCATGAATGGGTGTTAGTTTCTGAGGCCACATAAGATAAATCAATCAAATAATGATAGGTCTAAAAGGTGTGTATGGTCAATAAAAGTATAAGACACAAATAAAAAATTTGAAAAGACATTTTTAGTCACTATTTTTCTTGCTTAGGAATCATGTATATATTAGTATGCTCTAGGGCCTATAAATGTACCCAAGTGCATCGATTTTGTGTCTACACAAGGATAACATCTCACCTCTCTTCTCTAAATCCACCTGAGAGGAATTCAGGGTCTTCTCATTCACAAGAACATGCAAAGAGAAAAATAATGGATGTTGAAAGTTCCCACTATAGGAGGTTGCACAAAAAAGTAGTAGTCACTTAGAACCCTACATAAGATCCATAAAAAAGAGAGATTGATCCTTCTCACCCACCAATTCTATATCATTTTATAATAATTTCTTCTTCCCTTATAGAGTCAACTCACAAAATATAGGAGATACTTCCTCACACTGATCCGAAGACTATAATCATTCCTAGTGCCAAACCCATAACAATAGAGATTGTTCCATGGATCCAAGTGATTATGAAAAATATGGAATATTATGCCTAATTTGATGTTATAGTAGTAGCAAATAAATGCAGCAATGAAATACAAAAATACACCAAAGTAAACTAATAAATAAATAATAAAACTCTAATTCCAAAGAGGGATAAAAAGCCTTAGTTGATTCGCACTAAAATCTAAATTGGGCCAAAGCTCTTATAGGATGAACAGAGAAGAAGAAGTGTTTCACAAAAATCTTGGAAAATGTATATCTAGAGGTATATGATGGACTCGAGCGCCTGTAGAGGGATAGGGATGCCTGCGAGTGCCCTGGGCCTATTTCTAAGTGCTTAGGTCTTTGGAAATGCTTAGAAAACCTCTTGTGAGGTGTCGCAAGATGTTCACCTTTAGTCAATTTTGGTTGCTCTAAGGTCACACCAAGATAACCGAGATAGCTATAAACTACAACGAAGAATGAACCTAGAAAACCCTCAAATAGACATCAAATCCCAAAAAACAAAGACGCATAATGAGGGGTCAGAATTGTCCTTAACTATCACAATGGTGGAATTTATGACTAAGCGCTACACTTCATCTCAGACCCAATTTAGTTCTTTGTGTATGTGTGTGTGCTGAATTATGCCCTAGGTTTCTCTTGTACATAGTCACACTTGGATAACAAACAAGTAGCTAAATGTAGAATGTTATAAATGTTATACATGGAATAAAATGAACTTCTCTCCTATGAAGTGTGATGCCGAAAATCATCCCTTATGTCCCTTGTGATGGAGTTATATGGATGCAATGGATCTCTTAGATTCCTTTGATGGATGCAACCTTAGGTGGTGATAAATAGCTCCTAATGTACTTGGTCCCTTCATTGTGATCACATATACTTTATATTTATATGATTCCATATGCTTGAGTTTCCTAATTAACCCCAAAAATTCTTACTACCAAAAAGATAAGATGCTCAAATAGCATAGAAAGAACTCAAAAAGTGTGATTAAAGTACAAAGGGGACAGGGGAACTGACGGCTAGAGGAGACGAGGGCGCCTGGCGACTAGCATCTTGGCTAGGCGTTGGTGTCCAAGGACAATAAATTCCAAAGATTAAAAAGGGATACTGAGCAAGTAAGGGTGCAAGACTGGAAGGAGCAATAGAAAGTAAAGAAAGGTGGCCAAAGACATGGGTTAATTAGTACTTTTCTTACTTAGGAATCACATGTAATTAGTAGTATGTAATCAAGACTATATCATGTACCTCAAAGTGCATGATCTTGTGTCTACAGTAACTTATCCCCCACGTTAACTAAATGATTACCTCATAATCTAAATAATGCAACTTATTAGAAAAACTAGATATGGAGAACTTGATATCAAAGGAGATCAATTTATTGCCACATGTATCACTGGCTTTCCATAAGCATCATTGTTGAGTGATAGGATATTGTGCAAACATGGATCCTTTTAAACCATGGAGAAAGTTCAAACTAACAATCATTTTTAATGAACTTAATTTCCCACACGCATGTATTGGATTTTCACAATTTAACTAACTTTTGGTGTCGACCACATCATCAGTGTGATATGCGATGAAATTGTAATATCGCTTCCCTTACAGACAGTACCATGTGATGGCACAGACAAGTTGTAAACATGAACTTCAAATTTGCATGTATCTCGTGTAATTTTTTCTATGTAAAAAATTATGTCCATAATGAAAAATGTTAACACGAGTTAGCTTGCACCTGATCTTTAATTTGGGGCATTACATTCTAGAATGGATCATTTTTGATGGGTGTCTACATCACATGAGTTATCTTCAGGCTCTATCATGCTAACTTATATTCAAGAAGTCTTAGGGAGAACCGATTTGAAGATCATGTACCCTTCCCTTTAACTTTTGGTAAAATCTATGGATAAGAAGTTACCACTAACATATGGTGAGAAGGTTAATGCATGCTAAGGATTGTATTGGGGGTAAATGCTGATGTGTACGGATTTCATGAATACAATTTGTTGAGATTACAAGTCGTTGTGATGACTGCCCTCATACTCTAAACAGGCATTTCCATCAAGATATAGACAATCATTCATATTGAAGGGTAGTACTTAACTCAAATACAGGAAAGAATGTTGTCTTAAGGACCCAATTACAAAGATGTCTGAGCCCTATCAAAAATCAATCATACAATTATGGACTATATTTTTACAAATGGTGTGTGGAGAAACTGATTCACTCATATGGATTACCCCCTCGTTTGATGGATTGCTAAATTTACACATTTTACTGAAGGAGTAAATTAGTTGGCCTAAATGAGGACCGACCTGTGGTTTTGAGACTATGCCTTGCACGGGGAAGTGAATGCGCTTGAATTGAAACTCAATGCACTTCACGTGGAATATTTTTTGTCTAGGATTTACTCGACCATCCCAGATTATGTACAAGAAAACTTGTCTTCACTCACGTTTGATACTACAATTTTAAGCTAGGTACATGCATAGAATTTTCTAGATTGTAGACATATCCCAAGGCGGGTTGAAAACTTTTGGACTTTTCATTCATGGGGTGGTATATTTTAGGAAGAAAATGGTGGCCTCACATAGGCAAGTGTGAACACAAGACAGAGGGAAAAGCCTACAAACAATAGCATACAATGGAAAATAATGTAACAAACAATCATGGAAGCAAGTAACCCTACATAAAAAAAATGTTTCACATGAAGCACCCATTAGCATGTTAGAAATACAAAAATTATGTCAAAGCATGTATAATATGAGAAACAAGTGTGATATGAAACAAAATGAAACAATAACACCTATAATGTACGAAAATGGATGCCCCCGGGAGCCATTGTGGGACTGGTACTAGGTATTGCACCAAACATCCATGTTTCCTACAATGGATCTTTATAATTTGTGATCACAACTAGAAATAAATTGAACACACATGTGTATATGATAAAGATAATGACATACAAGATATTTATCTAGCATGTGTAATAAGATGAATATGTAACAAGTAAATGTGAGAAAGATTAAATGCAACCAAGATATGCAATATGTTTTGGATGAGGTGGAATGGAATGCAGTGTGAATGATAGGAGCAGCCTTCCCTAGAGTGCATGCAAATTTATGAAGTGACGTTCATTTATTTATGTCTCCTTAACAATCAAGAACGAACCGTAAACGAGAGTGCGTCATGGAGAAATGGTTTGAAATGTATGCAGAAGAAATATGGTGATAGTAAATAGTTGTGTAAGGTGTAGGATTGTGATGTGGGTACATGAATGGCTCAATGCAATAATATCATATGAGACCATTTCAAAATGATTGACTAGGTGTGCCAGTGATCTTACTTGAGTAGGTGAATGTGGAAGGTGAATAAACTTGTAAAATGTAGATTAGGTGTATGGGAAAGGAAAAGAAATTGAAATTTGTTATTTTTAAGCCCAATAAGGCATTATTGTGATGTGTTATAGATTTATAATAGGTATATGGACAAGTATGGGATGCTTGTTTCACCAATTCTAAGATAGGTTAGATTGTTGAGCTCATCTAGGAGCTAAAATAGGTGTTTTGGTGAGTTAAGTAATGAAGAAACAATCTATTTTGGGAGGTATTAGTCATGTATTAGTCCTATAAGACGTCCAACAAGATGAAATGGAGTAAGGTGAGTCATGATGTAATTGAGATATATGATCATTAAGTAAATAATGGAATAGTATTGTAGGTGAAATTGAGTGCAAATTGTGTGAATTGTTGTTTTTAATGTATTGTGTTAGTAAAGACTTTGTCATAGGCCAAGAGATGATAGTAAGACAATCACCAAGGAAGGACTTTGGAAGATCTATGAATTCATGAGTAGTTTAAGGAGGTTTAAATAATTCACCATGAATTTTATAGGTTTTGAAATTGATCAAATCATCCAATAGCCTCAAATATACCCTCTTGGGCCCTAACTATAATTCTATCCGTAAAAAATAGATTATATTTTAGGAGCACTTTTGTCTTGGTGAAGACTAAATATTTTTAGAGTTTTAGGATCTAACTCGCATGTGTGAGGGGTAGACAGCCAGGACTTGCATCACAAACTGTGACTGTGTATAGGAAAGAGATGAAATGGAGTGCAAGGATGAGTTGAATAAATATTTAAGTCACTAAAACTTGTAGACATCATGTGGGGAGCATTTTAGAGGTGTTTTCAATCAACTACCAAGAAAAAATATAATACCAAGTTTCCACTGTCATAGCCATTGTTGTTAAGAAGGCTTAATTAACCTAGGGCAAGGTATTGAAAGTCTTGTACCATACAAAGTAACCTTTGTTGAATTTGATATACTTTTTGTAATCTATTAAGGATATTCTAATCACCTATTTTTGGGTTTTGTTGTTTGAAACAAATATGAGATTGAACTCAATTTATATGCCTAGAGGGCTATAAGTAATAGGGGTTAAATGAGATTGTAGGTTAACCAAAGGGATATGACTGTGGAAATGAGTCTAATCATCTTTTTCTGAGTTAGATGATATGTCCTAAGAGGCCTAGTCATAGATCAAAAAACTTAAGAGTAAAAACACAATTGTTAAAGTACATTGGTCCATAATTGAACATTCAGGAAATTATTAGGCAAGTTGGGGTACTGCACAATTCGCTACAAACTGATTAAGAAGATGCATTGAATGCATTGAGGAAATCCTAACACTGAGACCATGAAACTTTAGTGACTTAAAAGGAGTGGGGTAATATGTCACAATTTACAGAAAAGACCTTACTTCATGTTACACCCATGAAATGAGTTTTCTATTGACTATAGAGGTAGATAGTAGATAACAAGAAGAGAGAAGGAAATATTTATCCTTGTGACTGTGAGTATTTCATTGCACCCATTATGTGTGCCTTGCATATCATTATATGATCCAGATGAGGTACATACTAATGCCACACAATCCCCTAGATCTTATTGAATAGATGTCAGGATCGTTTCCTACCAAAATGTAGAGTGTTCAAACTAGAAGGATATAGTGAAATTGAATATAATCCCTACACCATTTTGGTATCAGAGTAGAGCTATGATTAAAATCAATTTATTTAGAAATTTTAGGCATTAAATTTGATTGAAGAGTGTGTGAAGTTGGTTTTTGACAGTATGACAAAGGTATATAATCCATCATTGTATGGAATCATGAGTTTAATCTAGGAAGGAGTGACGAGGAAGATGGATAACATGATGCATGAGATCAGTGATCTATGCACAAGAATGACAAGCATAGAGGCAGTGTGTTTAAATTTGGAGAATTCAGCTAATGGTTATGGTGATTACAGGAATGGAGAATCATTTTTGGTAAAAAGAGTACTTCTACAACAACAACAAGCTAAAGCTCAGGAGCCGGTATGTAGGAGAAGCCTATTCAGGTTTAGATGCAAGACAAGAGGTAAGTGTTGTAATGTCATTATAGACAATGTAAGCACTGATAATATTTTGTCTGAGAAAATGGTTATTATATTGGGTTTAAAGAGGATAGTTCACCCTATACCTTATAAAGTAGCATGGGTTCAGAAGAACCATCAAATTATTGTAAATGAGCAATGCATAGGTCCTTTCAAAATTGGGAGTCTACATGATGAGGTATTATGTGATGTGATGTCAAAGGATGTGTTTCACCTACTCTTAGGCAGGCCATGGTAATATGAAAAGATGGTAGTGTATAATGGTAAGAATGAATAAATATTCTCTAACAAAGAATGTAATAGAGCATGTGTTAGTGCCTTTGATGGACCAGCATGAAGGCATTGTAAGGAGAAGCATGGTATTTGGCTTCAAAGAGTTTGTTGAAAAGACCAAGAATCACGGCTTAGCCTTCATGAAGGAGGAAGAAGGTTGAATGATTGTTTCATTGGGAGATAGAGAATGTAAAGCAAATGTTGCAAAGCAAGAGAATATGGTAAGCCAAGAGGGGTGGGTTGATTGTGGTTGCATGACTATATATAGAGAGGGGGGATGTTGTTCTATATGCATAATGCAAAGGAGTAGCTTGATGTCTATGTGGGCTCATGAGGACCATATTGGTTTCATGTTAGTGTGTTTTTATGTCAATTTTCCCAACAAGGAATGCCCAAAAATTGAAAACTACTTTGACAAACCAAAACATAAAGGAGTAAAGTTTTTGTGCCTCATGTATCCTCCCACTTTTACGCACATATCTACCAAAGTATTTCTAATTGTAACACCTATAAAAATAAATATCCCATTATTCTTTGATGGATGTTCATGCCCATTTTTGAAGCTCCTAGACATTTTAAGAACCCCATTTGTGAATATATTGGAAAGGATTATTGATTGGGTTGAGCATCTATGAAATTTTTTCCAAGGCTTAAATAATCTTTTGATTTCATTCAAATGTCAAAAAAACAAAAGAAATAAATTCATTCCACGAGACCACATCTTGTTGAGTTATTTGTAAAAGTGGTGCTAATGCCTAAATATGGTCTACTATCACCCACTAACTATTTGAGAACAAAAAGGAGTATCCTCCTATTTTTGTTGCATTTGGTGAAACAATGTCAATGTTGTATGAGGATGCCCATACCAAAAAGTGTGCATATCATGTGATCAATATAGTCCATGAGGCCGCATCCCTTTCAGACATTTATTCAAACAATTCACATGCATACATATACAATATGTTGAATTTCCTCTATTGTGCCAACGGTTATAAAATTTGTAATAATTTTAAATTGCTCCATCCGCTCTTGGATTCAACAACAGATGTGATACACCATAGATATATAATGCAATGTGGGAAAAATAAAGATATGTAGATATAAGTTTATAACCGTGTTAAACTGATTTCACGATGAGAGCATATTTTTAAGTTGTAGGAGAATCGTCACACAAACCAGGGAACTGTAGCAATCTCACAATGCCAGAGTTTGCAGGGACTAACATTTGTGGATGGATCCCTACATTCTTTGGAGGTATGAAAAGTCTGAAGACACTTGTCTAAACCCATTCCTTTTCAGCTAGGAGCATGTGTTAATCTTGAGAATATCTATTTGTATGGAAATAGTCTTTTAAGATCCATACCTATAAATTCATTTAGTAGAAATTGCAATGGAATGAGCATCATGGACATGTCTTTGCAATATTCCCATTTGTTGCATATCCTACAATCATTTCAATTCATGAGACAACATATATTTCATTTTTTCAAACAATTCACATGCTTCCACATTTTGTTCAAACAATTCACATGCTTCCACATTTTGTGTAAATCCTGTCAAACGAAGATTGTCTTTTCAAAGAATGCAAACTTGAATCTTTGGAACGTACTTAACTTTTTTGAGGCTACTGAAAGATAAGGAAACAATATAGAGCCAAAAATATAATGATGGAATGATAAAGAAAAAAACAAAAAATACTTCATGTTAACTCTTGATATACTTCACTTATTGTCTTGTTTCGCATTAGATACATATTAAAAATCTCCAGAAAAGCTTTGTATACTTATTCAAAGTATTAAAAATTGATTCTAGCACACCACATCAATTCAAATTTTTTGTGAGAAAAAAATGTTCCAAACTTTGAATCCATGCTCGTGAAATATTTTGGCTCACTAGTTTACCTTGTTCTTGTTTACATAATTAATGGCTTCGTCAAATTCAACAGGTTGTTTTTTTGGGTGGAGGCTCATCCTCAGGTGGAAGTGTAATTTCATAACCTTTAAGAAGAAAGGTGTTAAAACCTAAAATAATATTGTGATGCCCTTTGAACAATTCCTATAGGAAGGCAATAACACTAGACGTATCAATTTTGTAAGGTGAACAAAACCTAACTCACACATGAGGATCCATTCAAAAATCAAATGAAAAGCTAGATCTTATCTATCATGCCAATTTCATAATATCAATTACAAACCTTTGGGCCTTAAAACCATTCATTACTTCAAAAAACTCACCATATTTTTCTGTCCTATCCTTGAACATTTCTTTTACTACTTTTAGATAGGCCAACACATGACCGAATTGTTAGCTTTTGTGTCCCTCCTAAATTTTGAGGTAGTCCAAAGTTGTTTCAAATCACCCAAGGCAATTGAAAATTAGATATCCTTATTGAATCAAAGAACACATAACAATATTATTTGGGAGAGGAACAAATTTACGGAAATCATACAACTCACAACAATGTACATCTACTCAAACAAATAAATGCCAAATTTAAAATCCTACCAATACAAAGAAATTAGTAAAAGAAAATTTGCACAACACACCATGTATCATAAAGTTGTGCCCTAACAGTAAGTTGTAACACTTATCACCAAGATAGCTTAGGTTCAAACCTCATGGGCTTGCTTCCCATGGAGACAAATTTCAAGCTTCATAAGGGGTTTTTTTCCTTTCCAAGTGGTTCATTTAATGGTGTTTTCCAATTAAAAAAGCGTACAACAAGCCTGATACAAGATGATACTACCACACTGTTTGCAAAAGAGATCATACCAAATAATCATAAAAACCCTAATATAAATTCACTATTGCATGAAATTTGACGGGATGATATAAACCAGTGATACCTCAGAAAACACCATAAATCCTACATGGAAAGACTGAAATCCACAATAAAGAACATATTCTAACACAAATACCACTCCAGTGAACACTAATCATTTGATCTGAATTTTAAGAATAACATTTTTATTCTCATAAAAAAAATGTAATTAATAGTGGCTCAATAATATTAACATGTAATTAATTCACAAAAAAATGATATTACATAATGATGTTCTTAAAAATATTGTATAAAAAAATGAAAGATGTTAAAAATTGCAACTTGGCTTTATCTAGCACATGGGATCATATTGTTCATAATGCATGGGCTTATTGGGGTTACTCAAAAAACCCATGGAAGAAATAAATAATCCTAGGCCTTTTTAAAAAAAAACCAATTTTTTCGCATATCTTGCAATCATTCCAGTTAATGAGACCACATGTCTTTGGGGACATTTTGTCAAATGATTTGCATGCTTCCATATTTTGGAAGCATATCTCCCAAGGTTATTTCTCTCTTTAATTTTGCTTTGGTATATGTTTGTGCCTACTTTCAAAGTTCCTATTTTAACACAGTCCAACTCCATGCCTCTTATAAAACCCCATTTTCTTTATCACACAAGCCAGTGGATTTTTAATTGATTTTACTCATTACCCACCACAAATATGAGAATATGACATAATAGAATATGGATTTTACCAAATTTGATTGTAAATTAGAAAAATAAGCTTAATTCCAATCACTTTCACCAAATGTAAACTACATGTGTTCAACCCAATCAGTTAGCCATGCGAGCATAAACCAACCTGCACCCTCAATTTTTCCTCCCATGACTGGTCTGTAGTACCATTTGTGGCAAAAGTAGTTTGAATAATAACACACCTTTCTAACACTTCAAAATAATCCTAAAATGCTAATCCAATCTCAATCTCCTTCTCAATAGTCATCTTATTCTCAAATTCAACTCAAGCATTATGTAGAGAGGAAAGTTAAAGAGTTGCTACACATTTTTCTAGAGTTCTGAGTGTTGCACCCTGCTGCATTGGTGGTTGTTGTAATTGATTTCAATGACATTAATGGAAAAGGGAGAGTGCTAATGCATGCATATTAGGTTGCTCTCATGATGCTCAGAGGTTTAAGGTGGTTAAAGGTGGTTTCAAGCAACTTCAAGAAGTTTCTAAGATGGTTTCAGGTGCTATGAGCTCATTCTGGCAAGTGATTTGTCTCTAAATCCAAAGTATAGGTGATAAGAACATGGGAGAATCTTTGGGATATTTTCTACAAAATGTGTGAGTAAAGATTTCTATGTTGCACAAAATTTTGTCTTAAGAACTGGAAATTTTCTTTCATGCAAATGAGGTTGGTCAAAGCTCCATGGGAAAAAATATGGCTAACCAACACTTGGAACATGTAGAGGGATGTCTTGCAATGCTCCATGTAAAATTTTATCAGATTCTATATGAGGATTTTGAGTTATTCGAGTTTTTCCAAAACTACCTTTTTGAAAAGTACATTTGGAGTTGTCTAACTTCTTAGGTGGAAAATAAAAATACACAGGAATGATCAAATAATTCATAAGATAAATTTTTGTAGAAAAATTTCCCATAATTCCATTGCAAAAATAATTTTCTCAAAAGGAGGTATATTTGAAAAGTTATCACCATTTTAGTGGAGCAATCCTCTCCTGGGCTTTATCTAAATTTGATCTCCATTGACTAATGTGAGCCTTTGCAATATTTATTGGAGATGTTTTGATGTTTTTGCATACTTCTTGGGTCATGGTTTTGTGTTTGAAGAAGCTTTCAATGGGTCAACTTGCATCCTCCATCACATCTAGTGATTGCTTAGTTGAAAATAGGTATTTTTTCACTATGACAATCATAAAAGAGAGCTTAAGAACATGTGATTTGTGCTATAACAATGAATCATTCACTTGAAATCTCTTTAAAAGGTTTCTAAAGGTATTTTCATCAAGGTGTTAAGATAATGTATATAGTGAAAAAGTTAAGTTGATTTCAGTCAGTCTTCCACAATTGCTTCTAGTTGTGCTGAGTTAAAATGGGTCAAATTCTTGTTGCATCTTGTCTCTTCTATTAGGCATTATGGGTTGATGAATATGTTCAAATATCCTCAAGGCATGATTAATTTCATGGAGACTTCAAGCATGAACCTCAAGAATAATCCATCCATAGAATACCTCTTGATCATTGAAGGACTAAAAGGTTGATGGATACTGTTAGGTCTTTACTTGTATGTGAGACCTGTTTGGAAGCCTGCTCTAAGTGTCTTATATAAGACAAAATTGAAGATTGATAGAAAACTTTGTAAGTATCTTTATGTCCTCTTTGTGGTATCCCAATTCAAATGGCAAAAGGGAAGTGAACTCTTGTTCAAATTGTTATGCATGAGCTTCACTATGCATAGTAATCATAACATATTGGAAGGCTTTGAATGTCTCTCTCACATGAAAGGTGATTGGAGAAGATGGTTTTGGATTCTCACAGGTCTATCTAAGTGATGATTGTGTAACCTTAATCTAGAATCAAATTGGAAGCCTTCTCTGTCATGTCAAGATTTCTCCATGGATTTTTTTTGACTTTGCTAGGAGTGTTTGATAGACTTTCATGATGCAAAATATTTTAGAATAGCTGGAGGATGTCTTTCCCTGCTGCCCTCACAACTTTGAATTGCTTATTTTCATTGATTTTAGAAGGATATTTACCTTTTTATGTGCTATTAGATCTATCACAGAGTCCATACCCTGATTTGAGGTTCCATGTAGACAAAATTGCTCAAAACGAATGACTCCACTAATCGAATTTACTGAAATTTGGACAATACCTTTGTTAATTCATTTAAGACCTCCCTCTCTCCCTCTCCCTCTCCCTCTCACCCCTGCATGCAGAAAAAGTTTAGCCAGCCATGGGTAAATTTTCCATTCCCAATTCAATCATCAAGATCTTCGTAGCTAAAGGTAACGAGCGTAGATACGATCATGTTGGCATGTGTAAGAATCAAAACTCTTCTTCCTATGGACACAAGCATGTTGAAATCATGTATTCCAAGGTATAACTACGCAACACTCCTTCCCACCAATGATCTATAACTTGATTCCACATTTCATCCAAATCAGAGAGTGCTTAATACTTATCCTATCTCTAAAATTACTTCCTTCCCAAATGGATCCCTTGATATTGTGCGTAAGCTATTAGCTAATCATATAACTCCTTTGGTAAGAAACTAAAGAATGTCTCATATAATGAATCATATAAATTTTCTACTACCCATTTGTAAAAATTAAAACTATTTCTAGTGTTATACCTCTGAGAAACGTCATCTTAACTGCCTTTTACCCAACACTCAATATTCTCCAAAGATAGCCAAAATGCCGCGTGCATACCACATCTTAAGGATCAAAGTTGAAAGAGGTCCAGGAAATGGAACCAAAATCTAGTCTTTAATTACCAACACCAATAGTCAGGTGCACTGGAACCTCACTCAGAATATTGTCCAAGTTCTCACCTGAAGTGCACAAAACCTATTGATTCCCTCTTTGTTAGATCATGTAAGATGTATAGTTCATATAAACCAATGCCCAACATAAAATAGAAGATAAATTATGTATATCACAACACATTTGTAGACAATAAGATCTTTGAGCATTCATTTGTAATCATAAACAATTAGAAACATGATCTAAACTCTAATTACATAATGTGCATCCCTTTTAACCTTGACAATCCATGCAATGTTGTCCATTACAAACACAAGTCTTCACATACTATAAGCATCGTGCACTCATACACACATAGACCTCTAATTTCTAACTCGGATCCTTTAGTACTAAAAAAACATTCATCCTCCTATATATACAAATTAATGTGAAACATATACATACGGTGGGTGTTTGAAATTATGACACTGAGATGGGGATGAACCAGTGTCTATTCAAATTTTGAAAAACAATTCAGTTTACTTATTTTGTTATAATGAGGCCAAACCATAATTCACAACTAGTCAACATGAGCGAACACACACAGAGATAGGATTAAATGTGGGAAACCCTTCAAAGGATAAAAACCCACTGAAATCAAAGAATTAACTTGGACAAGAATGTCCTGTAAAGATTACAATAATTGCACAGTTGAGTATCAACTAAACATGGAGATGCAACTCGAAAATTTAACCAAACATCCACTTGATCTTTAGCAAGATTCAACTTTCATGAAAGCTTCAACTCCCAAATTCGGTCAAACACCCACTGAACTTTTGTAAGTTTCAACTTTCATGGAAGCTTCAACTCCCAAATTCAGTCAAACACCCACTGACCTTTTGTAAGTTTCAACTTACAAGGAAGCTTCAACTCCCTAATTGCTAAGTTGCTACTTAGAATTTTGTAAGTTTTGATCACTCGGAATTAGTTGTCTCACACAACAGATTGTGACCACTAAATCAGCTCATTCTTCTTTTTATTTCACCCTCATAATTCACCTCTCTTATAATCACCTAATCAGTTATAAGGCATTGTTATACAAGGCTCATTCTACACAGACTTTCATGCCATACTTCACTCATTGAATCTCCTTTTGAAGCATCACCTCTTCATATGTTGAAGTTTCTGCAACATATAAGTCATGGGGATAATTTTTTTCTCACCTTAATCACCTTATTTTTCATAGCCTTAATATTTTTCAAAGACTAGTCACCAACCATTCATTCTCATACATCACACCTCCTTCCTCAACTAGCTCTTACTCATGATCATAGGCTTTTCCTTCATCAATTCACCACTAATCTTCTCTTTAACTCACACACCTGATATCAAGTCTTCAAGAATGATTTTTCATATCAAATCATGTTCTCTTCTTCATGAGAATGATCATCTCATACTCCCATTATCTTCTATGATGATCTCATCTCACTTTCTTCACACAAAATCACCTATCTCTCCTATACACTTCTCTATTTTCAACATGCATTTGCAAGCATTTTTCAAGCCAACCAACACACCTATATACATGAGAATACACTTACAGATGTCTTTTACACTTCAACTTCAACATGAGCATTCATCTTACTGACTATTATAATTCGCACTAGAAGGAGATGGTTTTTCTTAAAATAAAACTTCCTCAAGGAATCATTAATGGCATTTGATCAATTTTAGTTATTTGCATACTTTTATCAAACCTGACAAGATTCACTTTCTTCAAATGATGAGAAAAAGGAGGTTCTAAACTATCTGACATCCTGACTCTACCTATACCTTGTTCTTTAACCCCTGCTACTTCATTTTGAAACTAACAAATGTGAATTTGTCTCATTGCTTCGCAAGAAAACTAATCTGAGGCATGTTAGGGATAGTTGAAAGGTGTAATTATCAATCAAGGATGTTATAACATGCTCTAATATTCTCTAGAGCCTCTTCATATCATTCAAAAACATTATACATTCTTCCTTTTTCACGATATAGCCTTCAAACCTTGTTTAAAGTCACTAAATGCTTGAACTCAAGAATACCATCCTAAACAAGATGATTTAAAAAGAATTTGAAGATAACAATTATCAAATATTTATGTGAACAAGGGACTGTAGGTGTTCTTCACATCAAAAAAAGCTTGAATTTCATTTCATCACAGTTTGAAGCTCCTTTTCAATCATCCACCATATTATTTCATGTACAATCAACAAATAATTAGGTCACATTTTTTTGTTTGCTTGACAAGGTGCAGTGAACAAATTTTCAAGAGGTTTCCCATCTTGGGAGGATGATTTGAGAGCTTTTATATCAACCACAAATACTAAGAGGGTAAGGCAACATCACTCTTCTTCATGGATCGTACACTGAGACAAGGCACATATAGATTTAGCATGTATAGTGAACAACTTCCAAGTTTGTGCAATGTCATACAATGCCATTGTCATTTTATGCCTCCAATGTCACCTTTCAAAGATGATAATGATGGTGTGAAATGTACTAGTCTATAGATTTCCTCACTCCATAGTTGAGAAATTAATATTGCATGGTTTTCAAGATAGACTAAGGTAGGGTTTCATGATTCAAAACCCTAGTCAGTTGTTTGAGACTTGTAACACTTCATTCTTCATTTTCATGCTAGTAAAAGTGAAGGATAACTCAATCAAAGGTTATTTCATCAATCTCAAGCCTTCTTTTGCATTGATTGATAGGAAAAGCTATATGTTTTGAGATCAGAGGCACTTATCATCTAGACTTTCATAGGAAACCACACCTTGTTATCAAGAATGTGATGTTTTATTTGTCTAAGGATTCTAAAGCACTATTCTAAGGAGTTCTCTTCTTTAATCATCTCACCATACTGAGGGAAAATGGGCCTGAGAACCAAGCATTTCTAGGACTGAGTATGTTGATCCTTAAGACACAACATAACAGCCTTGATTTAATGGCTTCTTGATAACAAACCTTCACCTACATGACCATTCATAGTCACCAATAGCTCAGAATAGATCATTGTACCATCTCTAATTATTTGAAAGAAATGGTTATGAAGTGGAAACCACAAATACACCTTAGATTTAAGATTTTCTTGACTAGACCTATGTGACATTTGAAGACCAATGGGAGATATGCCTTCACACCAATTTTACCAAAGTAACTCTGAGCTTCAACAAGTTGTCTTGTACCTTTATAAGATGCTCACATTCATTTATCAACTGAACATCCTGCTTATTCACAAAACCCTTCTTCAAGTACCATGATTGGTTTTGTTTGAATGTCCTTTTAGCAGTAGGAGAAGAAGTTTGACTAAATTCACACTAAGTATGCACTGATCTTACCCAAAATTCTTCATGAACTCTACGAACACCTCATATACCATCTTCCATGGCAGGAGATTCAACTTAACATCTTCAAATTTGCACTATATATCTAAAAACTTACAAAACATGGTCAAACCTATACGGAACAGTCAGGCTCGAAGAACAATAATACCACCATTTTGACATATGAGGAGCCTTCTACAATCTTGAGTGGTTGTACCTGTTAGTACCTGTATCTTTTCCTATTAAATATGGGCACTTTTGTATATTCCATGTCATTGATCCTAGTCCATACTTAATTTGAGTTCTTTTCTCATTCAAGATTTATTTGTAGTTCGAATGAGTATCCCTTGAAGAGCATTTATTATTGTTTATCTTTCTTGTATTCTCAAGCAGAGTAAAGAGTATTTTTTATCCCAACAAAACAATGAAACATAAGATTTATTTTCCCCAAGATAGGTTTGAAGTTTTGTGTCACTAATGGATATGATAGAATTTTCATGGCCAAAGGATGCATTTTAATTTAAAAGTCTGTAATAAATAATTCTCTAAGGATCAAATTGTTGCAGATAAATGAGCACATAACGAGGATAAAAGTACAAGCTGGTTCCTAGACGCAAAGTCCTTATGTAGCATTGTGTGAAAACAAAAAGTCGAGAAGCTAGACAAAAAGGGAACAAAGTCTCATGTTTCTTTTAGATAGGCAATTGGTAAACACAAACCCAAAGCCTGAAAACTTAGGTACATAGAACAAGCATATGGAATACATGGGAACGGAGAAATAACTGCATCTTTTATGTTGCAAAGGCAGTGTGTGGATCATTTTTCAAAATTCCTCTGAAGCCCGTTAACAGCTAAAAAGGGCTCATTAATGCACTAGTCGTACGGGAATAGGCCCATTAATGTGGATGACTCATGTAATGGAGATATGCAGATGGTAGGACTCAAAAATATTGCAATGGTTGAAATGAGGAAAAAGTTGAGAATTACGAAAATTTCACGCGAATGCAATCTTTGGAAATAATGCAAGAATCCATGAGGAGTTAATGTGATAACTTGTTATTAATATCCTACCAATACTTAAAAGGTTTGATATTCTGAAGGATATTCAAGAAACATTGAAGGAAAGTTGAAACATGAAGTAGCTTCAAGGATCATAATCTGGTTACAGCGCTTTTCATTCAATTTCCAAGCAGAAATCATAGTTTTGTTAAAGGTAGGTACATCGGTTCCCATATTTTCTCGATATTTTAAGGAGCAGTTTAAAGGGTTTGGTTTTTAGTAAGAAGAGGCTTGAGTAAAATTGTGTTGGAATCATGAAGTTTCATATATTTTCATTAAAAACAAGTTCTAACCTTAGTTCCCCTCCAGACATAATTACAAATTATGACATTGCATCTGCCGACCTAGAAGAATTTAGGTAGAGGTTATATTCCCCTAAATGAAGTGACTCCATGGCCCATGTAGCCAACAGTTGTATTGAGCTTGTTGTTGTTTTCCCTCCTGCTACGTCATGCCCAGAGCTTGTATGGGTGTGTGCTCAACACTATAATCCTATAAATAGAGAAGTTTGGGACGGGAAGGGGGATTTTTTTCTATCTTTCCAGGAGAAGGCGTTTGATAGAATGTTGGATTTTCCTCCCCTAAGGGAAGAAGGGGTTATTACCAAGGATTTGGCGCTGGAGTACTAGAGCTCACATTCAAATAAATGGACGAAGTTTATGAATACTCATTGGTTGACCAATCCACAAACTTCCACTCCTAGAATGACAAAGAAGTTAAACATAACTGAATTCATTGAGGAATTTGGAGATGTGATTACATTGCTAAATCGAATAATGGGTATAGAATCTACTGCCTTTTTCTAGGAATGGATGTTTCATTTTATTCAGGTAATACTCATAAACAAAAATCCTCTCCCTTGGGCTGAAATAATAAATAACCGCATTCATGAACAAAAGATGGGAGTTACTCAGATTGTAAGAGGAGAAAAGGTTAGCATGGCATAATTTTTCATGACTTCTTACTCAATTTATAACATTACTTTTCATGGATTTTTTCCAGGGTTGATAATGGAAGGTGATCTGTCGACACTAAAATTTTCCTCTATAATTTCTATTTCATTAATGTATGTATTAGGAATAGGATGTTAAGTATAATTAGTAGTAGTGTCCGATAGAAGATAACGGCGCTGCCAGTACGACGCCGCCAATAATGTATAGTACGGTAATAGTCAAAAGTACAATAGGAATGTTGTGGTAAAAAGTAAATATTTGTCGTAAGTGGTCTCGTAATGTTAAAATGTTAAAGTTGGGGTAAGTAGAAAAGTAGGGTCTACATGATTATGAATTAGAAATATTATATTGGTAATAAGGACAAGGAGTGAGGTCATAAATATTTTGTGTATTTTATTTGTAAAAAGTCTAAAAATGTGGAACCCATGTGAAATGATAAGGTTTATCTTATCTTAAAAGATAAGCTTACATGTACAGATAAGAGTTAAGGTATGGAATATGATTCATCAGAGTGGATTTCTTATCATATCTTAGAGATAAGATGGATAAGCCTGGAAGTTCTATAAATAAAGAGGCCACCCCCCCTCATTTAGCATAGAAGGAAGTAGTGAGAAATATTGTATGAAGTGTGTAAAGGAAGCCATCAGTTTAAAAGTGTGTTGAAGAAGCCATTAAGAGGTGTAATTGTAAAGTTTCTCCCATAGTCTTGGTGAAAGGCAAGTGAAGTCAATAACACTTTGTTGGTCTGAAAATGTGTCGCTTGGGCAGATCTATGGATAAACGAGCCAACAGTGTGCAGGGCATAGCCCCTCTTTGAGTCAGCAAAGCGAAACTGGTTTATTGCTATTCTACCAGCAGGAACTCTGTGCAAGTCTCACAAATTCTGCCTTTGGGGGTTTGGGATCTCATCCCAGTAGGGGTGTTTCCGACTGTGAAAAGAAAGGAAAGGAAGAGGGGATGAGGAAAGAGTAGGTCCAAAGGGAGAAAAGAAATGAATTCCAAAGCAGAAAGGTCAGAAGGTTTATGTTTTGGGATTGGTAGTAAACAGAACCAAACCTACTTGCATAAACGAGCAAAGCAATACTGATGATAAATAAATGACAATAAAATAGAAACAGATCACACAAAATAAACACACAGATCTAACGTAAGAAAGATCTAATGCACATAACACATGTATTTAGCACAAAGTCTAAATATTGTATTAATATTTTCCTTCTGTCACAAAAAGCTCAAAGTCTTTTCTCCCCCACTTCTATTTTTCATCTGAAAGATATTCATCCATCCATAATACAACAAGTATTGGGGTATTTATAGAAGAAGAAGAGAAAAGAAGGCAAAAAGGAGCCAACAACTTATCTACAAAGATATTTACAAAATATCTAAAAGTCATGTTGACGTTTTACAACTTGATGGATGACATCATCCCATGATGCAACATGGATGATGTCATCATTTGTATCAACATACTTCAGATATTCTTGAAAAGAAAGCCAAATAAGAGAGAGAGAGAAGAAGAAGAAGAAGAAGAAGCTACTCGTTGTCGTCATCCTGTGGCCGAAAGGGAGTGGACTGCTTTTGTTGTTGCTCAGGTGACGAGATATGGAATTGAGAGTGGTATTCCATAAACTTGTTGATCATTGGTCCTAGCTGATCTTGGAAAGGATCCTTGTGCCTATCACTGATCGCCTCACAAGTTTCCCACTCATCTGTGAGTTTCTCAGGGAGCTTGGAATAGTCTTTTTCTACTTCAATGAGTAACCCAATGAAGTCTCGGCAGGCCAGCAGGTTGTTGATAGACTCTGCGTCAAAAGTGACCTCTGGCCCCATCCCTTGAGAAACGATCTCTTTAAAGATCTGGGTAGTTTCATCAGCTTTCGTTAAAGTGAAAGAAGGAGTAAGTAACCCTGGCAACATGTTAAGAACGATCCATTCCATTTGATGCATCGCGTCCAGGGCTTCTTCCTTCACTTTGTCAATCTTTTCTAAGAAAAATTCTAGCTGATCCACCCGGTAGTCCAGAGTGGACATGATTTTGTTGAGGGCCCTGGGATGACTGAAGACGCCAAACCTAACTAGATATTCGACTAAAACAGTCGAACATTTGTTGGAAGGTCTCGTGCTGTAGTCTAGCATGTTCCAGCTCTTCTGATATGGGCCCCGCTAACGCTTGGAGCTTTTTATTCGCCTTATTGATGTTCAAATACAAGTTAGAGAACTCAGCGATTACTTTTTCATTGTCTTTGAGGATTTGGCTCCTCCAAGCGAAAACGGCCATACCCTGCTCACCGATCTTTGCGTACTCATTAATTTTCCCCTGGCTGAGAAGCTCAGAAGTCTTGGCGGCAGTTGTGGGAGGCGCACTACCCATCTTCTGTAAGGCTTGGAGCAGATATTTGTTTTGCTCCTTCAATTGCCTTTTTTCTTCCTTTGTCTCCTGAAGCTTCTTGCAGAGGGCGTCAACTGCAGAAAGGGCTTCCCCCTGAAGGCTTTCAGAAGATGTCCCCATTGTGACTTGGGTCACAGTAAAATCTATCAGAGACAGATCCTTTTTCTCCTTGAGGGGATTGGGATACGTGATCTCCATAACCCTCTCTCCCGCAGCACTTTGAGAGAAGCGTGTGACGGGCTTCTGCTTCTTTGCCCCCTTAGATGGGATTACAGAAAATTCCATCGGAGCGATGGGAACTTTCCTCTTTTGTTGACTTAGTTGCTGGGAGATCCAGGCTGGACCTATGGGAGAAGGGCCGGAAATGGAAAAGGGGGCAGCTACAGTAGTGGAGGGGAAAAACATGGAGACACGTGGAGGCGACATGGAAAGAATAGCCAAAGAAGTGCCCACGGGAGGAAGGGATACTGCAGCTGCAAAAGACATAGGAAGGGAAGGGAGCTCAGAGATGAGGGAAGAAATGGAGGAGGAAAGATCTGCAAGGGAAGAGAAGATAGACGAAGAAGCGGGGGGAGGAGTAGAAGAAGGGGGAGATGACACGACCAAAGGAATGGTCGCTTGAGTCACTCGAGGAGGGGAAGGAAGGGAAGAAGAAGGGATAGAAGGGACCTCGGTTGATGTAGTAATGCCGACATCTTGAGTGGATGGGCCTATTGGAACATCCTCTTCTACTTCTTTCTCTGGTGAAGCCAGAGTTATAACCTGTTCAGGTGTCGGTGGAAGGAGGACTCACTGGAGCTTCTTCCTAAGTGGTGCTGGCATTCACCCTCTATGCCTTTGCCCTTGCCTTTAGGCTACTGTTTGGATCGAGGAGGTGCGTTACCCAATGGGGAGGTTGTGAAATCAACCCCGAGGTAGATTAGCCCGTTCCTCCGGCACTCAATGCTCTGTCCTGCGCAGAGTCTCCTTGATCCTCTCCTCAATCGTCTGAGGTGCCTTAGTTCTATCAATGGCCGGAAAAGGCCAATTGTCCCCATCCGTGTTAGTATATACTTGGTCTATTTCATCTTCCGTAGTCTGGAAGCCTTTGGGGACAATTGCTACCCCATATTGGATGATTTCTACCAAGGCTAAGCGAGAATGATCCTTTCTCCTGAGCTCAACCTCATGGATGACGTCGATGTAGATGTCCTCTATCTAAGGGACATGGATTGGATCGAGCTTTGCTCTTGGTAGACAATTCCTTGGGTCGAAGGTAGGCCTGGCTGGGAAATCATGTCTCAAATTGAGCAGCTCCAGCTCTGCGAAATGTCCTTTGCCTTGTGGTGGGTAAGGCCTCGGCCTACTGTGAGGGGGAAAGGAGTTCCATGAGGAAATTCTCATGATATGTGATCAGCTGTCTTGACAGCTCCAGCAAAATCAGCTTAGGCCCGGCATACCTCGGCAGTCTCGGCTCTCCCAAGAAGTTGGCTGCCCTCAGATAGGTGAATGTGGGAAATTGGGTGAACAGGGCCCCCCATTTCTTAGCTGCCACTATGTTGTTGGTCATGCGACCGTAAGTCATATTCGGCCTCAACAGGCAGATGATGTGATAGAAAAACACATCATTAATCTTTGTGAACTGAGAGATGCTATTCTCCAGCCTCAATTCTGAGTAGTACTCATATATTTTGACCTGAGGCCAAACTCCACTTCGTATCAGGCCTGGGTAGTCTCTCTCTGATGCTGCAGCATAGACAACATAGGAGTTCATGTAGAATCTTCTCATTGTAAGAAATTGTTGAAGTTGCTCAGAGATTGTGCTGACTTATTATTTCTCCCCAGCAAAAGCGCTGATCGGGCATATTCTTGTTCATGGTCTCTAAGTATCGCAGCATCCATTTATGGAAAAAGTGGGCGTCAGGAAGCCCAAACACTCTGCTCAGGAATGTGATAGTGTTGCTGAGCTCCTCTGAGAAGTCGCTGCGATGGATGGTTTGAGGCCATCGGGTCACCACCTTTTTATTTTTCAGATAGACCTCGTTCATCAGTTGTATACACTGATTTTCATTATCATCCCAAGCCTTAATACAATCCTCTCGGCTAACGGCCACAAAGTGCCGGTGATGAGGGATGCCGAGTATTATTTCGAAGTGGCAGGCAGTGAGGTTAATGACGACCTCGCCCTTGTCATTTACGACACACCTTGTGTCTTTGTTGTAGCACCGGGCAACCACCATCATGAATTCATTGTCGACAGCGCTGACCGGGATTCCTCCGGTGAAGTGTAGGGCACTGCCTATCAGTTTGTCCATCCATGCACTTCTCATTACCTTCTGAGTTCTGACCCAGAATTCCTCCATATCAATGTGACCCAACTCTGAGTCCCTGATATCTAGGTCGCATTTGGCCTGGGAGTCAGGCATTCTGACTCTCTGATACTTGTATTTCATCTCTTCTTCTGTAAGTTTGGCCTTGCCTTTAGATCTGGTAGGTCTCCTACTTGATGTAGACATATGTTCTTTTGAGCTTAGTTGTTGATCTGCACGAAGAAGAAGTGAGACCCAATCCAAAAAGGTTTAATTAGCCATTTGATCTTCCATTGAAATGTTAACAGAAGAAAGAGTTAGTGATTTTGAGGCTTAGGGCACAGGGCGCATGAAAGCTGCAGCTTACAGGGCTAAATAGGTAAGGCACACAGAATAGAGGTGTTGCAAAGGTTAAATCAGCGCCAAAGGCGCATGGCGCATGGATACTGCAGGGTACATTTTGTAAAGGGCGCATGGAGACATCGTGTTACATAGAGACAGGATGCGCCAAAGGCACATAGATTTTTCATGTTGTTTGGGGATTTGGTGCACCCTTTGGCGCATGTATGGTCTGTGTAACAGGAACTTTTCGTGCGCCAAAGGCAACATGGCGCAGCGCACGGAGAGTTTACACAACATGATGTTTTTATGATTTATTCATTTGTCCCACATACACCAAGTTACAAGCCTTTCCAAAATGGAAAGCCTATAAAAAGGACCAAGCTCCTTCCTCTCAAATTGACACCATGTTTTGAATAACGCAAGGCAGGGGGGGCAGATCAAAACCTCATTTCCAAAACCAAACCAACAAGCACCCAAGAACCAAAAATGTAAAACATACAAAAGAGATAAGAACCTCTTACCCGGATAAATAGTGAAAAACGTGCAACGGGTCCACAACGCGTTGAAAGCAACAAGGCAGGGGCTGATAGGCTCAGAGAATAAACACGTGATGCTCTGGAGATAATGACATTTGCAGGCGCGCAAACACATATATATATGAGTTAGTAATAAATGTGCCACCAACTCTGGAAAGGGCGCATGTAAATTACTGTCGACATATGAAAGCATGTGCCCTTTGGCGTGCCAAAGCATTTGCCAGCATGGAATTAAGTGCGCCCTTTGGTGCACCAAAAGTGGTGTCGACATGATATTATGTGCACATGTGGCGCACCAAAAGGAGGTGCAACAAAAGGTGTGCTAACACGAAGGCGCATGCGCCTTGGCGCACGCAGGGAAGACTTAACATATCAAGGTGCACCAAAAGATGTGCTAACATAGGAAAATACGCGCCAAAGGTTTTAAAGGGGGCGCACAAAAAAGTGATGTTACATAGCAATTCCATGCGCCCAACCAAAAAGACCAAAAATGACTAAGTTCGGAAAACCAGATTTCCCAGAAAAGGGATTTTGCAACGTTCCGAACGCAAGGGATCCCTAATGAGGGATCGGAACAAAATTTTCGGTATGGTTATCGGTAAAATTTCCCTTGTCAATTTTATGGGATAACACACTTGAAGTACCTCATGGGTGAGATTGTAACAATTTCATGTTCATATTATAATTTACTCTGATATTTCAGATTTATCATCATTCTTTCTTATCGTAGTCTATGGTATTCTTTTGTTATGTTTGTTGTTGTGTTTACAGATTACATCCACCAAACTAAAGGTTGTGCATTAGTAAATAATCATATCACGAGGAGTTCCCAGTGAAGAATTATCATAGTGCCAAATTGGTGATGACAGATCTTAGTAATGCCAAGGTGTATGTTGTATTTTATTAGTTAAAGCTAGAAAACTAGTTTAAATGGTTAAATTCATTTAGATTTCCTTTTGCATTCCATTAAGCTTTGATAAGTGGGCACTGATGGAATTAGTTCGGAAATTGTTATATGTACACCATATCACTGCCAACAAACATCTAACATCCCCTATCAAGTTCCCCATGATCATCAGGAATTACACGTGCCCAAATATCCAGAAAACAAAAACATTGGTGTAGGCACCTAAAATCCGCTTCCGCAATTTTAATGCTAAAGTGGTACTCATAATCCTTTATTTCTATCATTCTCGTTATAATTAGTGATTTCTAGTAATTAACTAACGTTTCCCTCCATTTTGATCAATTAACAACACTTCGTTAATTAACTAGCTTCTATCGCATTCTGGATGCCAATTAATGACACTTTGTTAGTTATAATCCTCTTCAAATCAATAATTAGCTATTAATTAGCTAATTAAACCTTTTTAACAAGCATTTAATCAATAAACCCTCTTATTAACTAAATCTCACTTTCAAATGCTTACAATCTCATCAAATTCCTCTTCAAACAACTCCAGTTAGCCTAAAAAGCTTATTTTATCCTATTAATTAATTTAATTGATTAATTAAATGCACCTTCAACTCCCATAGAGTGCTAACTAAAGGTTAACTCACTTACTAACTCACCTAGCTAATGGTTAATTAACCAAGAGTTACTTTATGATTTATTCATTTGTCCCACATACACCAAGTTACAAGCCTTTCCAAAATGGAAAGCCTATAAAAAGGACCAAGCTCCTTCCTCTCAAATTGACACCATGTTTTGAATAACGTTAATCATATAAAACATATGGACCTTACTCCATTGTTGAAATAGCTTGCATCCCCATTTGCATCCATTTCTTCAAGCTGGTTAGTAAAGGAATATCTAATATGGCCTTGTAGCCATTGTTAGAGAGATCTTTTCACCTTCAATGAAGTAGCAACAACACACACTTTGATTGCCTTTTGATCTTCATAGGTTCAATTCTTGTTGTAATCAATTAAACATAGTAAGAATGCTTATAGTTTAAATGGTTAAATTCATTTAGATTTCCTTTTGCATTCCATTAAGCTTTGATCTTTGATGTTTCATTTCTAAACTTAAGCTTGGCTCTAGACTATTATAGTGTTAGTCTTTATTAGTTAGTTGTTGCAAAAGTTTGGGGTGTTATCATATGGCACGCCCGGTGAGACCATATCCCATTTCATTTATTCAAGCTTTCTAGATTAGTTTTAAGATTTTTATATTAGTTTCAATGTTCTGATTTACTAACCCTCTTTTTACATTAATATCAACTTTCTTAGCTAGTTTAGGTACGATTGTCTTGTTTTTGTGCTCTTTGCAGGATCAAAAGAGGTGAGGTGCTGTCAAAATTGATCCAAACTGACAAATTTTTTACCTTTTTGAGAATTTTCTAAAAATTCCCGTATTTTTGAACACCTACAGGAAGGTTCGTGCATACGCTATAATGTCTGCGTATACGCTCACAAGTTTGTTTGCTGCTCTGAAGGGCGCATATATGCTCCATTGTCCGCGTAGGTGCTATACTTGTTTCTTTTCTCTATGTATGACCCATGTATCTACATTTAAGCCCACACAAGTGCTTCAAGGTCCGCGCATATGCTTCACTAATCGCGTAAGTGCTAAATTCTCTTTGTTTTTAATGTTAGATTTAGTAGGGGAAATGTAATCCACAGATCATAGATCCACCATTAATGTCGAAGATTATAGATTATGATATGTAGTCAATTTAGACACAGAGATAGCTTGAAAGAGAGTGAATAACAGATCATAATGAGCAAGAGCTGAAAACAAGTAAAAAACAAGAACAAAGACAGATGACACCATATTTAAGTGGAAAAACCCGAAGGAAAAACTCCATTGGTAAAGCACTATCTTTATTAAGAATTCACACAAGCTTAACCCTGAACTTCCACTTTTGTCACAGTCTTTTACAATGTTTGCAGCACTGTTTTTCTTGATCAGATACAATGATCATCGGTTGTATCTTATAATAAGATCTCAGTCTTTAAGTCAGTCTATACAACATGTATACGTTGTAGACAACCAATCCCAGGAGGGATCACCCAAATCAATGTGGGTGGTTGAATAGGTTGAGCCGCTTCACTCTTAAATGTGAAAGATCTTAACAATAAAGTTTGATGAACAAACTTTAATTTAATGTTGGGGCGTACTGCAGTGGTGGAATCCACTTAACATTATCACCCCAACACTCCCCCTTAATGTTAAGTGGGAAGACAAACCAGACATGCCAAATTAACCTTTTTATACAAAAGGATTTACAGACCTTGAATCAGTAACAGTGATTCAGGCTAACATGCAATCTTCCCATTAAAAAATTCTTAAAACCGGTGCTTTACATATGAAGACTTACATCAAACTACAGAGCCTTTTATAAACTAAGGCATACCCATAACTGAAGTTTCGTTGGGATTTACAAGTAACTTCACATAATGTGACACATTTACTTATTGCAAACTGGAGAAATTATTGGAAGTTTTCAATAGGCCATTAAGAGGTGGCATTGTCATGCACACTCCCCCTTAAGGGTAACTTTGATAGGCCCAATAAGGAATACAACGGGTTTGTGAAGATATCTGCAACTTGATCTTTAGTTGAACAAAACTTGAGATCAATATCACCAGTCAAGCCTTTCTTTATAATGAAGTGCACATGAACTTCAATATGCTTGGTCATTTGATGTTGAACTCGATTCTTTGCAAGAGCAATGCAGCTCTGACTGTCACATAGAAGAGAAGTACTCTCTTTGATGCCCATGTGCAGCTCATCCAACTGTCTTTTCAGTCACATAGCTTCTTTGGCAACTTCCATAACACTTCTATAATTTGCTACAATAGAAGAGATAGACATTGTTGGTTGCTTCTTGCTACTCCAAGTGATGGCACATGCACCCAACTTGAAAAGATATCCAGAAGTAGACTTCCTATCTGGTTTACTTGAAAATGAATGCAAAACTTTTAAGGTTTCTTAGATCTGTAGATAAACTTCAAGCTTCTTCACTCTAAAAAATTAAAATCTCCATATCGACCCTGTACATGCATTATCACCAGCTATAATACCATGTTAGATTTAGCAGGGGAAATGTAATCTACAAATCACAGATCCACCATTAATGTCGAAGATTATAGATTATGATATGTAGTCGATTTAGACACAAAGATAACAGAGCATAATGAGCAAGAGCTGAAAGCAAGTAAAAACAAGAACAGAGATAGATGACACCATATTTAAGTGGAGAAACCCAAAGGAAAAAACTCCACTAGTAAAGCACTGTCTTTATTAAGAATTCACACAAGTTTAACCTAACACTTCCACTTCCAGTTTGCAGTCTTTTACAATGTCTCCGAAGCTGTTTTTCTTGATCAGATCATACAATGATCATCAAATGTATCTTATAATAAGATCTTAGTCTTTAAGTTGCTCTGTACAACATGTATACATTGTAGACAGTCAATCCCGAGAGAGATCACCCAAATCAATGTGGGTGGATGAAAGCACACTAACTCCAAAAGCTAAAGGTTCCGAAGATCTGAAATGAGGTTTCTGCAAAATCCTTGGGTTCGATGAGACTCGATACATGCATGATTCGAAGCTGGCAAGATTGACTAAAAGACCAAACAACCTATTTGAAATGAACAAAAATGAACAACGAATCAACAGTGGCTTCCATGTTTAAGCAAGAAGAAAAAGAATGGAAAGGAACAACAAATAAAACCATGGCAATCTAAACCAAAAATATTAAAGAAAACCCAAAAAATCATCTTGGAAGCAATGCCTAAAAAGTACGATATGGTGCGGTAAAAATCGAGGTGTCAGAGTGAAAGTCAGGTGAAAATGATGGGTGAAAATCCAAGTTTATATAGGTAAACCTGAAATTAATGCCCGAAAGCCGACACATGTGGGGTCGTTGCGAATTAAATGTTATGTGGAGAGTCCGAAATCTAAAATGCAAGTGTGACCGTTCTAATGTGATACCCGAAGTCCGAAATGCGAAAGACTAAAGTTCTGAAATTTCAGAACTTCGGGATTTCGGACTTCAAAACTCGGGAACGAAAATAGCCTCAAGTGTAAAGTGAGACTCCGAAACCCAAAGTTCCGAAATTTTGAAACTTCGGACTTTCAGAGTTCAGAACTAAAACACGAAAAATGATCGAAAATGTCAAAGAGAACTCTGAAACCCGAAAGCCCAAAGTTCTAAAATTTCAGAACTTCAGGATTTCAGACTTCGAAACTTAAGCAAAATTTTTACTTGCAAATGACACAAAACCCGAAGTAAAAGAACCTCTGCATTCCAAAGTCCGAATTTTCAAACTTTTGGAAAACACCCGATTCCCCAAAAAAACTTAGGCAAGAAATTTCATAGAATGGTAGAATTTTTTTAAAACTACCCTCCCATTAAAGGTAAATTAAAGGGTAATATGCACAAACACCATCACCATTAAGCGATCATGTTTGTCTCTATTTTCTCACACGTAAACGACATCAACCCATGTACAGACCTTTTTGCATAGTCGATCTTATCTATCTTCTTAGATCTGCTACTAGACGCCTTCGGCCTCTGTGTACATTTTCCTGTACGGTAAATTGTGTCTGTATGCTTAATTTTTGGGCAGCCAGATTATCAATTCACCATGGAGTATATGGGCATGGGGTCATATAACTTTGTTGTGTAGAATTTTCCTGAGATATATCATCTCTGAATATGAGTTCCCCTTTTGTATAGAATGTTGCATCGTAGGAACACCTAGAAAGAAGCCTTCTACCCACTACAATGGCACAATTAAGGATGAAGAAGAAGAAAACCAGAATGATGATACTTTTGATCATCCTCCTTAGATTCAGAAATTTCTATTGTAGTTTCCTCAATACAAATATGAACCAGAAGAAATGCTTAGAAAGTTTCTTCTTGACTTTGCCTCTAAACATATTTACCATAGAGCATAAAAGGGGAAAGCCACTGAAATAGGTTCATCCAAAAATGCCTCCAATTTTGACCCTACCAGCCTCATTCTCCAACTCATTGACAAAATGAGCCAGCAAAAATCCACTATGACCACTCAATTTCTCCAAATGCAAGCCAACGTGGCTCATTCGGTCAACTACCCTCCAACAGGATCTTGGGGCACCATATCCCCTCCTTTTCCAAATGTTCCTAATGAGGTGCCCATCACTCAACCCCCATCCAAAATAAAGTATTGCGAGCAATACAAAAATATCCTTTAGAACACTATATTTCTAGTATGGATATTGGTGGCATTACTCCATAAATTTCTTACAACGGGTCTATTGATCCTATCCTTCATATCAAGGCCTTTGGTAATATTTAAAAAGAATAGATCAGGACCACTTCATACACTGCCACCAAACTCCTACCAAATATGCTTATAGGCAATGCTCTAGATTGGTACCATAATTTTCCTCCTAATTCTATAGTTAAGCTAGATTCCCTAGTGACATCCCTAGTAAACGAGTTCTAATATCATGATTTACCTAAAAAACAACATCAATGCTTTCCTCGATTATTAACAATCTGACAATGAATTAGCACAAGCCTTCATCAAGCATTGGATTACCTTATCCACGTGGGTAGAGAATAACATGCCCAATGATATCCTCTTTCAACTTTTCTTATGTGCCCTTAAGCCTCACCTTCAGTACAAGGTGAGGTCCTTTTCTCCTACTTCCCTAGAAGATGCCTTTGAACAATCCAAAATACAAGACTACCTCATGAGGTAATTTGAGAAGTCTCCTTCTAAGACACAAACTAACAAACAAGACAAGATCATTCAATGTTCTGAAAACAAGAACATGACGAAGGACGAAGTCTCAGATACTCTTCCTCTTGTCACTTCTTCAAATAGGATAGTTATCAATATTTACCAACAACCCCACAACAACAAAAACCAACCTAACTATCATCAACCACTGAGTAAGAAAGAGTTGAAACATTGATTGCCTAAGTCGTTTACCACGATCCTAGATTCTTCTCGACCTATTCCTCATTGGCATGATGGGAGTAAATTGTGTTAGTGGCATGCTAATTGGGGTCACTCACATGAATATTGTTTTTCACTCCGAATGGATGCCATCAGCTTCTTCTTAGAACCCAACTTTGACTATGACACCATCACTCATGAGCATTTGGCCGAAGCGGTTAAGGCTCATGATGCAATGCAAAAGAAGTATCTTCATGAAGCCATCAACCAGGCTAATGAAAATATCAAGATCTTCTCTAATCATATGCCTAATCATGATGTCATTGAAAGTTATAAGAAGCAAGAGAATGCTACAATCAATGCAGTTGACACAGATTATCCCCTAAAAAAACAGTTACAATTAACTAGAAGAATATCAAAGTCTCAATAATTTGTTATTTTGATAATTTTTGTTGTTTTACTGCTCAATAGATTTGAGAGAGACTCAAAAAAACTTCCAATTGTTAGACATTGGATACATGTACAATGAAATGGTGATAAATTGCCCAATTCAATCTAAATTTGCGTAAATCATCTACAATCAGTAAATTAAAAATTATTCTTACGTAAATTTGCAAATCTGGTAAGTTGTTCGACATATTTGTGTGCATGAACTTAAACTTGGTGAATTTTTGTAGAAATCTTAAATATGTTTCACATATGTTGTCGCTTGTTATTATCATCAAAGGTAATTTTGAGAGAGAGATTGAATTTTTGAATTCTTTGGTTTCCTTCAATATTTTTTGTTTATGACTCATTGGTACTAAGTGATTTTATTTGATTTCTCAATGAAGAAAATAATTATATATGATTGCTTTGTTGATATTTATTTTTTGGTCGATTGCATTATTGAGATCTTGAATGTTTTTCTGATGAAAATTGACTTGGTACAAAACCTTCGAAGAAGGGTCTCAAAAGAATTTTAGTGGCAACATATCTAGTTGGCATACAAATAGAGATTGAACATGTAAATATTGTAATTAACTACGACATGCCAACTTATGCAGACACTTGCATAGGGTGGGTGTAGTTTGTCTTGATGATAGCTAATGATACATCAAGTACATTAAGTAAAATAAGAATTCTTTTGATGTGCGCGCTGGGAGGGCTAGTAGGTTTGGTACTAAGGGTCTTGTTATTACATGAGTTTCTTTAGCAACTGACTCAAATTTGCTTAATCAAGTATTAATTTGTTTATGGAATCAGTGTGCTCATTGTATAGTGTTCCGATGTTGAATTAAAGTTATGTTTCCATTATTTTTTTGGTTGAAACTTGAGTTATATCTTGTTTTGGGTCCAGAAGCAATTAGAAGTTGATATAAAGGAGTTCCTTGAACAAATTGATACTTCATGTAGTAAGCTCATATTACCTACTATAATATTTATTAATGCTTTTGAGATGAAATAATATCATGTAGGTATGACATGAATGCCTAATACATATTCCATAAGAATCTAGGCTAATACCATCTCCAACAAGTAGTTAGGCAATTAGCTCCCTTGAATTAGTTTTACAGATCATCAGTCTTATCAAAGTGGTTGTTCCTTGTAGGAGTGGAAGTGAGTGAATGCAACTCACAAGGCAAAGCAAAGCTCAAGGAAGGGGAGACCTTAAACTGTTTTGAGGATAGATTGGTTCAAGAGGTTGAAAACTGACACAAACAACCATATTAGATGAAATTCAGGACCACTATGGACCAATACTTTAGAGATTGGACAAGAACATAGATATAATGTTTGAATCCAAGCACAAATGATGGTGGCACATTTAAGCATGATGGGTGTGATTCAGAAAACCATTCAAATGGACAATTTAGCTTCCATCATGGGAGGAATGAAAATACACTACAAAAAGAGGTTGAGAAGGCAAGAAGCAACTAAAGAAGTAAATGGAAAACAACACCAAAACATTTCAAATTAATGATGAGTAAATTTCAAATTGAAGGAAACATTGAATATTGACCCTATGGAGGTGAGATTGATGTTGAAATGTTAAATGAATGGCCTAAATATTTCGAAGTTTGTTTTGAAGTTCATGGTTTTAATGATGAGTAAATGATATCATTTGCAACATTGAAGATATGAAAGACCATACGGTTATATGGTGGGTTAGCTCAACAGAATCCCTCAAGGTTGATAATATTCCAGCTATCTCTAAATAGAGTGATTTCAAGTCTTTGTGAGCCCAAATTTTCCCCTCTTGCTATGAACAAGAACAAAAGGCAAAATGTCTTTGAGCAAAAAGTGAGACCAAAGTGTACAATATTACATGACCAAATATGTCCAATAAGCTCTTGTTGTCACCTAGAAGTGCACCCAAATAGAAAATGGTGTGTACTCTCTCTCTTGATGACAAAATTGGAACACCTCGAGGTTTTGGGTGACTTAAAATTGAGATGAACCTCCAGAGTGGGTTGGTTCCCATGTGAATCAACTAAAACTAATAAAATTGACAAGGAAAAAGGGAGAAGGAATGCGAGAAATATAAAATTGAAGTGATACACCAATGATTTGACACACACATGTACTATTGCATACAGAAAATATAGAGATCCACACATATACACAACTCCAGGGTAATCTGTAAAATTAATTCAAAGGTTTAGGTAAAGGACAACAATATAGGAAAGAAATTCCACAACAAAGCAATACAATACCCTGATAAACACAATGAATACTCAGAAAACTAGCTTTATGAGAAGACAAAAATAGGAGTTTTTTTATTCAGAGATGCAAGTACAAGCTAGGACTATAATAGTAGAACAACTAGAATAATGTGTATGTTTGCTTTTTTCACAAAAATTAGACTTTCAAGCCTCCTACCATCAATTTTCAGACCTTGCTTGCATGCCAAGTAAAATATAATATTTTATTCTTCAGCTTGGGCACCCAAATAAGCATGCATGTGAGAAAAAATAATAAAAAATAACTCATAGACTACTACGCCAATTTTGGACATGTTGCCATTGTTTTTATTTATTTAACGCTCACACAGTCTTCCTTTTGGCACCTAGGCCCTGCTGAAGCATGCAAGCTCTTAATAAATAATTTTTAGCTCCCAACATGGCGTCCCCAAATGAAGTATAACAGTTGTATGCTATAATTAATTTTATTTATTCCACCTTCACCCTTGGCGTATAACCCTTGGCAGTTTTTTTGCTTTTCTATTTTTGGCTTCTTTTGCTTTTTCCCTTTTTGGAGACTACGTAGACTTTTAGGACAGACTGCAGTTTGCTTTTATTTTTTGTCCTTTTTTCTTTGACTGCTTTTGTCTCTTTGTGCTTGCTTTTGGCTAAGGCTACGTTGAATCTTCACATCCAAGGGTGTTCAAAAACAAGTAAATTTTGCCCCCCTGGACTGTTGCGTGGGAAATAGACATGCAAGAGTGTTTAGTTAACCACAGATCTACCCCTTTACCTTTTAACTTTGGCGCCAATCCTGTTGTTTTTAGCTGCTGCTCTTCCTACTATTTTTAGAGTTTTTCTTACCTCTCATTAGCAGCCACATTCCATTATCCATGCATGCTATTTCTAGCACACCTTTCACTATTTTTAGAGTTGTTTTTTCCCTCTTATTAGAAGCCTTTGAGCATGCACTTGCACTCTATTTTTAGAAACTCATTATTTTTAGCGGATGCTAAAAATAGAATTTTTTACCATCCACCAAATTCCATCTAGAACACTTTATTTTTGGTGAATGCTAAAAATAGCAAAACACTAAAAATATTTTTTTTTGCCAAAAATAGCCAGCGTCTTAAAAATACCTATGTTTGTTCTTGCATGAAAAAATATGGTAACACATTATTCTAACTGTTCTACTATCATAGTCCTAGCTTGTACTTGCATCTCTAAATAAAAAACGTCATTTTTGTTTTCTCATAACGCTAGTTTTCTGAGTATTCATCATGTTTATCAGGATATTGTATTGCTTTGTTGTGGAATTTCTTCCCTATATTGTTGTCCCTCACCTAACCCTTTGAATTAATTTTGCAGATTAGCCTAGAGTTGTGCATGTGTGTGGATCTCTATAATTTTTTGCATGCAGTAGTACATGTGTGTGTCAAATTATTGGTGTATCACTTCAATTTTATATTTCTCGCATTCCTTCTCTTTTTTCCTTGTCAATTTTATTAATTTTAGGTGATTCACAAGGAAACCAACCCACTCTGGGGGTTCACCTCAGTTTTAGGTCACCCAAAACCTTGAGGTGTTCCAATTTTGTCAACAGGATAGATAATACACACCATTCTCTATCTCGATAGCACTTTTGGGTGACAACAATTTCTCAAATATGCAAGTACAAGCTAGGACTACAATGTAGAAGAACTATAAATAATGTGTATATTTGATTGCTTCATCAAAATTTACCTTTAAAGACTGCTGCCAATCTATCTTAGACCCCTGTTGTGCATGCAATAATAAAATACATTATTTTATTCCACCCCTAATTGCGCTCTTACCATGCAAGTGTCACAAAATAATAAAATATATTATTTCCCTTCACTGCTGCGTTGAATTTCAGACCTGCTGCGTTGAATTTAGCATGCTATAGTGTTAGAAAACCACTAAATATGCCCTCCTAGGCTGCTGCATTGAATCTTAGCATGTTGTTATCTTTTTGTTTACCTTTTTGCACCTTTCTATTTTTGTCTCTTTGTGCTTTTCTATTTTTGTCTCTCTGTGCTTTACCTGTTTGCTTTCCTTTGGCTACTGTTGTTGCGTTGATTTTGGCATTCCTTTCATCTTATTTTAGGCAATAGATTCTTTGTTAACTGTTTCTTTTATTTATTACTTTTAGCGCCAATATCCACTATCATTGTGTTATTTCCATCATACTTTCCGCTATTTTTAGCAGCCCTTTAACTAACCTTCTTTGGCGCCAATTTTGCTATTTTTAGCAGCTGCTCTTCTTGCTCATTAGCAGCCACATTCCATTATCTATGCATGTTATTTCTAGCACACCTTTCGCTATTTTTAGAGTTGCTTTTTCCCTTTTGTTAGCAACCTTTGAGCATGCACTTCACTCTACTTTTAGAAACTTGTTATTTTTAGTGAATGTTAAAAATAACATTTTTTACCATCCACCCAATTCCATCTGGAACACTTTGTTTTAGGCAAATGTTAAAAATAGCAACATGCTAAAAAAAAAAAAATTGCGCAAAATAGCCAACTTAAAAATACTTTTGTCCGTTCTTGCATGAAAAAACATGGTAACAACTCTCATGATGAGGATCTCAACAAGCATCTTCAAATTGTTGGAAAAGTACTTGGGAGGTTTGCAAAGCCACATAAAACAACAAGTTTATATCTTCTAGAGCTGAAGAATGTTGATGATTCATCCTTGAAAGGTAGCCTACACAGAAATGGACATGAAAAATCAGCCACATCTTGAAGTCCAAGGAAGACCAGGCATCTACCAAACCCTATCAAAGTAAGATATTCTTAAAAAGAAAGGGCAAGAATCATTCAAATTTTTCCATGTGCCCAAAGATCATAAAAAAGATTGTGAGCATGGTGTTATTGATAGTCATACTAAAGAAACATGTTGGAAGTTGTATCCTAATCTTCGTCCCAGTAAAAAGAAGCAAAATCAACCCAAGAAGAGTAGGATAGACAAGGCTAAAGAATATGAGGAAGTAAAACTAACTCCCAATGAAAAGGATAGCAAGTTGGTATGTGCCATCAACTAAAAATCAAAGGAGCAATCACTAGAGAAGCAATATGAATCCAAATTTTTTAAAGAAAAAATGTTGTTCCTTCTCATGGTGCAAATCAAAGATTCCAAGGTCACTACTCTCATAGATACCAGCACCCAAAAGAACTTGGTTAGGAGAAAATAGATCATCCACAACCCTATCATTTGTGTAGAATTTAAATATGGTATTCTATATAAGATGAGTAAACATTGCATACCACAGGCAGATAGTAAATTCATCTAATTTGGGAGGCACACACTTCCAAAGTAACTAGTCACTTCGGAGTGGCAAAGGCAATTGCCAATCTCCAAAGCTATGCTTATTGATGTTGGTAGACTCGTGAGAGGTTGCATCTAATGTAGTACAAGTTTTCCAAGTAATAGACTTAACTGTTCATAAGTGCAATTGATGTGGATATTTTTGAGGGGTTTTTCTTTATTTATGTTTATTTTTTAAACGTGTAAATGTGGATTGATTTGATGCACATACAACGTTTTAAGCACAATTCTTCAGGTAGTTGCAAAGGAAACTAATCTAATATTTGTAAGTTGGTGAATTAGCTCTCTCAAGTTTACTTTAATAGATCATAAAATGGAAACCATATCAAAAACCATGATATGGATGCAGATAATGCACGAGTGTGCCTGGGATTTAGAAAACTTGAGTCACAAATCTTGAAAAAGATATCAGGAGAATGATAGGTTTAGATCCCAAATAAACCTCACGCAGGAGGAAGCTCTACGATGTGAAGCAAATATCTTAATTGTGAAGATCCTCTATAACAGAAATGTAACCTATTTGTTGCTCCAAAACCTAGATAACTAGATTGCAACAAAGAACAGTAAAAAGCATGCCCATATTGTCCAACTACTAGATTGCATGTGCAATGAAGGGGATTCAGATTCTTACTACAAATTACCTAAATCTACATCTATCTGATTCTTTGACTGCACCCTTACTCCCCTTTTCTGATTTTTGGACTAATCCTGTAACGCTCTGATTTTGTATGTTATCTTGGTGAATGTTTTACATACTGTTATAACTGCTGGAATGAAGGAAAACATGTTAAGATAAACTCTGATCTTAAAAGAATGTGTTGCTGACTTGGATTCTTGCATGCTGTGATCTATTGTATAGGACAACAATTATTGTACTTGTGTGTTTGTTAATGTGACGACAAATTGTCGTATACTTGCTATACTCTCGTTACTGATTGACAGCACACCTTGAATCAATTTCATTGATCCAAGTATGCTGAGGGCTTCTGGTGATTTCTGTATTGATTTACTCTTGAACCGAACCCGAGGTTGTCATGAATGTGCATCGCCTGATCGCAGGTATGAGCAGCTGGCACGTAAATGCCAACGACAGGGGTTCGATTCTTGAGCCCTGTACTGTCGAACTTGGAACCTCGTGAGGCAAGAAATGCCTGGACACGGGTGGCCTCGACACGTGATCCAAAGGATGGAACGTCCTGCTCTGCATTGATGTGAATGTCTGTAGGAAGGTAGGATGGAGGTTGGGTTTGATTAGTGTTAGTGGTTAGTAGGAATTAAAAAACCTAAACTAATCCTAAGTCCTAACATGCATCCTACACTACTATCCTAAGTGGATTTTTAAATTCAAAAAAAAAGGGAAAAATAAACCTAAGACCTAATAACCTAAGGCTAAACTAAGACCTAGGTTGAACACTATATGCAACCTAAACTAATCCTAATCTAAAAGGGCGCGCAGACCCTTGGAAGGAGAGGATAAGGATGAAGGAAGGGCATTCATTGGCATTTAATGGTAAGTCCATACGTGGACAGCGCCAGTTTTGGCGGGGCAGGTAGGAAATAGAGGCATCTATTTGGAGATAGAGCCAAATTCAGTTTTGCATGGGAAATTTGAAATTTAGAGTTCGCCAACTCAAGTGGCGGTGGCGTGGGAAGCTAGGAAAAGGCAGAGCCTTAATTGCATTGATTGTTCTTGGTCCTCGCGACCAGTTCGCCTTGGAAAGTGTATGAGGAAATTTTGTTTTTCATTTGGTCGATTCGAGCCTTTGCAAAGTTGCTCTGCATTTGGTTTTTCTGGCCTGGTTCAGTCGAACCAGCTCTTAGAATTTGACACTGTTCTTGGAGATTTTTAAGGCTGTTGCTAAGCCTGAAGAAGAAAGGAGTGCTGGGAAGTTTGTGCTGTCGCCGTGGAAGGAAATAACGCGGCAAACGAAGCTTTCTTCGAGTTCTGGAAAAAAAAGATTACAGGCATGTTAAGCCCTTCTCTTTAAAAATTCTTGCTTTGTTTAAGTGTCTCATTAAAACAACCCTGCTCTTGGGTTTTGATTTTATGACTGTTGTCGAGTTGATTTGAATTGGGTTTCGTCGATTCTTGCTTCTTTTTTTTGGAAAATGATATGATGAATCGTTTCTGGTTGCTCGGTCTTGATTTGTTTTTGCACGAATCGAGTTGGAAATGAATTACTGTATCGGTTGTGATGGTATGGTGGTTTGAAATAAGTATTCTCTTTCTCTGATCGTGTTGTTTGAAATTGGAATAGACTGTGTAATCATTTCCTTATATGTAATCGTTTCTTTGCTGTTGTGTTGGGAACTGTCCTTGCATGTAAATGGAAGTAGAATACAGTTGTGAAGTGTTGCTATGACTTGGGTTCATCGACCCTTGCTGTCATTTTTGGAAATGATAGGAAAATCGTTTCCCTGTTGCTGTGTTTATATGTCTTGCACTTCTTTGAATGGAATACCTCCATGTTGTGTTGGTTGTTGACGTTAGACGGAGTTTCAAACTGGTTTTCTTGCAAAAAAAAAAATGATGATAAGGAACTGTACAGGAAGTGTTGGTCATCTTATTGCTGTATGATTGTCTTTTGTCACATGAATTTTGGTGATAAGATGGTGAAGGTTGTGTGCGCGGCTTGATGTCGTTTCTGTGCTAAAGTTTCATCGAGGGAAATAAGATCTTTTGTTTGTTTACTATCTGCTGTTTCGGGATTTAAAGGCATGGCATTTCCTTTCGAATTCTAAGGAATGATTACTTCACTGTTTAAGTATTACATAAGGAGCTGGTAGACAATGTGGGTTGTTTTCACTGCTGTGTGAATGATCTTTGTTATATGGGCTTTCGTGATATAATGGTACAGGATGTACGAGTTGCTTAAGGTCGTTTCTATACTGAAACATCTTTTGAAAAGGAAATAGTTTCTTTCTCTCTCTGTTGTGTTGATTATGATGAATACAACATTGTTTTTTTTTTTGTATGAGCATACGAATTGCCTTGGGGAAAGAAAAGATAACACGTTTTTGGTTGTTCTTTCCTTTCTTGCTTAAAAGAGATAAGACTTTTCTCTTCCTTCTGCTGTTTCGGGATTATGAGGAAATGGCATCTTGTATTTTAAAGGAATGGGCATTAGAATTTTTATGAATGTTCGTGAGAGTTGGAAAAGGAATAGTTTTTCCTTCTGAACTCATAGAGAAATATATTGTTTCTTGCTAGGAAGGTATGATGATTAGTTGTGTTTATTAATGCTGATCGGTCCTTTAAGATCGAACTGTTTTGGTGATTATGACTTAATCTTGGATTGCTGTACAAAGAATAAATGCATAGAAAGTTAGTCTTGTTGTGTGGGTTGTCTTAACTGTACTAGATTCATGTATTGACACCCTGTACGGTTTACTTTGCTAAAGGTAATGACATCTGATTTTGCATTTTGGAGTTCTGCATACTATTAGGAACTTGGAAAATGGACTGGGTAGAATCATTTATTGGAAGGGAATCCTTCTTCTGCCTGCTGTTCTAACTTGGTGAAATTCATATTCATGTGAATATTTGGACTTGTTGTAGGTAACAACAATGAATAATATGTTATTTTGAATGGGATACGTTCACAGGATTAGGAAATCATGTGATTTATTGACTGCATGAATGTATAACTGTTTATCTGTTTAACTTACAGTGAAAGAAATATGGTTTCTTTTAGTATGGTAAATATATGGTCTGCATCCTTATACTGTTTGATCTAGGATGAACATAAGGTGGTACTAACCTATTTCGGATTTTCATATGAGCCTGATTCAAATGAAATATGAAAATGGATGATGAATTCTTCCTTGTTTTCGTTTAAAACGGATTATAAATGAAATTATTCTTGCTGCCGGAAAGTGAATTCCGAATGGATTTTGTAAATTTCACTCTGAACTGTTATCTTGATTTGTCTCTCGTTCGGATTCCATTGTTAGGACAGTCATGTGGAAAGAAATAGAGATATGGATGAATGACTTGGAAAAATAACCTTTTCTTCTTTCATTCAATTGGAAAGCTGTAATTCGTGAATAATGAATTTTGTAGTGCTTAGATAGGATGCTATGAACTGAAAGGAAAGTAATGGATTTACATTTCAGTTAGTTTCATCCTTTGCATTTATTGTTATTGAAAGGCGTGGAAAAGATAACAGTGTGTTATATCAGCAATAAGCTATCTTATATTTTTAACTGTGCAAATATTGTGAATTAAGATTTGTAACGGTTAGGTGGAAACGGGACATCAGTTCTTTGGCTGATTGTGATGATATTTTGGTAGCTCAGTTGTTATGCTGATCTTTCTTTTGTGCCCATTTCATGATTGATGTTTTACTGTCATTTCATAAAAGCAGGGTTCTTTTATTGAGACAGTTTGTTGAAGCACCTTATTTTAAGGATAAGTGCTTAATATGCTCAGTTCATTGAACTGACCCGTGCAAATCATTTTGCAGATGGAATTTGATTAGAATGAAGACATGGCTGTTTTCCGATGCTTCTTGATTAGCTGAAAGATGAATTGTAATTGTTTCTTTTATTCCTCTTCGAGGAATTGTGAAAAGAAGAAAGTATATTCTTCTATTTATGAGTTGTATTGATGTTTATGTAAACCTTGTCCATTCAGTTGGATTGGCAAATGTATAGATTATGACATGAAATGTTGAATACAATTACATGTGTGTTATTTTAATAATTATATCAGTTTGATTTGTTGTCTAAATTGGAAATATAATGTTGTTTCTTGATTTGGATTTGTTTAATTGTCCTTGGATGGATGTTAAATGGAAACTGATATCTATTCTTACCTACATGCAACTTTTAAGTTGAAAATGCAATTAATTCATACTTGGGTAAAGATGAATTTTTAATTGACATTAAACAGGATTAGGAAGAATATGATTCCATAATCGAAAGGTATTCAGGATTAGCTTAGGAGCTAAGGAATATCAATTAACTTTGGAGTAATCGAACTTCGCTTTCGATCTCCATTAATGATCTCGTGGGTTAAATTCAGAATAAAGGATATAGGATAAGTATATCCATAACTAATGGACCTTAACTATATGACGTTAAGGAGAACAAATGAATACATTTCTCGGAATTTAGACCTCGTATGAAAGACGTCTAATAAGTTAGTATTCTGAATTTAGTTGCAGTTGAGAAAATCTTGGCTAAGTTTAATAGGTTAAACTTATCACGTCCGTCGGTACGGACCGCTTAATCCAATGATTAAGAAGAGAACCAAGTAGGGAAATGCAGCCCTTCGACACGAAGGAGAAGATGCATAGCAAGATAATGGACGGATTTAGTCCCTCTTAGCCCTATACAACTGTAATGGAAATGAGGATCAAGGGATGAGCGTGGATGCTGAAAGTTGATTTTAATTATTAAATCGTATCCAAATCACTTGAGCAGGATGTGTATTCTCGATGGGAGAATTCTGTAGGACATTGGCATACGCCAGCTACAGCAAGGTGTCTCCATGAAGACGGGGTCTTCATGACGACACAATGTTGCAGCTGACATATTGCAATGCCCTCCCGAATTAAAACATCAAGAATACATAGGCTGAATGTGTTGCTCTTAGCAGGGGATAGGGTATGATCAGGTATACGGAGTGACTCTGGAATACTAAAGATAACTAGACACACGGAGTCGTGGGGAAACGACACCGTATGTCTACGTATCTTTAGTTACCAAGAGTGCCTTCTTATACCCGTTCATATTACTAGTTGGAATTGGAAGTTCAAAACTGACCTTAAACAAAGAGGACTGGTAGGAACCAGGAAAGACCATTCTAGATAACAGGTGAAGTGAGGTGAAGGACGTATTCCGTTGATGTGTATCACATTCAGGAATATGATCATGCAAAGCATGTGAAAATCTTTGGCCATAGTATCGCAATTGCTGGTTGCGTTGTCCTTATCACTTAATTTAAGATGCAGGATGTCAGATGAATATCAGTAACAGATATTCAGATAGGCTTCTTAAATGGATCACTTCGATAACCAGAAACAGTTATGAGAACAGGTATATATAATATACTATGCATAAACGAACATGAAGGATCGGTTGTTGCCGAGTCATGAAATGAAGGATCGTTGAAACTTCGAGCCATGAAAATGGAAGATCGGCAGTTCCTCGAGTCATTTACAGCAGCATATAGAATATGTTATAAGATTGAATGGCATTGAATGTGTGTTCCATATTGTAAATATGCGAACAGGGAACATTCGTTTTAAAAGAAATTGTGTGATCCAAACTGTGTTGTTTGGGCAGAGAACAATTATTAAAACTTGAACGTGTGTTTGAATTTTTATAATTCATAAAAGAGAACGTTATCGAAAAAAAAAAAAGTTTTTTTTTTTCCTTGTTCTGGTATCTTAAATGGGGATGTTACAAATCCGAATCTGAATAATCCAATAATTTCCGAGTTTTTATGTACAGTTTTCAGAAAAATTGGTGTAAGATGGAGTTTAAACAAGATCAAATTTAGTACCCTTGTGTTTTGAGTCTATGCACGTTATTTTCAGCTACTCTTGAAGCATTTTTGACAGTCAGTTGGAGATACAAAGGATATTTGAGAGTTGATATAGATAAGCAATCTTTGGACAAAATTATACATTTCCAGCTTTGATTGGGAGTCTGTGTAATTTACTTGTGAGTGGACTGTCAAAAGGGTGGGATTAAATGGATAACAGTAGCCCAAGAGGCCCTGCATGTGCATTAACTTTTATCCTCTCAGCTTTGGTTTTGTGACCACTTTCTCTATGATGAACTAGTTGTTGCGAAAAAAGAAAACTCAGAAAAAGCAAATATTTGAATATAAATTGTAATATGGAATTGGTTACAAATACATTGCAAGGAATCAACGTGACCATTTGTTATTAAGATGAACAAGGAAAACATAGAAAATACCAACATTTGAATTTGTACAAAGCATTACAACTGCATATCAGGTCAGGAACGCATTGCAATATCACAGCAAGTCAAGATTGGAAGCTAATGCCCGTCCCCATATCAGGTTGAAAATGCAAACTTCGTATCAGCTCGGAGTTTAAAGCTAATGTCCCTCCCTGTATCAAGTTGGAAATGAAAACATCATATCATGTCGGAGTTCAAAACCAATGCCCTTCTCCATATCAGGTCGGAAATGTTAACTGCATATCAGGTTGGGGTTCGAAGCCCATGCCCTTCCTCGTACACCTTACCCAGGGGGCATTTTCCATGTGCATGTGCATCTGGACAAGATGGGACCCATCCCCACCAGCTGTTGCCTGAAATTATATGCAATCACATCCGTACTGTTACTGTTTCTGAAACAGACATAATCCCCAACTCCAATGTGTTCACAGCACAACCAAAAATCTGAATTCACAAAGTAGGTAGAGGGAGACCTCATTAGAAACTCGGAATACAATAATTCAAGCATTCTTGCAATCTCTTTCGAGTTCCAAAGATTCTTCATCGCAAACTCCCACATAATGAAGTGTTGAGGAGAAGCCGCACCGAGGATAAAGGTAGACCCACATGCGATTAGGTCTGACCAACACAAATTATCAACTTTAAAAGGCCAAAACGGCCAGCAAGGCAAAGGGGATAAAGTTATTGTTTCCTTAACCTCTTGGCTTTGAATGTTGTACACCATTATTTCGCGGGGCTTAAATGTTTCACAGAAAAGGAGACCCTTGCACAGAAGAATTGTTTTTCCTGTGTGTAACTTCAAATCGTTAGGAAACACAAAGGCAATCGTCCATGATTTCTTAGAAGGACGATAGATTTCTATAGTTTTTCAATGGTTGCTAACAAACACCACTTTGTAGGCATCTTTCCCATCCCCATCCATAATACGTATCAACCATGTAGCTGGATATTTGGAAATAAAGGGAGGGAGCTCCAAATACCTTCTCAAAAGTGGATTGCAAACATAGTTTTATTGCACTCGATTGATCGTCGACGGATACCCAGAGTAAGATGAGCCCTTTTGCCGATCCTAGGTAACAAGCTCGATTTCTTTTTGGGAAGTACGAGAATGATATAGTCTTCCAGGTCTTTGAGGAAAAGCAATAGGCAGTGTTAGATAGCAGGCACATATCTTGGTCCAACTAGTTGGCTTGGTGAGAAATGGCCCCTCTTCTCCATTGGTCCCACTAATCCCTTCAGCATGGATTGAATATCCTCAACTTTCAGTCTTTAGTGAAATCGTGTTAATCAAACTAATGACCTTCCTTTGTTGTCCAACCAAAATTCAAATCCACAACTTTTTGCGAACAAGACCGTTACTAGAATTAAGGATAAAAAATAGTAGCAATTGGCTTCCTTGGAATATGATGTGTCATATGTTTGGTCTCCCTGTAAACCTTAAGCAAGTTTACGCTTCTCTTATATAGTCGATACCCCTAATGTTCTCCTTAAGTTCAATGTCAATCCTACATCCCTTTGGAACATTGGCAGGGCAATCAAGGTAGTCATTACCACTGCCATGCCAAGGTTTTTGTATCTCATTCAACGCTTATTCCCACTGCAAGATTCTCTCAATACTAAGTGGTGCTTGTCCTCCTACTCTTACTGCAAATGCATGGCTAATATTATCTGACACCACCACGCTGAGGCCAAATGTCAATTAGTTAGTTGGTGTACCCTACATATAGAGCTCTTTCTTGCCACATCTTGTCCAAACTTGGTCTTTCTACAGAAAAATGCACGTTATGCTCTGCCCTTGAAACTATTCCCATGTCTCTCGACATTGCCCATCCTCCTCTCAGTTATGGTATTCCCTACCAGACTTCTACCCCATCAATTTCAATTAAAAAAATGCCTTATTTTGTCTTCCCTTCCCCTCCACTCTTTCGGTCATTTGGAACACTCAAGTCAACTGGTTATTTTCTTTCATATTTAGAAAAATCTTTGCCAACAACTGTACTCTGGGAATACCATTTTAACTAACAGCAAGCTCATAATTTTTTTTAAATTTTTTTATTGGCAGTTGGTCAAATCAACAGTCATTAAGAAATGCCTCAAACTGCTGCAGAAGGATGCCTTTCTCGAGAGGTTTAACTCCTCCAAATGCCAACGGTAGAAGACGTAATTACATATCTTGTTATGACGGATGCCTTAGTTTTATGTCTCTGTTTCTGTTCCAGCCCGTTCCATGTTATGAAGATTGTTCTTTTTTTGTTTCTAATCACTGTTAGTGACTCGGTTTCATGTGGCTGGGGGGGGGGGGGGGCCTCCTTCGAGTCATGTGCCATGTTGTTCTGATATCTTTTACTTGACACTTTGACCCCAGTCTAATCCGAGTCTAATTCTTGCATTCTTTTGTTAGTAATATCGGCAGCATCTTCAATTTTACCAAAAAGAAAATTAAATGCATACCCATATTGTGTAGATGCCAGACTAGATGTAAGCAATGAAGAAGATCACAATCTTACTGCAAATCACCTCGCTGATTGTTTGTTTGAGTCAAGGACGAGGATTTTGTAGATGTGGAAGCCTCATATGAGGAAGAGGATGGGTATAATACAGGGTATAAAGCCAGACTGGATGTGAGCAATGAAGAAGATCAGAATCTTCCTGCAAATTGCTGGAAACTAAATCTCGCTGATTGTTTGTTTCAGTCAAGGATGAGGATTTTGTAAATGTGGAAACATCATACGAGGAAGAGGATGGGTATAATGTACGGCTTTATGGGAATGAATAATGTCTTAATGGCTCAGCAGGCCTCAGCTTGATACAAGATATACTCCTTTTAAGCACTACATTTAATTTCTTCCATAATGGCAATAGTGGATTTTGCTCAATTTTGAGGTTTATTGATTTCAATCTAAGCAGGAACCATTTAGGCCTAGTAGTACATACTGTATTTCCTACGGATTTTTTCTTCTTTGATGAGATGAGAAATTTTTTTCTGCTATAACTGCATGGGGTATTTTGGATCACGAGCCCTTGTAATGGTGGGGACTCATTTCCCTCATTTTTGTGCTTATTAATTGAATGAAATGTATGGATTTGAGCCTGTGAATTTTTGAGTTGGTGTGGGTCTTCTGTTTCACCCCTCATTTTGAATCGGGATTCCTAATTCCAAAAAACAATTATACAGTTTCAGAAAAGATAGCGTAAATTGTTGAATTGTAATCAAGATCAGTTTTAGCAGCCTTGTGTTTTGCATCTATGCATAGTTCTTAAGCCACTCTCAAGGCCATGTGACTTTGCATGGGAGCATAATTCTACGTCTCTCTGTTTTTTTCTGAAACCTTTTTTGAAACATAGTTTGAGAATTATGAGAAGAGGATAATTTTGACTTTGTACTAGGGCAGTCTTCGGATTAGTTCATACAGTTTCAGGTTTGATTAGGAGTTTGTGTAATTTACTTGTGGGCGGGATTGCATGGATAGCATTAGCCCAAGAGGCTCTTCATGTGAACTAATTTTTACCCCCTTTCTCAGCATTGGTTTTGTGATAAGAAGAGCAGATTCAAATCAACGAGTTCAAGCTTTACAATGGGAATTACATATAGGTTTGATGAGATGATATTGAAACCGAATAAAGTTTTATAGGGTTTGTATAGGCTTCTAGATCTGTTCATCACTTTGGTTAATTGATTGGACACTCCTTAAAAGTAGAGATTAGGATGGTCTCTTTGGGTGAACCAATTTAGCTTTCCTTTTATTTTGTAGGCTTGAAGCCCCTTTAGGGGCTAGTGCTAGTGATTACATAGGTTGTTAAGTTTGTGTAGAAGGTTGATAATGTCTGATTTGTTAATGTGTTTTTCGATATGATTATGTTCCTACTCATTAATTGGTATTTTGTCAAACAATTCATGTACTTAATTTTTGTTGGAATGTATCAATATATTAAACAATAGTCAATATAAATGGTTGCGATAAAAAGGGTGATCAGAAAAAGTCACGGCCCGATATCCATATCAACAAAACATATGGCCATGTAGAACCCTCAGACATTGGATGGATGGCCTATTTCAAATCCTCCTGCTGATGAGCCCATTGGTATGGGAGTCCTTAGGATGAAACACCACCTGCTCCCAATGCTGCTACTCCAAAATCTGGCTCTCATGTGCCTTATTTGAATTTCCTATGTTCCTACAGCCTCAATAGTTTATTATTTTGATTTTTTTTGTTGTTTTACTTCTTCATAATTAGAGAGAAAATTTAAAAACTTCCAATTATTGGGCATTAGATGGACGTGTTATTCAACTGCAATCAGTACATTAAAGAAGATCGTTAGGTGAATTTGCAATTCTGGTAAGCTGTTTGACATATTCATGTTCATGAACTTGTAGAATTTCTGTATAACTCTTTAATATATTTCACATATGTTGTTGCTTGTTATTATCATCAAACGTAATTCTAAGAGATTACATTAGAGATTAAAAAAATTGAATTTTTTTGTTTCCTTTGTTTGCTTTCTTGTTTAAGACTCATTGATACAAAGTAACTTGATTTGATTTCTTAATGAATCAGATAATTATTTATGATTGCTTTGTTGATTTTATTTTTTTTTGTCGATTGTATTTTTGAGACCTTGAATGTCTGTCTCATGCATATTGACTTGCTACAAAAACTTCAAGGAGTGTCTCAAAAGAATTAGTGGCAACATATCTAGTTGGCACAGGAATAGAGATTGAACTTGTAAATATTATAATTAACTACGACATACCAAATTATGCAGACAATTACTTGCACAGAGTGAGTCTAGTTTGTCTTGACGATAGCTAATTATACATCAAGTACATTAAGTAAAATAAGAATTCCTTTGATACATGTGTAGGTTGGGAGGGCCGGTAGGTTTGGCACTAAGGGTCTTGTTATTACATGAAATTCTTTAGCAGTTGACTCAGATTTGCTTAATCAGGTATTAATTTGTTTTAAATAAATGCACATGATTTTTTAGCAGGTTTTGGGTTACTTTGTGAGGGAAGATGGACACTACATTTAAAGTGTTTACTAATTTCCATCTACAGATGGATAGCCAATCTGAAGTGTTTAACTGCACATTTGGTTCAACCCTTGTGAGAGTATAATAGAAGAAACCCAAAGGCTTGGAATGAGGGTCTTTCTTACATTCAATATACAATAGGGGCGGTCCATATGAGCAGTTGGATCTATTTGAGGCTTGTTATGGATAGTTTCCCCCCACATAGCATTTGATTTAGTCATGAAAGCATCACATGATATATATGACATAAATAAGGAATAAGTCGAGGCTAAAAAGTTCATTGAAAAGGTGAAACAAATTCATCTAAGGGTGCAAGAGCAGACAGAAAAAAAGCATGCCAGGCACAAAGTAATTTACAACTAGCACAAGTTCAAAGTTGAGGGCATGTTATGGATGTATCATTGAAAAAGAGGCTACAAGGTGAAGTTTAAAAAGCTCCAACCTAATCATTATGGTCATTTCAATCTACTTTTAGCAATTTTGGTGATGATGCTTTTGTGTTTGAAATACCTCCCTTCATGAAGATGCACTCAGCTATAAACGTGGAAAACTTGAAGTTATAGATACCAGCTACCAAAAGAACTTCGTTAGGAGACAATAAATCATCCACAACCCTATCATTTGCGTTGAATGTTTTTTCCAAAAAATTACAGAAAATTTGAAAATTAGAAAAAAATAAAATGTTTCCCTAAATTAGGGTCGACCCAAACCAAATTAATCCAGGTTGGTTGAAAAATCCGGATCCGGCTGGATTTTGTGCGGATCTGGCCAGATTTGGTAACTATGCTTTAAATATGGTATTCTACATAAGATGAGTAAACATTGCATACAACAGGCAGATAGTAAATTCATCTAATTTGGGAGGCACACACTTCCAAAAGAACTAGTCACCTTGGAGTGGCAAAGGCAATTGCCAATCTCCAAAGCTATGCTTATTGATGTTGGTCGACTCATACAAGGTTGAATCTAATGTAGTACAAGTTTTCCAAGTAACAGGAAGTTTGAGAATATACTTACCTTTGGTCATTTCATCAATGCCTTGGGAGAAAAACAAGGTTTGCAAATGACCATCTTTTTCTTGATATTGATAGAATTAGAGAAATGCGCATTCTAATTCCATGTAAGAAGAACATAAATAGACATGAGGCTACTAGGATGTGCATTTGCCAAAATCTATTGTTTGAGATAAGTGCACATAAATTTTTAGCAGGTTTTGGGTCACTTCGCGAGGGGAGATGGACACTACATTTTAAAATGTTTACTAATTTCCATCTACAAACGGATAGCCAATCTTAAGTATTTAACTGCACATTTGGTTCAACTAGATTGAGATGGTATAATAACAGAAACCCAAAGACTTGGAATGAGGGCCTTTCTTACAGTCAATATGTATACAATAGGGCAGTCTAGACGGGCACTCGGATCCATTTGAGGCCTGTTATGCATACCTGCCCCACATAACCATTTCATTTGGTCATGAAAGCATCACATGATATATATGACATAAAATAAGGAACAAGTCAAGGCTGAAAGGTTCATTAAAAAGGTGAAACAAATTCATCGGAGGGTGCAAGAGCAGACAGAAAAAAGCATGCCAGGCACAAAGTAATGCACGACTAGCACAAGTTCAAAGTTGAGGGCATGTTAAGGTGAAGTTTAAAAGCTCCAAACCTATTCATTACGGTCCTTTAAATATACTTTTAGCAATTTTGGTGATGATGCTTTCGTGTTTGATGTACATCCCTACATGAAGATGCACTCAGCTATAAAAGTGGAAAACTAAAGTTATTTAAACCTTCAGTGCTCAATGAGGAAGGAGAGACACGAGTACTTACATCAATTGAAGACTTCGCACTAAAAACTATGAAGAAATTGAAGACACCATCCTACAACAGAAAATAAGACCTACAAACGAGGAGTATTGGCTGGTTTGGTCCCACGGGAAAACATCAATAGAAGGAAATGTGTCTGTCAAAAGATAAGATGCAGGAGGAATCTTCCATTGTGAAGATTCTCTACAACAGAAATGTAACCTATTTGTTGCTCCAAAACCAAGATAACTTTATAGCAAAGAACACTAAAAAGCATGCCCATATTGTGATTCCTCGAACCCAACAGCTGATCAGAAGAGGAGAATTGCAGAGCAAAGAGTACCAAGCAGTGTCAGGGGGGATAAGAAATTAAGAATTGAGTTCCAAGTGGAAATCACTTGTTCTTTGGCACTTCACACTCATTCTTTGCATGTTTCTGTTGAAGCCATAAGTGCCATTTCCAATTTGGAGTTCTCTTAATACTTAACTGTTCATAAGTGCAATTGTTGCGGATATTTTTCAAGTGTTTTTCTTTGTTTATGTTTATTCTTTAAACATGTAAATGTGGAGTGATTTGATGCAATTACAACACTTTAAAGCACAATTCTTTAGGTAGTTGCAAAAGAAACTACTCTAATATTTGTAAGTCGGTGAATTAGCTCTCTCGAGTTTACTTTAACAGATCATAAATAGTCAACCATATCAAAAACTATGATATGGATGCAGATAATGCATGAGTACTGCCTGGGATTTAGAAAATTTGAGAGTTGTGAATCTTGAAAATTTGAGATAGCAGGAGAATGATAGGGTTAGATCCCAAATAGACCTCAAGCAGGAGGAAGCTCTACGATGTGAAACAAATATCTTAATTGTGAAGATTCTCTACAACAGAAATGTAACCTATTTGTTGACATTGCAGCAAAGAACACTAAAAAGCATGCCCATATTGTGCATCTACTAGATTGCATATGTGTGCAACGAAGGGGATTCAGACTCTTACTGCAAATTACCTGAATCTACATCTCTCTGATTGTTTGACCGCACCCTTCACTCCCCTGTTCCCAGTTTTGGACTAATCTGAATCAGAATAATCCAATTATTTCTGAGTTTTTATACAGTTTCAGAAAAGATTGTGTAACATGATGGAGTTTTAAACAAGATCAATTTTAGTAGCCTCGTGTTTTGAGTCTATGCACGTTATTTTCAACTACTCTTGAAACATTTTTGACGGTCAGCTTGAGATATTCAAGGAGAGGACATTTGAGAGTTGATATAGTTAGAGAGTCTTTAGATAAAATTATAAAGTTTCAGCTTTGATCGGGAATCTATGTAATTTACTTGTGAGTGGACTGTTAAAAGGGTGAGATTAAATTGATAGCAGTAGCCCAAGAGGCCCTTGCATGTGCATTAATTTTTATCCTCTCCACTTTGGTTTTGTGACTACTTACTCTATGATGAACAAGTTATGGGAAAAAAGAAAACACAAAAAGGAAACATTCGAATACAAATTGTAATATGAAGATAGTTACGAATACATTGCAAGGAATCAACGTGACTATTTATTCTTAAGATGAACAAGCGAAGGGAGGAAGGAAAAAATAGAAAATACAAACATTTGAATTTCTGCAATACATTAGTCGGGAATGCATTGCAACATCATATCAGGGCAGAGTTCAAAGCCAATGCCCTTCTCCATAATCAGGTCAGAAATGATAACTGCATATCAGGTCGGGGTTCAAAGCCCATGCCCTTCCCCCTACACCTTCCCATAACTTCCCAGGGCCATTTTCCATGTGCATGAGCATCTGGACGAGATGGGAGCCAACCCCACAGCTGTTGCCCTTAAATTATACGCAATCACCTCCGTACTGTTACTGTTTCTGAAACATACATAATCCCCCACTCCAATGTGTTCACAGCACAACTCGAAAATCTGAATTCACAATGTAGATATCGAGGGGTTTCATTAGAAACTCATAATACAGTGATTCAGACATTATTACAGATTCATGGGACCCTATTTTTGCTAGTGCTAAAGCTTCCTATTTTATCTCTGCACAGAAAAATAAAAAATCATGGGACCCTATTAATGCTAAAATATCCTAATTTTTCGCTCCCTCAGCGGCTCAAAATTTTTAGCTTTCCCCTTGCATGGGACCATGCTATAAGCCACCTCCAGATGTCTATCGGGGCGTTTAATAGCCATTATGAATCAGTCTGAAGTGACAGAGCCCGCGGAAATTCAAACCTATAAATCTGGTAACCTAGCCATGACAACCGGATGCATTTTTTGTCTCGAATAATTTTTGTTCACTATGAAAAAGATTACAATATTATTGCAAGATATTTAATTAGGCTGAAGGCATATACTCAGTCAAAACCTTATATCGGTGAAGCCTTGCTAAGTCTGACACATTCCAGGAAATCGATGGTCGGAGGAGTTTGGAAGAGATGCATTGAAATCCTACGGTTACTGTTCACTCGGCTGAATTAGTTGTTTCCGTCATGTATTCCACCTGGTGTAATCTTCACACCTGCGTGTTCCAAACTTCAACCTACCGTTTTGACTCTTTTTCCGTCCCCATTAAATGACGACCATGCGAATTTCACCTACAGCATTTAAGCCTTCAACTATTTATCACCGACTTCCTCTCTTTCCTCATTAAAATCATGTCTGCATCTACCCATTTTGCGTCGTGTACATATTTTCTCCCCTGACAAGAATTTCTTGAAACAACCCAGTTGCAGAGCTCAAAGTAGCGGTTCTGTAACGGCTGTAAATCCATCAAAAAATACTTGGAATGGGAATGTGTTAGTAATTTTCAGGCCGAGGCCGAGGTCGAGAGCGTCAATTACTGCTTCGTGATGGCGAAAACGAAGATCGAGACGACGCCCTTGAGCGTGGAGCCGAAGCACGACGACAACGAAGGGTTGTTCCGTCAAAGGAGGCGGCGTTGGCAGGCATTCTGCTATTGCGGAACAAGCATTGCTATTATCCTTGCATTAGTCATAATTTGTGTCATATTAGCTGTCGCGGTGTTCAAGGGTTGTGATCCCTAGGTGACCGTCAATTTTGTGCCATTGAAACACTTTTCTTTCAAAATGGATGTTCTCGGCCTAGATATCGACCTAAATGTGACGCTGAACATGAATTTGTCTGTCAAAATTCCCAGCAAAGCCAGCTTCAAGTTTGGGAACAACACCACCCAGTTGTTTACTGTGGCGCGGACAGGCGCTCATCCCTTCCGGCAAAGTGGGAACCGACAGGATCATCAAAATGAACGTAACTATAACCATCAATGGAGATAATCTCGTTTCCAACTCGCATTTTTTGGTTGATGCTCTTTCAAGGGTGTTTCCCCTGAATACTTCCACCAGAGTTCCTGGGCATGTGAATGTGTTCAACATTTATAAACACCATGCGGTCTCGTACTCCTACTGCGATCTCTTTATTTCTATAGCCAATCGTACCATTCTAAACAAGACATATTCACACAGTCTCCAGCTCTGATGGATTTTCATTTTACCATAAAGTAAATATTATATTTGTTTTGTATAAAACCCCATAGGATGACTATGCTCCTTTTTTAGTCTGCTACAAATTATGGTGTGTTGAGATCGCAGAGCAGTTTTCTCTCATCAAAGTATGTGTCACGGGGCTAGCTTTAAAGCGGAATAAACTAGCCAACGTGCGGCACTAAGACACTACTTTTTTCAGCTCGCCTTAGAGGATCAAGCTACTCCAGTAGTCCCAGAATACCCCTTTCCCACTCTCATCCACAACCCATTCCCCAATTACATCTCCAACTATGCACAAGTGAACCTTTCCAACAGCCTTCATAGCTGCCCATACAACTGCTCCAGAAGACCACTCGCCGAATACCACGGCTGCCCATACAACTGCCAGGAGCTCTTAATATGCCTTCTTAGTTCACCTGAGGGAATGCACAGCTCATGCCTCCACGACTCATTATTGACCCAGCTCTAGGCTGCTGGTCGGCTCACTGTCGAACATCCCACTGTTCTGCACAAGGCCACTGAGGAACATCACATGCCCCTATCTGTCATCCATCCATGAGTCTGCCTGAGTTACCGCGCCGGTCACCTACGCGTGCACTGACGAGGGAAGTCCTTCTCTAAGTCCTTCCCTGGTGTGAGCCTCTACTCACCCCGACCTGCTGACCAACTGTCACCCAAGTCCACAACACCAAGGATCCCTGTGGGGAGCACTACTAGCTCACCATCCTAGTAGACCGCATCACATGCGGGTGAGGTACTCTTCTTCCCTCGGCTCGATCCATCCTCTGATCTCGCCCCGATGCCATGGCCACTGACATCGGCATGCCTACTCTTCGAGACACCCGTCTGCATCCAGACCACATTGACTTCACAAGTCTTCTACCTTCGTTGTCAGCTCACCACACTGCAACGGTATCCATGATGTCCTTGACTCAGCCCACCATGTCGCGCATCACCATGTGAACCCATCCTCTATCCACTTCACTGAGTCTCAGCCTCTGCTACCACACCCACTCCGCATCCGCGCTTCTGGTGCACTCCGATACATCTATGTGAGCACTCGGCTCATCTGCACTGTTTTAACCTCTGCAAGGTTAAGGAGCTCGCCACACTTGGCTCGCTCGAGTCCGAGTTACTTCTCCTCTGTTTTGACCTCCGAATCCTAGTCTCACTCCATCATGCCTCTTGGTTGTTTCCCACATGAACTCTGCTTCTAAGGACATTGCCACCTTAAAGGTCTCCCCAAGTCCACTGTCACTTAACATCTGGAGTCCCACTGCTGATCCATGATGCACATCACTGCATGGACATAGTCCGCAAGGGTAGATTATATCTCCAAGGTCTGCTGAACACCCCATCCTCTGAATGTCCAGTGCACCAAGTGTTCCACACTCCACTTGGTGGGGTTGTGAGTTCCCCCCTGTTGATCTGTATTGTCTGCCATGCTCACATGGCTCTTTAGGCGTGCGCTGCACTCTCAACGCAAGGCCTCTATCGTAAAAGGTCTTCATGCTTCAAACCAACTCCCACTCTGCCACTGCATCGCCCACATGAGTTTACCCAACTCGCTCTGCGTACATTGGGTATGTTCTTCGCTCCAAGACACTCTTGCACTGTTCCTAAGTGCAACCAACTTAGCTCACCAACCCACCTCGGCTAAACCTTGATTCTGAGACATCCTTGGGCTCATAACATGGTCCTTTCATATTCCCCCATGCACAACTCTTACTCACTCCATAGCCCTCAAGAGTTGCATTAGTGCACCACCGGGAACTTCCCGGGAGGTCACCCATTTATGCCCTACGCGCTTAACTCGCCCAACAGGAGTTATATTGGTGCGCCACCGGGAACTTCCCGGGAGTTCACCCATTTTCAGCCTGCCCGCTTAACTCGCCCAACTCGCCCAGATCTTCTGTAGGCACATGCATGTGAGGTCGTCAACACCAACCCATGCTTGGCCAATTGTTTGCCTCGGCCGGGAGTCCCTCTGGCTCCCTGGATAGCGCCTCGTGCACTACCCTGCGTGGATGGGGTCTGCCCATCCTGGGGGAGGCAGTCGCTCTGTGAGCATGGAGATGAACCCCCCTTATATTCTCCCCCACTTAAAGTGGTGACGCCCACGACGCCGATGCTAGACTTCGCAAGCCTGTGCAAAGGATGCAAGTGTTCACAACACTTGGACAAAATGTAATTACACTACTCACATGCAAATACACACGGAACACTTCGGTCACTACTGACATAACACAACTCAGTCTCTTTAACATCTCGCTGTGCTAACTCCCTGTGCTCGGGACAAAAAGTGCTATATCACTCAACACTTCTGTCACTGTAGCTCCCTTCCCTCTGAAACTACACTTCACCAAACATCCAACACAATGTTTGATGGGATACCCCTTCTAGCAATTCCCATAACCTCTTAGGAATTCTGCATGATGTACAAGCTGCCCTGCCAAGCTCTGAGCCCTTCTTGCACAACATTCACTGCATAAACTGGAGAACCGCCAACCTCCATGCCGATTGACGAACCACTGCAAGGTTTCACTGCTACTGAAACTGGTCACACCACGCTTCCACACGCAACACATGATATTCTCCAACTGATCTAGGGGCCTAACTTCACCGCAAATGTTGCCCTTGTTCAGCACTTCTACCAACACCATACCACCACTGTGACTCTGATGCTGATCTTCTGGCAAACTCTTCACCAGGAATACCTCATTCCACTACAACTTGACTAATCTACTCACCACCGCTTTCAACCAACCAGCACTTCCGAATACGCAACTCTTGCTTCACTCTGGAATGTAGCCACTACCACCATTGCCAACCTGAAATTTTGAGGTTTCGCAAAATTCACCACCGTGATTCTGCCAAGGGAGAGCCACTTTTTCCACTTCATGGCTTGAGTATCAACTTGATATCACTTCACAAACACTGCAATTCAGCCATCCACAATGTACAAGTTCCATCTACAACTTCTGGAGAGTCGTTGTGCTACTCAGTGCTTTTGCACCTACTGAGTTTTCGAGTCACTCTGCCACTGCACCTGGACTCTACCAAGTGTTATCCCTTCACCCAAACTGCTAGGAGTAAGTTCTGCACCAGACTCCATGTGAACTGTCCACTGAAGTGACGTTACCCAGCCCACACTGTATGCTTCCCTGTTGCCTCCCCTACAACTGAGATCTGTTCAACCACTGGCCTTCTTCTCCCACGAAGTCTCTAGCAACCTGCACTGGCTTACTTGCATTGTAAAAGCACCAACTCTTGACACCTACACGGGTCTACAACACCCTGATCACTGAACGCCATGCCGACCACCATCGTAACTACATGAATCCTTTCTCATCAACCCTCTGGTCTACAGCTGAGAAATTTCACTGTCTTTCATTCATTTCACTCTGACATCAATAAGGCTCGACTTAGCCCTGATACTCCGCTGGATCACTCTAATCTGATGCTGCCCAGGCCCACACCAGTCTTCTTCTTATCTGGAACATACACTGCTCCTCTTGATCCAGTTGTGTTGGTGTCCCACCTTCCGATCGCCAACACCGTTGATTACCAATCTTCACAAGACCCTCCTTATCCGATTCGTCCAACAACCAACTCCCGTGCAAACATGTACGACCCTGCATAGCCGCACATAAGGTTAGGCACTTCAATCTGATGCCGCTTCACAAGCACGCAACAGTCTACTCCTACTCCACCCAACCGCATTGGTGTTGCGCCCATCCGATCACCAACGGTGTTGATTGCATTGGCTCCCTAGTCTGCCACCCTGTTCTTCAATCAACATCCCACACGCTTGAAGTTGAGAGCTCTTTCGCCAACTACTCCCGCTGGTTTACACTCTGTTCCCAACTCTAGTACTACTGCTCATTGTGCTCTAAGTACCAAAGAGAGCATCACTTCAAATGCACTGACACCAGTTGATCACTCTGAGTATCAAGTACAACATTAACTCAACGGCTCTGATACCAACTGTCACATTGCATATCAGGCACACTTTACTCTCTCGCTTTGATGAAGCTCTAATACCAGCTGTCACGGGGCTAGCTTTGAAGCGGAATAAACTAGCCAACGTGCGGCACTGAGACACTACTTTTTTCGCTCGCCTTAGAGGATCAAGCTACTCCAGTAGTCCCAGAATACCCCTTTCTCCACTCTCATCCACAACCCATTCCCCAATTGCATCTCCAACTATGCACAAGTGAACCTTTCCAACACCCTTCATAGCTGCCCATACAACTGCTCCAGAAGACCACTCGCCGAATACCACGGCTGCCCATACAACCGCCGGGAGCTCTTAATATACCTTCTTAGTTCACCTGAGGGAATGCACAACTCATGCCTCCATGACTCATCATTGACCCAGCTCTAGGCTGCTGGTCGGCTCACTGTCGAACATCCCACTATTCTACACAAGGCCACTGAGGAACATCACATGCCCCTATCTGTCATCCATCCATGAGTCTACCTGAGTTACCGCGCCAGTCACCTACGCGTGCACCGACGAGGGAAGTCCTCCTCTGAGTCCTTCCCGGGTGTGAGCCTCTACTCACCCCGACCTGCTGACCAACTGTCACCCAAGTCCACAACACCAAGGATCCCTGCGGGGAGCACTGCTAGCTCACCATCCTGGTAGACCGCATCACATGCGGGTGAGTTACTCTTCTTCCCTCGGCTCGATCCATCCTCTGATCTCGCCCCGATGCCATGGCCACTAACATCAGCATGCCTACTCTTCGAGACACCCGTCTGCGTCCAGACCGCATTGAATTCACAAGTCTTCTGCCTTCGTTGTTAGCTCACCACACTGCAACGGTATCCATGACGTCCTTGACTCAGCCCACCATGTCGCGCATCACCATGTGAACCCATCCTCTATCCACTTCACTGAGTCTCAGCCTCTGCTACCACACCCACTCCGCATCCGCGCTTCCGGCGCACTCCGATACATCTATGTGAGCACTCGACTCATCTGCGTTGTTTTAACCTCTGCAAGGTTGAGGAGCTCGCCACACTTGGCTCGCTCGAATCCGAGTTACTTCTCCTCTGTTTCGACCTCTGAATCTCAGTCTCACTCCATCATGCCTCTTGGTTGTTTCCCACATGAACTCTGCTTCTAAGGACGTTGCCACCTTAAAGGTCTCCCCAAGTCCACTGTCACTTAACACTGGAGTCCCACTGCTGATCCACGATGCACATCACTGCATGGACATAGTCCGCAAGGGTAGAGTATATCTCCAAGGTCTGCTGAACACCCCATCCTCTGAATGTCCAGTGCACCAAGTGTTCCACACTCCACTTGGTGGGGTTGTGAGTTCCCCCTGTTGGTCTGTATTGTCTGCCATGCTCACCTGGCTCTTTAGGCGTGCACTGCACTCTCAACGCAAGGCCTCTATCGTACAAGGTCTTCATGCTTCAAACCAACTCCCGCTCTGCCACTGCATCGCCCACATGAGTTGCCCAACTCGCTCCGCGTACATTGGGTAAGTTCTTCGCTCCAAGACACCTTGCACTGTTCCTAAGTGCAACCAACTTAGCTCACCAACCCGCCTCGGCTAAACCTTGATTCTGAGACATCCTTGGGCTCATAGCATGGTCCTTTCATATTCCCCCATGCACAACTCTTACTCACTCCATAGCCCTCAAGAGTTGCATTGGTGCGCCACCGGGAACTTCCCGGGAGGTCACCCATTTATGCCCTGCGCGCTTAACTCGCCCAACAGGTGTTATATTGGTGTGCCACCGGGAACTTCCCGGGAGGTCACCCATTTTCAGCCTGCGCGCTTAACTCGCCCAACTCGCCCAGATCTTCTGTAGGCACATGCATGTGAGGTCGTCAACCCCAACCCATGCCTGGCCAACCATTTTCCTCGGCCGGGAGTCCCTCTGGCTCCCTGGATAGTGCCTCGTGCACTACCCTGCGCGGATGGGGTCTGCCCATCCTGGGGGAGGCGGTCGCTCTGTGAGCATGGAGACGCACCGCCCTTATAGTATGCTATAGTGGGGATCACTTTGTTTTTATCCAATTGTTGACATGAGTTTTATTGCATTTCTGGTCACTTGAAATGGGTTTTTGTCTAGTTGGTGAAGTAGGGGACCACTTTATTTTCGTCCAGTTTATGAAATGGGGTTTTTTGAAAGCCATATTGTACTGCTTTTCATGTTGTTTATGGGTAATAAACTCATTTTACCTCCTTCGAGAGGTGATTTATATGTCTTTGTTTTCGTTCAGTTGGTGAAATAAAGTTTCTTGGCTATTCATGTCGTTGTTGAGGAATAAAGTCATTTCACCTACTTCTAGAGGTTTTTTATTTCACTGCTAGATAGTTTGTTTTCTTCTCAAGAATATAGTTTGTTTTCTCTAGAGGAATACAGATTCTTTGGAATTCTCTGTATAAGTTATAAATTTATCCATAACATTTCAAGTGGCAAAACGAAATTAATTAAAATTAAAATTATTGAGAAACGATTGCCCTAACTAGGCAATAAAATCGAAGGACAAATAGCAAGTTTATTATTCTCAAATTGTGCACCTATGATGGAAAGGGTTGTAGTCCAGTCGATGCAGAGGTTGTTAACTCGGTGAGTCACAGATGTGGTTCGTTTGGTGTGGATGTTGGTAAGTTACAATGGTTGTGCCATCCACGAAGGTATAAATCTTTCTGATGGTTGAATTAAAAGAGATGCTGTTGGGTTTGAGTCTAGGTGAGTAGGTGCCCCAATTCTTGGCACTAAAGCATAAAGAGAGTGAGTCGTCAAGTGAGTAAACTATAAAGACTAAGATAGAATGCTCAGGCGGAAAAATTAGGAAGAATGACAGTTGGATGTGCTCTCAAGTTAGAAAGTTTGTGTAGAAAATTTACGAAGAAGAGTGATAATAAATTTTTTGTTTGAATGTGCTTTCTTATCAGTAAAATATGTTTTCTGGTTTGAATTACAGTTTTCTATTTATTGGTTTATGATGTTTTAGATAATTACTATATGAAGAGGGGAATCGCAAAATAAACTGCTATAGAAATATTGGTAAATAAGTAAACTGGTAAATATAAGGTTTGAGTTCAAATTTCTTTAGTTAGGATGTGTAATGGCACACCTAGAACTAAGGCCCTGTCTATATCCTAGATTTATTGCTTGAACGTTCGATCCTATATAAATATGGCTTCTAACCATGGGGTAGACTATCCATTGTTTCTCTCTATCATATATATTGTTACAGCTTCAATGTAATATGTAATCTAGTAATTGTAATTTGATCAATGTATAGCTCTTAATTTTTTAAATATTTAGAAGTTGTTTATGTTTTTATGCAGGTCAGATTAGGTTTTTATTGTGGGTGTGGAAGGGTAGCTCTGTTGCACAAAAATCAAGTACAACCAGTGTCATTTTTCCAGTGTGGAAGGGTAGCTCTGTTTCATGGTTGATTTATGTAAACTTACTGGTGAAATCAAATTTTCATGCCGCTAGCATTATGTTTTAGGTTTTCTTTTGTGCTCCCAGATTAGGAAAGCTATGTCTTCTGTTTTGAATTACGGTCTCTGGTTTTGCTAAAAGCCTTGGTGTAACTTACAAGGTGATTTTTGCTTTATGTTAATTATGTAAGTATTTATATTATGGAGATGGTCTACCAAAAAGTAATTGCTCTACCAATTAAATTAGTGCACATATTTCATTTCAATAAAAAATTTAGAAACAATTATTACATGTTTATGAAGGTTAGGTTCTATTTGTGGGTATAACAGGGAACCTCAGCAGCAACAAATGCAACAAATTTATGTTTACGGTAAAACATAAATGGTTTGGCAGCTATTCCTTACGGCTAAATTGTGTAAAGTTATTGCAAAATAAAAATTTCTTGCTAGTGGCACTACTTTGTAGGGATTTTTCAGTGTACTTAAATTAGCTACATTTCTTTTCAGCTTTGAGTCATGATCTAGATTTAATAATTAATATATAAGCAGGGGAAGGGAAAAATTAAATATCCTGTCATATAAATAATAGACTGTGATACTTGTGGTGTAATTTGTAGGCTAAATTCCACTTAATCATGTGGGTATTTATACTTAGATGATAACTTACTAAATTGTAATTACCATGCCAATTGAACCACTCTTTAGATGCTCTTTCACGATTTTTCTAACAAACATTGTTATGTGAAATGGAAGGTCAAGGTTTTGTGTTAGTGGTCATTGATAGAGGGCATCATCAGAAAATTTGATGAGTGGAAGCCCTAATCGCTAAAGACAAAACTTAATTGCAAATGTGCATGAAATTGGTGATGTAAAGAACCCTAAACATAGAGTTTATGTATCTAACACATGTAGAGTCAAGAATTTAGATATATGCAGGTTCACCTTGCAAGTATTCATCAACCACACATTTATTTCTAAGATACATCCAAAGTATGTTGCCTTGACAACCTACACAGTTGCACCCCCTTTCTCTTTCAAATGAGTGACACAAACAGCTCATTTTTCACCCATTCGTAACAAATAAAATTTCCGCATAGCTTTTCCACAACATTTTATGAACTCTTGAACCTCACCTCCATCATTATCCTTCTTCATCACCCAGGTCCTTCCTCTAATGTTTATCTCCCTCAAATCTAGCTCCTTTGATGTATCCCCTTCGGCATTTCCATCACACAATTCACATGCAATTGCTAGTTGAATTTTGGTATCTGAAGGATTCTTCTTCAGACCGCGTGAATCTAGAATGGTCTCTTTAGATATTTGTGAGTTAAGTGGCACAAGTTAGACATGGATTATATGGCGTGCAATTTTTCCGAAATCTACGGTGTGGGTTTACTTGACAACTGTGCACAATTTATTGTTGAAGCCTTTAAGGATTAGTGTTTTCGCCTCTGTGTTTGATAATTTCAATACATTAACTAACTTTGACTCTCCATTTGCCTAAAAGGGAATAAAACATTATTCTTTATATGATTAAATGTGACAGCGATCTATGCATGTCAAATAATTTTTAGGTAATGGTATTTTTCGAAAATATAAAATAATTTTAATTTTAATATTATTAATTTATATATTTAATTATTTTTAATACAAATTTATATGTGATAGTTATTTTAAATATTTATAAATAAAATTAGAAAAAATATTTGAATCGCCATCAAATTTAATTACCAATTCTTTAACTCAATATTATTTTTGATTTTCATATTCATGTGACTCATAATTAATTTTTTTTATTTTTCCTTCTTTTTCTCCTAATCTTATCCATAAGATTTTTTGTTTTCTCCTCTATGTTATCCACCTCCAAAGATTCTCTCCATAAAATAAAAAAATTATAAAAGACTTTAAGGTAAAATGTAATTTAAAGGTAAATAAAAGTATAAAGGTTTAATACCTTTTCAAGTGTTGAAGGTAAATAAAATCCATATGGTCTCTTCCCTTGCATGTTTTATTAAATAGTTAAATCCACATTACACTTATTAATGTAGTGTTTTCGAAACTTTGAATTTTAAGCGAAAATTAATTCATGTTAATGTTAGTCTTTTCTTAATATTTTGTGTTGCTATTCTTTAAAGTAATCAATCATATTAGGATTTATTTGTATTGTTTTTAGATTGGGACTTATTAAGTTGCAATAAATTTTTGGTGGGAGATTTAGATAGGGTATTTTTTAGAGTTGTTTATTGTGTTAAATTGTCAGAAACAAAGTTATTAACAACCACAACTAACTCCACACCCATTGTCATGGGTCATGTGCAGCCCTATTGTAGTCGTGTGATAGCCCTATTGTAGTCGTGTGATATGTTTGACCAAATCCTTGGTAGGAGAAATTTTAACTATTTCACCAAATATAACAAATAGACATCCATTAAGGTATAATAGGAAGCGTTGTTTTCCAAATGTTGTAGTGGTAGATGCCTTGTTTGATACACCGGTCAAATGTGGAAGCATACATATGGCATGTAAAGTGTTTGACTGCCCCAGAGAACTGCCATTCAATGGAATGCAATGATTTCAGCATATTCACAAATGAGATTGTTTATAAGGCTTTGGGAACATTTAAATGCCAAAAATGGGAGCTCTAGGAAAAGAACGTCACGTGTTTGACCCAATAACATAATGTAATATCTTAACATTAATGGTCGTTTACACTTGTTTATGTTTTATTTTTATAAATAATTAATAATTTCATAGCTTTCTTTTTAAGTTTCTTATTGTTCACTAATAAATGTTACCATTGAGATTTAGGGAGGGCCCTTTCTAGCAATGCCTTTTCTATCAAATTACTAGAAATAAAGTTGTTGGAAGCTAAACCATGCTTACTTTGGTGCACCAACGCCCAACCTGAGCCACCATTGTCACAAGGCATGAGTGGCCCCTATCGTAGTCGTGCGAGCTATTTGACTAGATCCTTGACAGGAGCCATTGAAATTATTTCACCAAATGCAACAAAATATAGGTATTTTGTATTTTATTTTTCTTCTGATATATTGGTATTTTGTGTTTTATTTTTATTGAAAGACATCAAAATATTAATCAATAGTCAATACACACGGTTAGAATAAAAATGGTGGTCAGAAAAAGTCATGACATAATATCTATGCCAACAAAACACAGGCCCATGCAAGACCCTCAAATGTTGGATGGATGGCCTATTTCAGACACTCTTGATGACGAGTGGACTGGTATGGGAGCCCTCCTAATGATCCACCACCTCTTTCCCAGTGCTGCTGCTCCGTAATCTAGCTGTCATGTGCCTTATTTGAATTTCCTATGTTCCTAAATAACCAAAAGAATATCAAAGTCTCAATAGTTTGTTATTTTGATAATTTTTGTTATTTTACTTTTAAAAAAAAAATAATTTATCAAAATAACAAACTATTGAGAGAATATTCAAAAAAAAAAAATCCAATTGTTGGCCATTGGATGCACGTACATTGAAATGGTGATAAACTGCCCAATTCAATCTAAATTTAAAAGTCTAAATCAACTGCAATCAATAAATTAAAAAACATTGTTACGTCAATTTGTAAATCTAGTAAGTTGTTCGACATATTCATGTGCATGCTCTTAAATATATTTCACATATGTTGCCGCTTGTTAGTATCATCAACTTAGGTAATTTTGAGAGATTAGAGATTGAATTTTTGAATTTTTGTTTCCATTATTTAGTTTACTATTTTTTGTTTATGACTCATGGGTACTAAGTGATTTGATTTGATTTCTCAATGCAGCAAATAATTATATATGATTGCTTTCTTGATATTTATTTTTTGGTCGATTGCATTTTTGAGACCTTGAATGTCTGTCTGATGAAAATTGACTTGGTACAAAAACTATGAAGAAGGGTCTCACAAGAATTTTAGTGGCAACATATGTACTTGGCATACAAATAGAGATTGAACATGTAAATATTGTAATTAACTACGACATGCCAACTTATGCAGACACTTGCATAGGGTGGGTCTGGTTTGTCTTAATGATAGCTAATGATACATCAAGTACATTAAGCAAAATAGGAATTCTTTTGATGTGCAGGCTCGGAGGGCTAGTCGGTTTGCTACTAAGGGTCTTGCTATTACATGAGTTTCTTTTGCAGCTGACTCGGATTTGCTTAATCAAGTATTAATTTGTTTATGGAATCAGCGTGCTCATTGTACATTGTTCCTATGTTGAATTAAAATTATGTTTTCATTATTTTTTTGTTTGAAATTTGAGTTGTATCTTGTTTTGGGTCCATAAGCAATTTGAAGTTGATATAAAGGAGTTCCTTGAACAAATTGACACTTCATGTAGTAAGCTCATATTACCTACTATAATATTTATTAATGCTTTTGAGATGAAATAATATCATGGACTCCTTGCTGACAAGGTATGACCTGAATACAGACTCCATCAAAATCTAGGCTAATACCATCTCCAACAAGTGGTAAGGCAATTAGTTCCCTTGAACTAGTTTTACAGATCATCAGTCGTATCAAAGTGGTTGTTCCTTGTAGGAGTGGGAGTGAGTGAATGCAACTCACAGGGCAAAGCAAAGCTCAAGGAAGGGGAGACCTTAAACTGTTTTGAGAATAGATTGGTTCAAGAGGTTGAAAACTGACACAAATGGCCATGTTAAACGAATTTTGGGACCACTATGGACCAATACTTTAGAGATTGGACAAGAACATAGATAGGTGTGATGCAAAAAACCATTCAAATGGACAATTTAGCTTCCATCATGGGAGGAAGGAAAATACACCACAAAAAGAGGTTGAGAAGGCAAGAAGCAGCTAAAGAAGGACATGGAAAACAACACCAAAACAAAGGGCAAGGGGATTTAAGCTTTTAGAGTTGCCCCACATTTCAAATTGGAGGAAACATTGAATATTGACTCTATGGAGCTAAGATTGGTGCTGAAATGTTAAATGAATGGCCTAAATATTTCGAAGTTCATTTTGAAGTTCATGATTTTAACGACAAGTAAATGATATCATTTACAACATCGAAGATATGCAAGACCATATGGTTATATAGAGAGATAGCTAGGTAGAATCCCTCAAGGTTGATTATATTCCACTTATCTCTAAGTAGAGTGATTTCAAAGTCTTTGTGAAAGCCCAAATTTCCCCCTCTGGCTATGAACAAGAACAAAAGACAAAGTTGTCTTTGAGCAAAAAGTGAGGCCAAAGTGTCCAACTATATTCAATAAGCCTTCATGACGAGGATGTCGACAAACATCTTCAAATTGTTGGAAAAGTACTTGGGAGGTTTGCAAAGCCACATAAAACGACGAGTCTATCTTCTAGGGCTGAATATGTTGATGACTCATCCTTGAAAGGTAGCCCATGCAGAGATGGACATGAAAAATCAGCCATCGCCATTGGTCTTGAAGTCCAAGGAAGACCAACCATCTACCAAACCCCATCAAAGTAAGAAATTCTTAACAAGGAAGGATGAGAGTCATTCAAATTTTTTCCATGTGCCCAAAGATCATAAAAATCATTGTGAGCATGGTGTTATTGATAGCCATACTAAAGAAACTTTGTTGGAAGTTGTATCCTAATCTTCGTCACAGGAAAAAGAAGCAAAATCAACCCAAGAAGAGTACGATAGATGAGGCTAAAGAACGTGAGGAATTAAAAATGACTCCCAATGAAAAGGATAGCAAGTTGGTATGCACCATCAACTAAAAATCAAAGGAGCGATCACTAGAGAAGCAATATAAATCCAAACTTTTGTAAGAAAAAATGTTGTTCCTCCTCATGGTGCAAAGCAAAGACTCCAAGGTAAATACTCTTATAGTTACCAGCTCCTAAAAGAACTAATTGGTTAGGAGACAACAGATCATCCACAACCCTATCGTTTGTGTAGAATATAAATATAGTACTCTATATAAGATGAGTAAACATTACATACCACAGGCAGATAGTAAATTCATCTAATTCGGGAGGCACACACTTCCAAAAGTGACACTGGGTAGGGATGTCAAAGGGTTGAGCTTCAAGAAAAGTAGAGACTCTCTGAAACTCTTGATGAAGAGTGCAATCTGCCCTTTTTCGAACCTGAGCAACCTGCTTACCAAAATGGCGGAGAAACTTGGTAGTACGTTGAATGGGAGCATTCCACCAATTGATCCATCTGGCACCATAAAGAGGATGTGGTGCCATATTTCATACTTTGGAAATGAGAGAAATGAAACCTACATCACTCAACAGAGAGACATTAAGATAGAGTTGATTATTAGGCACCCTAAAATGGGTCCCTCTCCATTGCACCTTGAAAGAGATGGGACTATGATCTGACAAAAGAATGTTCGAACAGATGGTGATCGGGGAATGACCATTACTGTCCAAATGAAAGATTTGTTTGGAAATCATGACACGATCAAGCCTTTTTATGACCCTCTCAGTACCTGCTCGAAATTTGGACCAAGTAAACCACTTTTGAGAAGGAAAATCACTCCTCCATCGAAAAATTGGGTCATAAAGACCCCATGCCTCACGTTCCCCCCCCCACACACCAACTCATAGGAAGAGTCCCCAATTTATCCTTGGGATGTTGAACCATATTAAAGTCTCTGCATAACAATCAATAGGAGAGAGGTAAATTGTCCCCCAACCATAGCCATAACATCGTTCTTTCCATGCGATCATTAGAAGCATATGGATTGAGAATACCAAAAGAAAAACTATTAATTTCCAAAATAATGCACATGGCATAATTATTAGGATCATGAACCATGGAAGAGATCATAGTAGAAAATTTAGGAGAGACAAAAAATGGAGACACTTCTTTTTCCCTCTGTATGTGAAGAATAAACATGCTTATAATCAGGAACAATACACGTTAAAGTGGTTTAAAGCATAAAACCAATAATATTAACTTCTTGTAAACAAATAATATCATTAATGTTACCAATAATTTGAAAATATTTTTTCATAGAGTATTTTCTTGAGGAATTTGTGAGACCCATCTCAATCCATGAGAGAAAATTCATGAAATATCGGTCATGTAAAGCTTCCCTGGCCATCCTGAAATCCATCCCCAAAGTCAAGCAAACTAAAACTGGTAGAAAGCGCAAAGAACTGGTTCGAATTGTGTTGATAAGCCTGAATGGAGAGACATTTAGCCCCATTTTCATCTTGTGCCTTAATAGACACCTCACAAGGTGGGCTATGGGAGTGGTGCTGAGAGAGAGATGTTGAAACAACAATCCCAGTTCCTTGTTTTTATTGCAAAGAGACATATGATGGATTATCTCTGTGAGGGTTAAGCTATAGGTTATGATGGATTATCTTGAGTTGGCTTATTAGCAATTGCTGGTTGTGGGTTGGAAGAAGACGAGGTCGCGGTTGGAGCGCGTTTTGACCCAGACGACTTCTTACTATTAACAACAATCCATCCTTCAGTCGTAGTCTCAACTTTAGGATTAGGGTTCAGGGGAAGTTGGCAACTTTTTTAGCATGCACGAGGAGTGGGAAGTTACAGATGTGATGGTCAGGAGCTCGACATTTAAAACAAGTGTTAGGAAGATTGAAGTAGATAATTTTCTGAGAAAAATACATGGACCTTTGAATGTCGATATGGTCCCGCAAATCCTTGGCAAGATCAACCTCAACGCAAAACCGCTTATGAGGGTGTGCGTGAAAGAACCATTCAAGTTCTTGAAAAATAATTTGTCTAATGGGTTGGACTTTCTCGTTCAAAAAAGACCAAAGTTGCATGGGTTAAAATCAGGGGTCCACCATGAAAACACAAGCAAAGTATTACCCAGATACCAGCAAGCAGCGCGCGAGAACAAAGCTTGAACCTGAGAAGGTTCGCGGAAGGAAAAAAAATAAAATCCCTTGGTGAGGTTGTAGATACCATTAACCTGGATACCACTAGACTCCCAGTGGTTATTGATCCATCCTTGAAGGAAGGATTCCGAAGGGATACAGCCACAAAAATAGGCTATCAAACAATTATTGCTATAAAATTTAACAGGATCAATAAACGCAACAGCTATAACAACATCAACAAGGGATTGAGGGTCATTACCTCATTGTACACTTTGGGAACGAATTTCCTCGTGTGCTTTGCAGCCATCTTCACCACCATTAGCAATTGTGGTTTCCATGGATGGTTGAGAGGCCATTATATAAGCAAGTCATCGTCCTAAAAGGGCGGATTAATTACCCATGGATGTGATGGAAAGACCTAAAATCTTAAATGAGGTCTAGTATGGTGCGAGCCATACTTTCAGAAGCATGCGAAAACAACCCTAGCCAAGGAAAATCATTTTTGTCAAGTGCCTTATTTGAATTTCCGATGTTCCTAAATAAGCAAAAGAATATTAAAGCCTCAATAGTTTGTTATTTTGATAAATTTTGTTGTTTTACTCCTCCATAGATTTGAGGGAAATTTTTAAAAACTTACAATTTTCAAGCATTGGATGCACGTACAATGAAATGGTGATAAACTGCCAAATTCAATCTAAATTTATACATGTAATTCACGTGCAATCAGTACATTTAATCTAACATTATTAACTCAATTTGCATTTACTTAACAACGTTTTATGACTATGTTAACGTTGCCATTATCATTATCACATATTCCATAACGTGTTGTATTGTTTACTTAATCGTTGTACTTTGTTGACTATTTCTTTCAATTTATAACTATGCTCACTTATCATGACTATGTCTTGGATGTCATGTTCATACTTATTTTCTTACAATGATATATTTATTATGATTACATTTACAACCATGTTTCATACTTTATATAGTTTATCTTTATATACTTAACACATGCAGCATTTAACTACTCTTTTTTAGATAAGTGACTTGTAGGCATTGTTTCGTTACCTCATCCTACAAGAGGAGAATATAGTGGGCTTATTTCAAAGATTCAGATAAATTTCAGACAAAATATTTGTATACAGTTGGATTCAATTTATATACCAATTTTACCAAGATTTGACTAACATTCACCATAATTATCACCCACTTTTCCCAAAGGGCGCTGTAATTATGAAGTTTATAAATTTCAATGCAACAAGATACCCTTCCCTTAATAGCACATGCACTATTGTTTGACCTCAATCACCCTTGCACTATTTTTCAACCTTAATAACCCTAATGTATTATTTGGCCACAATAGACCTTTTGACCATAATGCACAAGTCTTAATGAAAAACAAAGGTCTTCGTTATAAGTTAAATATTCTATGTATTAATTACATCACAATTCTAGAAGAACAATGTGTGGATGGATTTCTCTTCGGTAGTGGTACGTAGGCAATAATCAACAAATACGGGGGTGTTTTGAGCCCGATCCAACCCAAAGAGGTAACCCATTTTCTAGGTCAATCATGCAAGGGTCTGCCACAAAAAGAGAAAAAAATTCCAAATTCTATCACAATCATCGTAGAATTCCATATTTAGAAAACAATGGATTAAACACACACAAAAGGAGCGCTAAGCTCCTTCAAATCTGCCTATGACCCCTTCGTAGTCCCTGGACGCCTTTGTAATCAAACTTTTCCAACAGATACACATTTGGCCACGTACCTATCTGACACTCATGAACCTATTTGCAACACATTTCTACATTCTTAAATTTTCTATGCACCGTGATGGCTACATTTTCAACTCCTTTCCAACATAAACTCCTTTCCAACATCTAAGCACAATATTTCACTTCCAAATCATCGTATTGGATCAGTTTATTCCATTTCCATGCCATATTCATGATTTTATTATTTCAAGAATAAACGAACTATTCAGAATTGTTAATTGAACATAGTCCATACGTGATTAGGACTACCACTTATTAGCTTTTGAATTATTTGCTTTCCCTTTTGATTATTGTATGATTTGGTGTAATTTGATCAAAACAAGAGGACAAAGTCTTAAACACTCCTTTTTTGATATCTACGGATCTCTTCCTCTTAGGCTAACTGGTTAGCTTGGTGAGAAATGGTCCTCTTCTCCATTGGCACCACCAATCCCTTCGGCATGGATTGAGTATCCCCAACTTTCAATCTTTAGTGAAATCGTGTTATTTAAACTAACAACCTTTCTTTGTTGTCCAACCATAACTCAAAGCCACAACTTTTGCAAACAAGAGCATTAATATAGTTAATGATGTTTGGGATAAAGATACTAGGAATTGGCTTCCTTGGAATATGTTGTGTCATATGTTTGGTTTGCCTAGAAAAGTTTATGCTTCTCTTATATAGTTGATGCCTCTAATGTTCTCATTAAGATCGATGCCAATCCTACATCCATTTGTACATATTGGCAGGGCAAACAAGGTAGCCATTACCACCGCCATGCCAAGGTTTTTGCATCATCTCATTCAACGCTATTCCAATCATACATCCCTTTGGAAATATTAGTGGCGAAAACAAGGTAGCCATTACAGCCACCATGCCAATTCAACATTTATTCCCATGACAAGATTCTCTTAATACTAAGTGGTGCATGTCCTCCTACTTTCGGTGCAAACGCATGTCTAATACTACTTGACACTACCCTGTTGACACTACCCTGTTGAGGGCAAATGTCAATTAGTTAGTTGGTGTACCCTACATATAGAACTCTTTGTTGGCCACATCTAGTCTAAATTTGGTATTTCTATGGAAAAATGCACCTTCTGCCCTGCCCTCGAAACTATTCCTATCTCTCCTGACAGTGCCCATCCTCCTCTCAGTTATGGTCTTCCATACCAGACTTCTACCCCATCAATTTCAATTAAAAACTGTCTTGTTTGGCCTTCACTCTCCCTCCACTCCCAGTCATTTGAAACACTTGTTGGGAGGTCGTTTTCTTTCATATTTAGAAAAATCATTGCCAACGACTATATTGTGGGAATGGTCCCATTTTAACTACTCAGCATGCTCATAATTTTAAGAAATGCCTCAAACTGCTGCAAAGGGATGCCTTTCTCGAGAAGTTCAAACCCTCCAAATGCCAACGGTAGAAGACTTAATTAGATATCTTGTTATGATGGATACCTTAGTTTTATGACTCTGCTCCTGTTTCATCCCGATCCATGTTATGGTGGTTTTTTTTCATATCACCCGGTTTCATGTTGCTCGGCGGAGTTCCTTCAAGTCATCTGCCATGGTGTTCTGATAACTTTATTGTGACACTTTGACCGGAGTCTAATTCTTGTAGTCTTTTGTTAGTGATACTGGCAGCATTTTCAATTTTACCAAACAAAATTAAAATGCATACCCATATCGAGTAGATGCCAGATTGGATGTGTGCAATGAAGAAGATCAGAATCTTTCTGCTAATTATCTACATCTCGCTGATTGTTTTTTTGAGTCAAGGATGAGGATTTTGTAGATGTGGAAGCTTCGTATGAGGAAGAGGATGGGTATAATGCAGGGCTTCAGGGGAATTAATAATGTCTTAATGGTTCAGCGGGCCTCAGCATGACCAAATGACTTTCAGATAAACGATACAAGATATATTCCTTTTAAGCACTACATTAAATTTCTTCAATAATGGCAGTAGTGGATTTCGCTCAATTTTGAGGTTTATTGATCACTGTTTCAATCTAAGCCTAGTTGTACATACTGTGTTTCCTACAAATTTTTTCTTCTTCGATAAGATGAGAAATTTGACCGTCAAAATTATTCTTTCTGCTATAACTGCATGGGGCATTTTGGATCACGAGACCTTGTAATCGTGGAGTCATTTCCCTCAATTTTCTGCTTATTAATTTAATGAGTTGTGTGGGGATTTGAGCCTGTGAATTTAGTGTGTGTGTCTTCTTTTGCGCCCCTCAATTTGATTTGGGATTCCTAAATCCAATTAAGCAATTATACAGTTTCTGAAAAGATAGGGTAAATTGTTGGACTGCAATCAAGATCCGTTTGAGCAGCTCTGTGTTTTGAGTCTACGCACAGGTCTTCAGCCACTCTTGAGGCCATGAGACGTTGCATGGGAATATTTTTCAATCTCTCTCTGTTTTTTTGAAACCTTTATTAAGCATAGTTTGGGAATTATGAGTTTGTAATTAGATGGTCTTGGATAAGTTCATACAGTTTCAGGTTTGATTAGGAGTTTGTGTAATTTAGTTGTAGGTGGGATTGCATGGATAGCATTAGCCCAAAAGGCTCTGCATGTGTATTAATTTTTACCCCCTATCAATGAGTTCAAGCTTCTCGATGGGAATCACATATAGGTTTAAATGAAATGTTGAAACCAAAAAAAAAGTTTTTTTGGGGTTTGCATAGGCTTCTAGCACTGTGCATCGCTTTGATTTATTAATTGGACAGTCCTTAAAAGTAGATGAGGATGGTCTCTTTGGGTGAACCAATTTAGCTTCCCTTTTATTTTGTAGGTTTGAAGCCCCTTTAGGGGCTAGTATTAGCAATTACATATAGGTTGCAAAGTAATGTCCAATGCATGTCAACGTCTGATTTGTTAATGTTTTTTTAAATATGTTTATTTTTCTTCAGATATATTGATGTTTTGTCAAACAATTCATGTGATTTATTATTAATGAAACATATCAATATATTAATCAATAGTCAATACAAACAGTTACAATAAAAAGGGCTGTCAAAAAAAGTTGCGGCGCAATATCCATACCGGTAACTCATATGGCCATGCAGACCCTCAGATGTTGGATGGATGGCCTATTTCAGACCCTCTTGCCCACACGCCTATGGGAGCCCTCGGGATGCTCCACCACCTCTTCCCAATGCTGCTGCTCCGTAATCTGCCTGTCATGTGCCTTACTCAAATTTCCTATGTTCCTAAATAATCCAAAGAATATCAAAGCCTCGATAGTTCATTATTTTGATAAATTTTGTTGTTTTACTTCTAAATAGATTTGAGAGAATTTTAAAAACTTCCAATTGTTGGGCATTGGATGCACAAACAATGAAACAGTGATAAACTGCCCAATTCAATCTAAATTTAAACGTGCAACTCAACTGCAATCAGTACATTAAAAATCATTGTTATGTCAATTTGTAAATTTGGTACGCTGTTTGACATATTCATGTGCATGAACTTGTACTCGGAGAATTTCTGTAGGACTCTTAAACAAATTTCACATATGTTGTCGCTTGTTATTATCAAAAAAGGTTAACTTTGAGAGATTAGAGATTGAAATTTTGAATTTTTCTGTTTCCTTTGCTGTTTTTTTTTTGTTTAAAAACTCATTGGTACAAAGTGATTTGATTTGATTTCTCAATGAAGCAAAACATTATATATGATTGCTTTGTTGATATTTTTTTTTTGTCGATTGCATTTTATAAGACCTTGAATGTCTGTCTGATGCATATTGACTTGCTACAAAAACTTAAAGGAAGGTCTCAAAAGAATTTGTGGCAACATACCTAGTTGGCATAGGAATAGAGATTGAACATGTAAATATTCATGCCAACTTGTGCAGAAACTCGCACAGTGTGGGTCTGGTTTGTCTTCATGATATCTAATAATACATCAAGTACAATTAGTAAAATAAGAATCCTTTTTACGTGCAGGTTGGGAGGGCTGGTAGGTTTGGTACTAAGGGTCTTGCTAGTACATGAGTTTCTTTAGCAGCTGACTCAGATTTGCTTAATCAGGTATTAATTTGTTTATGGAATCAGCATGCTCATTGTACATTGTTCCTGTGTTGAATTAAAATTATGTTTCCATTATTTTTTTTGCCGAAACTTGCGTCATATCTTGTTTTGGGTTCAGAAGCAACTTGAAGTTGATATAAAGGAGCTCCCTAAACAAATTGATACTTCATGTAGTAAGCTCGTATTATCTATTTTAATATTTATTCATTAATGTTTTTGAGATGAAATAATATCATGGACTCCTTGCTGACAAGGTATGACCTAAAGACAGCCTCCATCCAAATCTAGGCTAATATCATCTCCAACAAGTGGTCAGGGAATTAGCTCTCTCAAGTTGATTTTACAGATCATCATTGGTATCAAAGTGGTTGTTCCTCCTTGTAGGAGAGAGAGTGAGTGAATGCAACTCACAAGGCAAAGCAAAGCTCAAGGAAGGGGAGACCTTAAACTGTTTCGAGGATAGATTGGTTCAAGAGGTTGAAAACTGACACAAAAAACCATGTTAGACGAATTTTGGTAACACTATGGACAAAGACTTGAGAGATTGGACAAGAACATAGATAAAATTCTTGAATCCAAGAACAAATGAATGGCTGCACATTCAAGCATGACGGGTGTGATGCACAAAACCATTAAATGGACAATTTAGCTTCCATCATGGGAGGAGGGAAAATACACTACAAAAAGAGGTTGAAAAGGCAAGAAGCAGCCAAAGAGGGACATGAAAAACAGCACCAAAACAAAGGGCGAGGGGATTTAAGCTTTTAGAGTTACCCCACATTTCACATTGGAGGAAACATTGAAGATTGACCCTATGGAGGTGAGATTGATGCTGAAATGTTGAATAAATGGACTAAAATATTCTGAAGTTTATTTTGAAGTTCATGGTTTTAATTATGAGTAAATGATATCATTTGCAACATTGAAGGTGCAAGGTATATGGCGGGATAGCTAGGTAGAATCCCTCAAGGCTGATTATATTCCACCTATCTCCAAGTAAAGCGATTTCAAAGTCTTTTTGAGAGCCCAAATTTGCCCCTCTTGCTATGAACGAGAATAAAAGGTGAAGTTGCCTTTGAGGAAAAAATGAGGCCAAAGTGTACAATATCACACGACCAAATATATCCAATAAGCCCCCATGATGAGGATCTCCACAAGCACCTTCAAATTGTTGGGAAAGTACTTGGGAGGTTTGGAAAGCCACATAAAACAGCAAGTCTATCTTGTAAATACTCTCATAGATACCAGCTCCCAAAAGAACTTGGTTAGGAGACAATAGATCATCGACAAACCTATCCTTCGTGTAGAATTTAAATATGATATTCTATATAAGATGAGTAAACATTGCATTGATTACCTCCCTAGATGACGATGCACTCAGCTATAAATGTGGAAAACTTGAAGTTATTTAAACCTACAGTGCTCGATAAGGAAGGAGAGACACGAGAACTTACATCAATTGAAGACTTGGCACTAAAAACTATTGAGTAATTGAAGACACAATCCTACAACAGAAAATAAGGCCTACAAACGAGGGGCGTTGGCAGGTTTGCCCCACTGGGAAACATCAATAGAAGGAAATGCGGCTGTCAAAAGATAAGATGGAGGAGCAATCTCCTCATGTTTTTCCTACCTTAGTTTTTGGGACAGAAAAACTCTTTACAAGGGAGGTAAAATTCGGAAGGATCTATGAAATTATTGCAACTATTGTAAACTTTGTAAATAATTTGTACATAATGTGCTGTACATAATTTTACTGGTGTATGAATAGGACAAAACCCTTTGTATCTGGTATATGAACAATTGTTTTGTTTGTATGCTTTGATGGTTGATTTCAGTTACTCTTCTCCGATGGAGTAATTAGTGTGATTAACCGCATTCTTCCATCCAAAGTCACCAAATAGAGGTGATTCCTTGAGCCCAATGGTTGATCAGAAGAGGAGAATTGCAGAAAAGAGTACTGAACAGTGTACGAGGGATAAGAATTGAGTTCCAAGTGGAATTCACTTGTTCTTGGCACTTCTCCTTCATTCTTGCATGTTTAAGTTGACGCCATAAGTCCCATTTCCAATTTGGAGTTCTGTTAATACTAAACTGTTCATAAGTGCAATTGATGTGGACATTTTTCAGGTGTTTTTCTTTATTTATGTGTATTCTTTAAACGTGTAAATGTGGAATGATTTGATGCAATTACAACGCTTTAAGCACAATTCTTTAGGTAGTTGCAAAGGAAACTAGTATAATATTTGTAAGTTGGTGAATTAGCTCTCTTGAGTTTACTTTAACAGATCATAAATTGAAAACGATATCAAAAAGCATAGGATGTGGATATGGATGCAGATAATGGATGTAGAAAATTTGAGAGTCGTGAATCTTGACAAAGATATCAGGAGAATGATAGGGTTAGATCCCAAATAGACCTCAGGCAGGAGGAAGCTCTACGATGTGAAATAAATATCTTAATTGTGAAGATTCTCTACAACAGAAATGTAACTTATTTGTTGCTCCCAAGGTAGCAAATTTCGTACGGAGTGTATTAAACGGTCAATTTATAATATGGAAAAAAGATGGTCCATTAAAAAAATAGGATAGATATGAGAAAAAATACGATAACTTATATATCTAAAAAATGATAATTTTTTATACTTAGCTGAAAATTCACCATATGATAGCTCTTCATTGTCACTACTTAAATTTAGCTCTTCATTGTCACTACTTAAAATTTCATAGTATTTTGCAACATTTTGTAGAACAGTTTGCAGAATTACAATTGTATTTGAGGAGTTTTTGACAGAGCATTTTATCAAACAGTTGGCAAACAATTGATATAATACTTATATTCTGATCTTTTAGTCTTTATACAGTTTACAGAATCACAATTGTATTTGAGGATTTTTTGACAGAGCATTTTATCAAACAGTTGGCAAACAATCGATATAATACTTATATTCTGATCTTTTAGTCTTTATACAGTTTACTAGCAACACATCTCCTTGACTCTGGATGTTGTCACCTCTCTCCGAATGTTGTTAGGTTGCTGCTCAATTTTAAGGGACTGTTGAGCTGTTGAGAACCATATAAATGCATTTGAATAATAAGCAGAAAACCTTCCCAACGCTGCTCCTTAAGCTGCTGAATTTAAAATCTTGAAAATTTTTCCATTTAAACATGTTATGATATAGATTAATAATAAATAATATTTATTATTTCAAATCACTTATTTCTGGATTTAAGGAAAAATCTATTAAATATTTTCATAACCATCAAAATTTCACGTTTTCATACAGTTTATAGGAAAAAACGAAAAAATACTGGGAAATCATGGAGTTTGACTGTATTTGGCAACTATCGTTGCTCCAAAACCTAGATAACTACATTGCAGCAAAGAACACTAAAAAGCATGCCCATATTGTGCAGCTACTAGATTGCATATGTGCAATGAAGGGGATTCAGACTCTTACTGCAAATTCCCTGAATCTACATCTCTCTGATTGTTTGACCACACCCTTCACTCCTCTGTTCCGAGTTTTGGACTAATCCAAATCAGAATAATCCAATTATTTCCGAGTTTTAATACAGTTTCAGAAAAAGATGGTGTAAGATGATGGAGTTTAAACAAGATCAATTTTAATGGCCTTGTGTTTTGAGTCTATGCACGTTATTTTCAGCTACTCTTGAAGCATTTTTGACGGTCAGTTTGAGATATTTGAGGAGAGGGTATTTGAGAGTTGATATCGTTAAACAGTCTTTAGATGAAATTATACAGTTTCAGCTTTGATCGGTTGTCTGTGTAATTTAATTGTGAGTGGACTGTTTAAAAAGGGTGGGATTAAATCGATAGCAGTTGCCCATTAATTTTTATCCTCTCCACTTTGGTTTTGTGACTACTCTATGATGAACAAGTTATGGGAAAAAGGAAAACACAAAAAACAAACATTCGAATACAAATTGTAATATGGAGATAGTTACAAATACATTGCAAGGAATCAACGTGACTATTTAATCTTAAGATGAACAAGGAAAGGGAGGAAGGAAAACATAGAAAATACAAACATTTGACTTTCTGCAATAGATTAGTTGGGAATGCATTGCAACATCATATCAGGTCGGAGTTCAAAGCCAATGCCCTTCTCCATATCACGTCGGAAATGAAAACTGCATATCAGGTCGGGGTTCAAAGCCCCATGCCCTTCCCCCTACAGCTTCTCGGGGGGCATTTTTTCATGTCCATTTGGACAAGATGGGAGCCAACCCCACAGCTGTTGCCTTAAATTATATGCAATCACCTCTATACTGTTCCTGTTTCTGAAACAGACCTAATCTCCCACTCCAATGTGTTCACAGCACAACTGGAAAACCAGAATCCGCAAAGTAGGTATTGGGGGGCTTCATTAGAAACTCGGAATACAATAATTTAGGCATTCTTGCAATCTCTTTCCAGCTCCAAAGATTCTTCATCTCAAACTCCCACAGAATGAAGTGTTGAGGAGAAGCCGCAACCAGGATAACGGTAGACCCCACATGCAATTAGGTCTGACCAACACAAATTATTTGCTTTAAAAGGCCAGAACGGCCAACAAGGCAAAGGGGCTAAAGTTATCGTATCCTTAACCTCTAGATTTTGAATGTTATACACCATTATTCCACGGGGCTTAGATGTTTCACAGAAAAGGAGACCCTTGCAAAGAAGAATTGTTTTTCCTGTGTGTATCTTCAAATCCTTAGGAAACACAAAGGCAATCGTCCATGATTTCTTAGAAGGATGATAGATTTCTATAGTTTTTGAATTCACAAACACCACTTTGTAGGCATCTTTCCCATCCCCATCCATAATACTTATCAACCGCGTAGCTGGATATTCGTAAATAGTGGGAGGGAGCTCCAAATACCTCCTCAAAAGTGGATTGCAAACGTAGAGTTTCATTAGACTCGATGTATCGGCGACGGATACCCAGACCAAGATGAGCCCTTTTGCCGATCCAAGTACAAAGTTCGATTTCTTTCTGAAAAGAAAGAGAATGATACAGTCTTCCAGGTCTTTGAGGAAAAGCAATAGGCAGGGTTAGATAGCAGGCACATGCCCGAGAGACCAAACAAGAGCCACGGATTCCTGTTGGGGAGTCGAGTCCATAGATCTATAAACTTGGATGAAAATAAGAAAGAATTCCAGTCCTTGCTTACCAGACATGACTTCATTACGGACTCGATGGGTAGCCAGGCCAGGATCATCTCCAGCAAGTGGCTTGGCAAATGAGACCAGAGTAACTCCGGAGTCTCCATTATTTTTCTTCACCTTAGTCATCCTCCACTCCATTTACAAAGTTGATTTCCATCTCTATCTTCTTCCGCCTTGCTCCTCCCTTCCATGAAATGAATATTAGAGATTCATACAGTCTTCCAGGTTCTTCCTGAGTCATTTAGCAACAGGCAGGGTTAGATAGCAGGCACCTGCCCGACGCAGACCATTTATTTGAGCCACGTGATTCAGGGTCCTGTTGGGGAGTCGAGTCCATAGATCTATAAATTTGTTTTAGGTAATGAACAATAAGACAAGAATAATCCATTGTGAAAATAATGCTTATTAATGTTATCATAAGATATTGAAATTATTTTATTATCCAGTGGATTTTGAGAATTTAATTACGCCGCGGGTGTTTTTCAGGATCAACTAAAATATTTCTGGGAGGCTTTTGTTGTCCTTCTCCAGCAAGTGGCTCGGCAAATGAGACCAGAGTAACTCCGGGTGCCTCCATTATTTTTCTGTCACCGTAGTCTTCCTCCACTCCATTTCCGCATCTCTATCTTCTTCCGCCTTGCAATATCTGTCCATATGTGATAAATTCCATGAAATAAATTAAATATTAGAAAAACATTCAAAATTATTAGGTTATTAAACATGTCTAATTTAGTAATTTTGAAATTATTTAAACCCTAAATAATCGAAGCATAAATAATTTGAAAATGTTCGATTTGTTTTAGGTAATGACATTAAGACAAAAGGAATTCCTAGCGAAACATGATTTACAAGCTAGAAAAACCTAAAACAAAATATCGTTATTTTGAAAATAAGAATTCTTCTTCTCTTTCAAAATCATGAGCAATCACGTGAATATACACACGCACCCCCCAAACATAAAATAAAATTCAATTGGATATTTAATCATGAGAATCACAAATGTGACATTTATGACAACTAATTATTGAATGAATCATGCAAAAATTTACAACAAACCCATAGAAAACTAGTGTTAAATTTCAAGTTCCCAAAACCATCAAAAGACTCGCAAGAATCTAGATGCAAAACATGAAACCAACACTTATCTCCCTTCACTGTGAGAATCTAAAATCCTTTGAACTTGCATAACGAGACAAATCAGAACAACCACTCCATGACTCATTTCAAAGGATTTCAATACTCAATAATTTACAAGAAATCACAACATGAGAACTCCTCAACAACAGAAGAGTCTGAACTCAAACAACAAAACCTTGACGATAAATCACAAATCACAGCATATCTGATATTCTCCCTTTGTGCACCGACCTCTGTAAGTACGTGCTAGGGATTATTTCAAAGGGAATGCTGAATGCAGTAACAGATTAAAACAAGGAAGAATTTTCCAAGAACTCTTGAAAATGGATGAATGGTCCTGGTGCTCAATTTTCACACATGATATACGACTATAGCACAGACTTGAAATATAATCAAATGGACTAGCGATACTCAAAAAATAAAACTTTCCAAACGAGTGAGTTGGATGAATTTTGATTGAAAGATAGTATTCGTCATGCTAGGCACAAGTGCAAATGACAAGCCTACCCATTGGCATAGAGACCGTGTGTTAGCATAGACAAAGGCCTTCCAGTCTGCAAGTTAGAAGAGCTGTGTTTTAACTCCAGGAACTCAACCTATGAAGGAGATTAAAGCACAGAGACCTTGAATAAATGTTCCCGCACATGTGCCCAAGGCTTGGTAAAGTCCAATAAAATCAAACACTAAAATTTCACCCAAAAAAACATAGGAAACATGGAAAGCAGAATCAGTAGAGGTATTCAGAGTATTCAGAAGATTTTTGTAGTTAATCACTAATGAGAGCATATTGCCTTTTCTAGTTGAGGAGGTCTGATACATCTCTCAGGAGTCACAAGTCCTACAGAACCCATGTTAATTATACGAGCATGAACCAAATTTTGTGACATAGAAGGATCCATTTTTTTGTGTGCAGTATAAATTAATAGATTAGAAATTATCGTTATAATTCCAATATATTGTGTTACATTAAAAATGAATCAATTCGGGATGACTATTGTTCAATATTTTATAAAAACAATTTATAAGAATCTTTACAGCAACCGAGATATTATATCTGGTGGTGAGCTTTTATGCCAACCCTCAACAACTTGCAATATTTATTCCTATTATCTAAATCGGTTCTGTCCACAAAAATTTGTCTATAATTAGTTAGTATAAAGGACTACAACAAATGGAATACGAATCTTTTCCAATCTGAATGCCTAAGGGGATACAGCAACTCTTAATTTTGATCCTATAAACACCAAAAAAAATCCATAACAGGACTTGTATAACATTGAAACCTATAGTTAAGAAACCAACCCTCACAGACCTCAAGACTATACCTTTTTACAAGCTTTATGAAGAAATCAGACACCCTGGACATCCATACCATGCCCAACACTATCCATTCACAACACACAAAAGAAAAACCAGAGAGAATTGGTTATTTCACTTCAATCAGCCTAATTGACCCCTCCAAATACTTCATCAACCAAAATTCGATAACAAAACACTGTAGCAAGATCAAAACATGAAAAAAATCGCCACCCAAATTCCTTTCCCCACTTAAGCATGCAAATCACGTAGCCTTTGAATCTCCCCCATGCATTCAGATCCCAAAAAATATAATTTTTGCCACCTAAAACATATAATTTTTGCTACCCAAAACAGAAAACAAATTACATTTGTTGCTGCAAACACTGAAAATTGTCACTTTACTGTCCAGATATCACAACACACAGTACTAGAACTAAACACACAGTATCAGAACTAGTATTGTATCTTTTTCGCTGTCCCCCAACACCACGCAACTAGTATTGCATAAACGCATTAAAAGTTACAGTAATCCCATTAACAGTAATAAGCAACTGAACATGAGCTCGCATGGCACCCATAAACCTGAGACTGGTGCTCATAAACAAGACAAATACACCAACGATTTTAAGCTTGGATTTGTAAAATAAGACCGGTGAAAAAACAAATTTCTTTTGCTGAATGGCAAACAACAAACTTTCCATAGTAGTACAGTGTTTAAAAACACTAAGGATCATTGCCTGAGTGAGAACCCTCTCACCTCTGCCTTTTCTTCTCATCTTCGTAGCAGGACGAGCCAATGCCGAGGACGAAGTCGGTCAGGAGTGGAGAAAACGCATGCACCCACCGGTCTGCAAGATCCCACGAAATGGTCGCTCAAGCTCTGCAACCGAACCCGCAAAAAACCAGACTGAACAAGCTCCCTCTCCATTTCCCATGAAATCCAATGATGCGTTTTTGGCGGTGGTAGGGTCCATAAACCTACCCCGCGCGCATTAACGGCTGGTGGGTGAGCATTCAATGCATGGCAGTAGCCCGGACAACAACTGGCGCAGCGAGTGGACAACACTTGGTCCCATGAAAAAAAACAAACTTTTTTGACATCTCCACAAACACGGATCATCCACGTGGCGCTGAGGTGGCAGTGAGATGGCAGTGCAATGCTGGAGGTCAAGAATTTGGTCCTGCATCCATTGGTGGTGTTTTTACTTGCCCAGGTGGCAGTGACGTGGCACGGTGACTGTGCAAAGATAGGGTGCACCACAACCGGGTCCTCTCCCCTACTTCTCCATATCATTACATCTACCTCCTATCTGTTATTAAAAAAACACATTCTTTTTGTTGGACATACTATAAAAAAAAAAAATTTAACAGCAACCAACGGCGTATCCTTCTTCCCTGGAAGAACAACTGCTAGTTTATTTCACGGACTATTAATTGTTGGAAGTGGTGGTTTAAGAGTCTTTTTAGGAGTTTGTTTTCTAAAAATAGGAGTCAAAGAAACACTTGATAGTAAGTTTAAAAAGGAGACTCTTTCTTTCAGATTTAGAACGAATGCATACTTAGGAGTAGTGATCAAATTTGAAGGGCTCGCCATTCTAGGTTAAGCTTTACCCTTTCTAAATGATAGATTAAACAACACATTACCTTTTAATAGAAAAAATGAAAAGGTTAATTTTTTTTCAATATATATGTGATAAATTTAAATAAATGAAATATGAAAAACATCAAAATTATTAAATATTAAACATATCTAATAGTAATTTTGAAATTATTTAAATTAAATAATCAAGATAAATAATTTCAATGACCAATTTTCAAAATAAATAAAGGAATTCCAAACATGATTTACAAGCTAGAAAAAGCTAAAACAAAATATTGTTATTTTGAAAATAGAAAGAGCAAGGTAATTGCTTATATTCTAGAGATTTATCCTTTTTTCCTAGTGATTTTGTGAATGATTTGTTTGAAGTGAGTGATTTTTTTTTAATATAGAAAATAGAAAGCTAGCAAGCATGAAATTTTTCTCTCTATTTATTATTTAATATTTTATTTATTAAAATCAATTTAACAAATTATAAAAAATAAACAAGTAGCAATTTACATGGCAATTTTTTTTAATCAGCGCTTATAATGAAAATTTCTAATATTTTAATGCTTTTTAGTATTGAAGTGCGATTTTAAATTTAGTTTTTTATTTATTTTTAATCAGCCCTTATAATGAAAATTTCTAATATTTTAATGCTTTTTAGTATTGAAGTGCGATTTTAAATTTAATTTTTTTTAAGTGTAAATTTTAAATCACCCTTTTATGACAAGCTAAAATACTTTTGAAGGGCATTGCCGACTTCAAATTTGATCCTTGCTTGGGAGAGGGGTAGAGAAGATTGGAATGGAAGTGGATATAATCAAGTATTAAATAAATAAAAGTTTGTGTATTAGTTAAATTCTTGTAAAAGTGGGTTTTGAAAAGTGTAGGAACAAAGTTGGTATCAAAGTAAATAATGATGGCACATAAGGGAATTCGTATACCCTAGGGAGGACGAGGTAGGAGGAATGTTGGTCTTCACAGGAATAATGTTGATGAGTGACTCAGAACATTAAAAGCCATTGAAGACATATTGTGTTTGGATGTTTATGAAGAGGAACAAGAGCATCCAAAAAATGCAATTAGGGAAACCGACCCTATGGATAGGCTCATTGAATCCATATCCAAACAAGGATCCAAGATGAAATTTGATATTTCATAAGTTAAATGTAATGAAATTACTTGTGTAAATTAGGTTATGAGAAGCAATATAACACCAATGAACACAATATTTCAGATGAATGATCTCAATATGCAAGAAGAATATATTAGCCACTTCGAGGGGGCAACCTCCAAACCATACAATAAGACTTAAATGCTCAATATAATGATCCACTACTACATAATAATCTCTATTTATAATATTCATATTTATAATATTCCTATGCTATGGCCATCCCCAAGATATAACATATAGGAAAGAGATACATAATGATAAGAAGTTATGATAGCCACAAGTCGACTATATACATCAAATGTAAGATATATGATTAAGGGCGTAACATGCCCTTCCCCTTCAAAGCAACATTGTCCCCAATGTTGAGAAGCCCTGGGTGTTGTTGTAGGAACGTCGTATCCTCCCATGTTGCATCTTCATTGTCCATATTCTTCCACTTGATTAGGTACTCAGTAATAACCCATGTCCTCAATCTTTTAGTGTGTGTTTGAAGGATGCATTAAGGTTCCAAGATAACTCTTCCCTGCTCATCAAACTCAGGTAACAGTATTTGGGTTGATACTCTTTGTCCAATTACTTTCTTTAGGTAAGAATCATGAAAGACTGGATGTATTCTGGTTGTCTGTGGAAGTTCTAATTTGTATTCTATAGTACCAATCTTATGAAATACTTGATAGGGCCCATAATACTTCGGTGAAAGTTTGTTATCCTTTTTTTGTTGTTTTAAATACATTTAATTATATGGTTGTAAATGCACTAAAACCCAGCCACCAACTTCAAAATTTCTTTCCATGCGATGTTGATCAGCCTGCTGCTTCATGCGGTTTTGTGTCATGGCCAACTTCTCCTTGAGACTAGAGAGAACCTCTTGTTGATGTTGAATGTGTTCTTCTACTGCTCTAACTCATGGTTGTCCTCTCAACGATGATGTGATGGATGGTGGATGGTACCCATAGAGTGCCAAAAAAGGAGACATTTTGGATGAAGTATGGAAGTGTTATACCACCATTCTGCAAGTGGCAGCCATTGGACCCATCTCGCTTGTTTATCTAAGGTAAAGCAATAGAGATATCCCTCCAAACACTTATTTACAACTTTTGTTTTCCCATCAAATTGAGGATGATAAGAAGAGATATGAGTTAACTAAGTACCCAAACATGAGAATATATCAGTCCAAAAATTACTAGTAAATATAGATCACTTACTATAATCTTTGGTGTCCCATGTAGCTTTTGAACTGTGTTCGTGAAGGTTGTTGCTATTGTGCTTACAAAAAATAAGTGTGACAAGGCACAAAAATGAGCATTTTTGGTGAGTCTATCCACCACAACCATGATCACATATTTTCCTTCAGATTTAGGTAATCATGTGATGAAGTCCGTGGAAACCTCTTCCCACTGCTGGCTAGGAGTAGATATAGGTTGTAGAAGACCTGGGGCCGAATTGTTTCCCCCTTTTTTGCTGAAAAACCATGCATTCTGCCACAAATTTTTGGACATCCTCTTTGAGCCCTTCCTAGAGGAAGTCTTGTTTGACTCGATGATAAGTCTTCAAGAATCTAGAGTGCCCCCCTACTGGAGAAGATTGAAACTCAGATAGAACTTGATTTTTAAAAGTAGAGTTCTTACATAGGTATAATTTATATTTATACCATAAAGAATCCCCTTTCAATACAAAATTTTCAAACATGTTTGGATCATTATGGAGATTACGAATGAGGTGTTGTGTAGTTGGGTCATTTCTCCATTCAGACCTTGCCTCCTCTACCCAATCTTCCTGTAAGATGGTTATGGCACATAAAAATGTTGCAGCCAATTCATATTTCCTAGACAGAGCATCCTCGACTACATTCTCCTTCCATTTCTTATAGATAATCTCAAAATCATATCCTAACATCTTTAAGACCCATTTTTGTTGTTCTTCATATGATAAACGCTGCTCCAAGAAGTATTTCAGACTATCATGATTTGTCTTCACTTTAAAGTGTCTTCCTATGAGATATTGTCTCCATTTCTTTGTTGCATGAAGTATGGCTAGCATTTCCTTCTCATAAGTTAGATTTGACAAATTCTTACCTTTGAATTGACGGCTCAAAAGATAAGTTCTCCTTTCCCAATCCTTCTTGGGTATAGTCCATATATTGGTTTCACATCGAAGATGATGCGCTTTGGTCCTTAGTTCAACCACTAAAATCCTTGCTTTATCCTTGATAGTTGCTCCTATATAAGCTTTTCATCATGCTCCCAAGTGGGGTTAAATTATTTGATGTAGTATGCTTTCTTTCGAACAATCTGCTATGTCCACATGACAGTCCTAAATTTTTCTAACACAGTTTTTTATTTCCCTGTTGTTGTTAGGACACTCCTAAAAATTGATGCCCTTTGTTCATCCATTTGTTGTTCTGCTTCAAAATTTAGCATGTAGACAAGTTAATGGCATTTACTGAGCAACCTTCAGATGGTTATCAGAGTGCTTAACAACTATAAAGAATCAATCTGGAGTGGTGGAGCCCAGGGAAATTTAAACCTGGTTACCTAGCCATGATGACTAGAAGCATGTTTTGTCTTGTACATATTTTTTTCATTGAGAGAATGATTACAATATTATTACAGGATAATTAATTGAATATTGGTGTTTGTGGTTTTCAATTTCAGACCGCGTAAATCAAGAATGGTCTCTTTAGATATTTGTGATTTAAGTGGCACAAGTCAGGCATGGATTATCTAGCGTGTAATTTTTCCAAAATCCATGACGTAGGTTTTCTTGACGAGTGTACACAATTTATTATTAAAGGGTTGGTGTTTTGGCCTCAGTGATCAAATTTGAAGGGCTCCTCATATTTTAATTTGACAAGTTATTAAACAACATATTATTGAAAGAGGGATATGCGAGAACTGATATCGAAACAATGCAGCGCGACGAGGTTGCACTCCGATGGTAACGTCGTAGCTCCAATGCAATAAGCAAGATTCGAACAATGGAAAGAATATGCAAATAAGAAGACAGGTCTGCTCATTCTCATAGATTGAAAAAGGAAGCACAAATAGGGGTGTTGTGTAACCCCCATGCCTAAACAAGGAAAGTAACTCCTATGACGCCACTGACGCATATGATGCCATAAAAGGAGGAGTTATAATTCCAAATAAGGAATGTAACTCCTACAACGCACTGACACAAATGACAATGACAGATTCTATGATAGAATCTGACACTTGTCATTTGACTCCCTAAGACCTATGACTCTCAGAAGGCGAGATGACTCACCATGTCATGTGGATGATGACTATGTAGGTCACACACACCAACACCCCCCTTCATCAAAGTCGAGGTAGAGGTCATGGTAAGCAAGAAGAGAAAAAGAAGACTCCCCTAGACAACTAAGAAAGATGTGTCAATGGGGCCCGAAAACTAAAGGCCTGATAAGGTGCCCATATACAAACAACATATTTCTGGAAAGAAGAAGAGGAGAAGAAGGAGCACTATATAGCCCGAAGAAGATGGGTGGCTATAGCATACCTCACCCCAAGAAGAGACTGCAAGTGAAGAAACTTCACCTCAGTGAATATGTCTACAACCTGATCAGCTATCTGAACATATTATACGTCAATGATGTTTTCATATATCAACTCCTGTATGAAGTGCGTGTGAATCTCAATGTGATTCGTCCACTGATGCTGAACTGAATTTCTACAAATTGAGATAGTGCTCATGTTGTCACAAGAGATAATGGTAGGCCATTGAAAGTGGATGTCAAACTCTGTCAAGATATCCTTTAACCAAACAGATTCTGTGGCAACGTTAACTGCTCCTTTGTACTCTACTACTGTCGATGATCTGGCAATGACATTCTGCTTCTTACTGGTCTGACTAACATGACTTGAACCAAGAGTGAAACTGTAGCCCGAGGTAGACTTCTGATGATCTAGATCACCAACCCAATCAGAGTCGGTAAATCCAACCAAGTCAATCTCAGTCCCTCCTGAGTAATGAATGTCATCTGTGTGAGTGCCACGAACATAGTGAAGGATCCACTTTATTGATTTTAAAGGTAGCTCATGAGGCTCTTGCATAAATCTGGACATGATCCTAACATCATACGATAGATTTGGCTAAGTGTGAGTAAGGTAGATCAATCTCCCCACCAAATGCCAATAAAGGGTACCGTCAACCAAGGGGGAAGAGCAATCAGAAACCAACTTGACCCCAGAAAGAAAAGGAGTAGGTGAGGACTTGAAATCGGACATGTGAAACCAAGCAAACAAATCAAGAGAGTATTTAGGCTACGAGATCATAATTCCCGAGTCAGATTGTGAAATATGGATCCCAAGAAAGTAATGAAGCAATCCTAAGTTAGACATGGAGAACTTGTTGGCCAAGGATATCTTCATAGAATCAATGATAGAGGAAGAGCTACCCATGATCAAAAAGTCATCAACATATAGAACAAGAATAAACTTGTAGTCATCCTACCGCAGAATATAAACATTTGGGTCAGAGTGACACCGAGTGAGCTCTGATGCAAGTAAAAAGGATTCCATCTCAGCATACCAAGCTTGAGAGGCTTGTTTAAGGCCGTAGAGAGACTTCTTTAACTTACAAACAAGGGATGGATCATTGACATAATTTGAAGATTGTTCCATGTAGATCTCTTCTTCTAGGTCCCCATGAAGGAAGACACTCTTAACGTCCATCTGGTGGACTTCCCATCTGTTAGCGGCAGTGATGGCGAGGGTCAGTTGAATGGAAGTCATCTTCGCAATGGGAGAAAAGGCTTCCAAGTAATCAACCCCAACTACATGGGAGAAACCTTTAGCTACAAGTCACGATTTTTACTTCTCAACTTTGCCATTGGCTCCATACTTTGTCTGATATACCCACCTACAGCAAACAATTTTTATTCCTTTCAGAAGAGGGGAAAGATCCCAAGTATCATTCTTTACGAGTGAGGAATAATCCTCATCCATGGCAGAATCCCACTCAGGAATCCCAGAAGCTTCCTGGAAAGACTTTGGATCAGAAGTAGAGGCGAAGGAGTGGGGTCCAATGAAGTATGAGCGAGTATGTCTCTCATCCAAAGGATATCCAACTAAATCTCTATCACTTTGAAAAGTTTTCTTAGCCCAAAGAGGTCCCGAAGGATTAAGCTCCGAGTCGGAAGATTCTTCACTCAAGTGAGAAGGGACATAGTCCTCATCATCACTACTATCAGAATCTAAAGAGTCATAAGTTTAAGGATCGGGAGGAGCAGGGAGAGGAGGAAATTGCTCAACAACATCATCATCTGATGAGTCAGAATCTAAATCATTGAGAAAAAGAGCCTAAGTGGAAGTAAAAGTCAAGGATGACTCGTCAAACTTCACACTTCTCTCAATATAAAGCTCACAAGTTGTAGGGTTCAACAATCGATATCCCTTCACGTCATCAAGATACCCGACAAAGATACAAGGTTTGGATTGTGGATCCAATGCTTTGCATCTCTTCTTGGGAATGCAAACCATAGCCTTGGATCCAAAGACTCGAAAGTGCTCAACACCAAGCTTGTGTCCAAACCATGCTTCAAAGGGTGTCATCCCTCTTATTGCCTTGTGTGGAACACGATTCTGAATGTAACAAGCACAATTCACTACTTCAGCCCAATACTACGGAGGAAGGGACTTCAAATGAACCATACAAGTAGCCATCTCCTTTAGAGTTCGATTAATTCTTTCTGCAACTCCATTTTGGGAAGGTTGTAAGCAACTGTACGCTGCAAGGCAATCCCCTTAGAAGTGCAGAAATCCTCAAACCTATTCCTCACATACTCACCTCCATTGTCGGTTTGAAGAACATTGCACTTATTTCTCAGCGAGAGCCTTACAGTTATGAAAATTCTCAAAGACTTTAGACTTAAGCTTAAGAAAATACACCCAAGTATAACACGAAAATTCATCAATGAAGGTTAGTATATATAGAGTTCTAGTGAAAGAAGGAGATGGAAAAGGGCCAGAAACGTCACTATGAACAAGATCCAAGGGACGAGTAGCTCTCTAGGATTTTCCCTTGTCAAATTTTTTTCAGGGTGCTTTCCGAGGGTACAACCCTCACAAAGACCCTTAGAAAACTTAACTCAGGGTAACGCGTTGACCATTTTGTTTTGGCTCAATTGTTCAAGGTGTATGCATGAATTTGTTAGCTAAGTCAAGAGGATTAGAACTAACACCTAGTAGTCCTACAACAAAGCTAAATCAATATCAATCCATCATCATGCTAAGAGCTGAACAAGTAATAAACATCAATACTATGCATTATAATCTTGAAAATAAACCTCAAGCTAACATATTAACATTTATTGCTCTACTATTTAGAGAGCTAAATCAATAAACTAGACCTATGTAGATCTTTTAGCTATCAAAAGGAGATAGTGGTTGTTTGATCCAAGATGATCAAAAATGGAGGTCCATCAAGCCATGGCTTATTAGGCCTCTCTTGATTAACTCCATTTTTCTTCACAATGCTAACTTGATTGTTTGAATGCAAAAGGATGATGCTTAGCTCCACTCTAATGGAGGAATGCTCAAAGATGGTAAAATGACTATAGTGTACTACTATATGCTCAATTTTATTTATCAAGGAGCAGGTTTAAGTGTAAAGGTATGAGGAGGGCTCTTCATATAGCCCAATGGATAGAAGAATCTCTACATCCTCCTTCATGTGGGATAAATGGAGAGGTTGGGTTAGTTGTGGATAAGAGAGGTTTAGAAAGGGTTGAGTCAACCTTAGGAGAATTTAGTTTGTCCTTTAGTGACCCACAAGGTTTTGAGGGGCTTTATTAATTAATCAAAGTGATTAATTAATAGGTGTGCAAGCTTATAGAAGCTTTTAGAGGAATAATTAGCATGGTTTAGACTATGAGAGGGATTTAATCAAACAAATGATGATCCATTGATTTAATGGAAGAGGAGGCTAATTAATTAGTCTAGATAGAAAGGGGGATTAATTAATTATAAATAATTAATTAATACAGATAGAAAGGGGGGTTAATTAATTATAAATAATTAATTAATATAGATAGAAAGGGGAGCTTAATTAATTAGAAATAATTAATTAATCTAGATAGAAATGGGAACTGATTAACGAAAGGTCGTTAATTGGTGCATTGGTTAGACAGAAGATTTAATTAACTAGCGTAGTGTAATTAATTAATGATGATATCAGAGAAAAAGTGCGATATTGACGATATGTCATCAAATTGCGAGAAAGGGTATAATTACCGTAATTTAAGTATTTAAATTGCTCGAGCTAAATTATAGGTGTCTACACAAGGTAATGATAATTTAGATGCCCAAAATGCTCATGTCATAACTTGCTAACCTCATTTGCATGAGTGAGCAATGCATTGGGCGTCGAATCAGAAGAGAAGTGGGAAAAGGTATACAACTATGAACAGTGATCCACCTTTCCCTCAGCCGCAGTGCAATCAGAGTCAAGCTCACGAATGATCACTGAGTTAGGACCAAATTCCACTTGCATTCCCTCACCAAGGTGGGTGATTTGGTAAATCGATAGGAGATTGGTAGAGAGATTGGGAACACTCAACACTTGGTTAAATGTTCCACCTTCTATCTCTATCGATCCACTATTGGAAATTGACACATGAGTGTCATCACCTAGTGTGATTTGGGACATGCCACATGGTTCAATGCTAGAGAATTCAACCTCTAAAGAAGCCATGTTGTTCGAAGCACTGGAATCGATAATCCAAGTTGATGATGGAGTTGATACAGCTACGAGGGCCTTACTTTTCTTCTTTTGATTTTTAGACTCATTTGCTTTAGAATACTCACCCTTATGAGCATTTTGTTTGACGGATTCAAGAACACTTATTTTATTCTTCTCAAGTAACTGAGTTAAGTGATCAATTTTTTTTTCTGAAAACATTGATGCTCTTCGTGGCCAGGATACTTATAATAGGATCATTTACTTTCTTTCTTCGCTTTAGGCTTAGAAGTCGAAGTGCTAGTGTTGGGCTTAGCTTGGGCTTGGTTGGTCTTGGTTTCTTTCTTGGGTTGGTCCTTTGTTTATTTCTTCTTTTCATTTTTCTTTCCCTTATTTGCCACAAGGGCATGTGACTTGGATTTTAGAGTCCCCATTTGAATGAGTTTGTCTTGTTCTCGAATGAGTTTGGACAAAAAAACTATCAAATGAGGGAATTTTCCAAGCACTACCCAAGGCGGCTTTCATGGCGTGGAAAGTTGAAATGAAGATGGACTATTCAAGACCTAATTTAGAAAGAATCAACAAGATCAATTGAGAGTCTTTCTTCTCCACTTTACATTCCTTTAGCAGCAGTCTAGTGTGGACAAAATTTGAGAAGAAGGCTTGCAGGTTTTCAAGTCACTAGGATTTAGCCCTAGTAGTTCGTTCTCTAACTCATGCACTCTCATGTCATCTTGCTTCCCAAACATCTCATTGAGCATTTTCCATGCTTCATCAGGTGCCAAGGAAGTTTCCATGTGGAAGAGTAAGTCAAGAGAGACGGACATACAAAGAAGACCTAAGGCTTCATCACAATGCTTGAACCACTTAGATCTTTCGGGTTCATCATCAGGTTCTATCTCTAACCCCATGGTAACACGGTATAACCCTTTACTTCACAAAACCAATATAATTTTAGATCTCCATTTGAAGAAATTAAAAGGTGTGAGCACTGGTACTTTAGAGATATCCATAGTGAAGAGATAAAACCAAATAATGTAGAAGGAAGGAGAGAGAAAAGAAACAAACATCCCATAAAAATATTACACCCCCCGAGTTTGGCACTTTATAGTTTTAGTGTGTTGTTACAATTAGGTGTGTTCGTGCGGTGTGAAACGTTTGGTCACTCACTTGCAATTGGCGTAATAACACGCAAATGGAGACCACAATGTGTTTTGACACATGTAATTTGAACAAACACTGTAAGCAAGCACGAAACAAGCAAAGAAGGAAGGGGGAGAAAGAGTCCTATTTGAGAAACAATGTCTCACGTCGCTTTGACCAGATAATCCTATGTCATAGGGTTGTGGCGGCCGCGCTCACTAACCCATACACAAGAGGATCAAGGGTTATTACAATGCTTAAGATGACTTGAAATGAGTAGATGACCCCCAGGATGTGGCGAGGGCTCCTGGAAGGTAAAATGAAATTAGTGAAATCTGGTGGTGAGAAACGTAAACCTACACACATGCACAAACCTCAAAAAAATGCACAAACTCCAAAGAACAACTGTTAAATTTTTTAGCAAGATTCTAGAATAAGCAACAAAAACTTACATGAGAAATGATTTAAAACTAAATCGGAAGTAATAAGCAACTGATCAATGAAGAGTGCACAATATACCAAAACCTTACGGTCTGATACCATGAAAGGGGGATATGCGAGAACCAATATCAAAACAATGCACCATGACGAAGTTGCACTCTGATGGTAATGTCATAGCTCCAACACAATAAGCAAGATTCAAATGATGGAAAGAATATGCAAATAAGAAAATAAGTCTGCTCGTTCTTATAGATCAAAAAAGCAAGTACAAATAGGGGTGTTGTGTAACCCCCATGCCTAAACAAGGAAAGTAAATCCTATGATGCCACTGACGTATATGACCTGACTGACGCATATGACGCCACAAAAGGAGGAGTTACAATTCTAAATAAGGAATGTAACTCCTATGACGCACTGACGTAAATGACAATGATAGATTCTTTGACAGAATCTAACACTTGTCATTTAACTCCCTAAGTCCTATGACTCTCGGAAGGTGAGATGACTCACCATGTGATATGGATGATGACTAGGCATGTCACACACCCCAACAATTATCCTTCAATAGAAAAATGAAAATGTTAATTTCCCTTCAATATATATCTAATCAATTTAAATAAAATAAATATGAAAAAAAGTTAAAATAACTAAATATATAACATCTAATAATAATTTTGAAATTTATTTAAATTAAATAATCAAGATTCAAAAAAGTAATTACATAAATACTTTTTTTCTCACTCAATTTCACTCCCTGATTCATTTTTCAATTCTCTCTTCTTTTGATTGGCCCTTGGGGCTCGGGTCCCCCGAGCTTCCGCTTCAGGTATTCATGGCTAGCCTCAATAGCATTCTTTCGGAGGCTGTTGAAATCCTTGTTATTTGTATCAAATATGTGGATGTGGACTCTTCGATCGCTATTCTTTCGGAGGATTCCCTAATTTGTACATTCATTGGCTTCTGGCCCAAGGTGCAGGATCTCTTCAATTGGATGCATAAGTCTTGGAAAATCTCCTCTCCAAGCCAGATTAAGCTCTTTCTGCAAGGTTTCTTCTAAGTCTTATTCGTCAATTTTGCTGAGCACGATGAAATATTTAGATCAGGACCCCGATTCATGGGGATAGTTGGTCTATTTATGAAACCTTATATCAAAAAATTTAACCCTAATTCAAAATCCCTTACCAAAGTTCCAATCTGGATTCACCTATATGGCCTTCCCACTGAACTCTGGTGTGAACAAACCTTTGAACAGGTTGGCAATTCTTTGGGGGAATTCATCTACACTCTGAAACCTATAGAAAATGGGGTCCTTGGGATGTATGCTAGAATATGTGTTAATCTTGATATAACAAAACCTCTGCCCAATTTTATTTTCCTTCAATCGGAAAGTAGGAAATGGATGCAGGACTTGGACTATGAAAATGTGTCATTCCACTGCAGGAAATGTCACAAACATGGTCACTTTGCATGAAAATTCTTGGAAATGAAGAAATCAGAGGATCCTGAAGATAATGGATTTTCCAAGCCTAAAAAGAAGAAGAAGAATAATGCCAAAAAGAAATGGAATAAGACAAAAAACCCTGATTTGGATGGTAACTATAAAGTTCTTTTTATATAAGACTCTTTAATGGCCATCATCTTTTGCCGCTCCAGCCCTAGTTTCTTTTGTTCGCTTGAACCTAAAATTGACTAAGTGTGAAGTTGAATGCGGAAGGTGTCCACGAGTCCCTTTGGTGCACTTAGGGCATGGAGCGGAGAAGGTATGTTTTCAAACTTGAGCCACATCATCCATGTGTCCCAGGCCCGATAACCTTTCCCCAACGTGTTGAAAAGTCAAAGGCATAGAAGACACACACAAGGTCTACACGTGTCACTTGGGCACAATTTCAAATAAAGAGAAAGAAAGAAGGCTCTCAAATAAGTGCATGCCCTCCACGTGTCTTTCAGGAGTAGTTTGGGAGACAAATTTCTAGAAAGGGTCCTTAAACAAGCACACACCCTCCACGTGGTAGAAAAGAATCATCACAAAACAAAGGAGCGCAAGTTGGATGAATTAAAGGCAATTAGAAATATCACCAACTGGAAGTTGAGATATTAACCTAAAAATTGAAAGATCTTGTAAAAAAATTGAATGTTGTCAGTGGAAGGTCTGACTCCAGATATTGAAGTGAGAGCCAAGAAGATCTATAAAGGAAGGCTTTGATCTAGGAGAAAAGAAGGAGGAAAAAGAGATAGAAGAGAAAACAAATGGTAGTCACGAAAGGATTCGAGGATTAGTTATTGTATTGGTTAGCCTTAGTAAGACTCTGTTGTAGAAGGAATTTGTAATATGTGCCATATTGGCCTTATGTATTATTTTCTCTATGAATAAAGAGTTCTTGTTCTGTGCATCTTGGATTTCAATATTTTGTGTCTTTCTTCCTTCACTGTTAGTAGTTTTAGATAAATTTAAAGATCTAACATGTTATATGCCCTTGGGTTTTCTTTATCTATCTATTATCTGCATATTGTTATGTTTTACGCATTTTCAGCCTATGATAATCCAAGATACTGCTAAAATTAGTAGATCATGATAAAACACTCTTCAAACTATTTAAGTATTTTCCCAGGATCTATCTTTGTGTCTTCTAGGATTTGTTTCAGCGTATCACCTTAGTTTTTATTTTAGTTTTCTTATAACCTCATCTCATACCATAGAGAAGAGCCAACTTATTTAAAATCTGGAGGTTACCTTAGGGCGTACATCCCACTTACCTAAGGTATCCAATGACTATGATGGTTCATCCACAAAGATAATCGTCAATAGTTTTCCTAGCACACCTGGTGGGACGAACATTTACACATCTTGATATTTCATCGTCGAGAATCTACTAATTTCAGCAGTACTAAGTCTGGTCTTCTCTAGTTTACAAGATGAATGTGAACAAGAGAGAGGACAAGGGAGGAAGGCATGTTTGAATACTTACAATTATCTCCACCATGCAATAGAAGAGGTAGACAGATCCAGAGGTCTCTGTCTCCTCCGAACTAGACTCTCTTGACACCTCCATTTGGTAGGCCCTTCTTACACTTAGCTAGGACTCTCAGACCTATTTTAATGGCTCACCCCCAAGCTCAACCCCCAAGGTAGTTTTTTCATGGAATCAGGGGAGACCGCTAATCCTACCCACACCCCCAATGGTGTGGAATCCTATTCCCACTAATGCACTAAAAGTACTGCCCAAATATAGTAGAGAAGACTTGAAGATTCCGGAGGAACACCTCCAAGACGTAGCAGAAATATGCTTAGTACATTATATCAGGGAACAAGATTTCACCTTACGGTTGCTAGTCATTTCCTTTAAGGGGAAGGCTCTGGATTGGTATCGATCCTTAACTCATAATTCTATCGGCACTTGGGACCAGCTGGGAAATGTATTAGTATCAAGATTTAGTGAGAAATGGGATAGATCCTCACTTTTACAACAATCTTATCAACATCAATAAGGGCCCGAAAGAACTGATGACTGATTTTAATACCAGGTTTCGCAAAACATGGCAAAGGATTCCTTCTCTAGCGAGGCCACCTGTAGGTATGGATATTGTTTTTTTTACTTAAAATCTCTGAATTCAAAATATTTATGTGATGATTCAATCATTAGGAGGGGAATCTTTACCTCAAGCATATGATATTGCTATCCAAGTGTGAGAACAATTTAACAGATGCGGGGAATCTTCTCCTTAGAATCCCCTTTTGCCAATTATATCCTGAAATACCTCCCCTTCCACAAACAAAGGTCCCAATATCTATCCAAACCCCTATGTCCTTGTATAATTACACATCCTCTCATATGGCACCAACTACCACCACATCGTCATCATCCTCTTCTCCTGAAATGAAGGAAGTAAAAAATATCTTTAAAAACTTCTCTAATGAGATAGTGAATCTTAAAAGGAATCAGGTCGCTTACCCAAGAAAAAATTATCAAAGCTATCTACGTGGCAAGCCTACCTATCCCTCACAACATTAGAATACCGAGAGGCCTCCATATACATAGTCATCCAACCACTTGGGTCCCAGTGCTAACACCACTCCAAACTATCCCACCCAATAGTGGAAGAGAAATTGTACCTGGGAAAAACCATTTGGCAGAAGATCCCAATGCACGGTGTTTCCCCTGCAATATTTCCTACATGCCAAAAGAATGTCCCCAAGGAAATTTTCAACAAAATGTATCCAAACGAAGAGTAAGGGAACACTTTTGATGTTAACGCATCAAGACCTTACCAGTCCAACAGGAGTCCAAAATGTGGCCTTCGTTGCTTAGATTCAAGGAATGTCCCTGGAATAGAAAGCAGAGATCACACCAGAACATGCGCTCCTCTCTTGGGTAGAAGGAGAGGAATTCATATTTAAGAATGAGGTACTTGCTTCTAAACTCATTCAATTTAATTACAACTCTTGCTTCAAAAAAAGAATGATAGAGACAGGCCCTCCTATCCCGAGCACGACTAGCAAAATGCTAAAAGAGTCTCCAACCATCACGTTCTCACCACCGATGGTTGTAAAAGAACCTCTAAGAACTATTCAAAATTAGGATTTCCCCCCATCATGCGGATGAAGGAATAAAACACCAGACATCATCCAAAATATTGTCACCCAGACCAATTAACATGGTTCAACAACTCAAGAAAGCACCAGCTAATGCATCATTGTGGCATCTTCTGGGCATCCCAGAGCAAAAGAAGCTGCTCTAAGAAGCACTTAAATCAAATGACAATCCAACCACCTGCTGGGAAAGATAAGGAGTGGGTAAAATTAATTCGAGCCTCAACAAAGACAATATTATTAAATCAAAAGGGAGAATTAAGTGAACCAAGGGACAACCCCCCCTTTATGACTCTTATCATAGGTAAAAAAACTATTGCATAATTCCATGATAGACTCTGACGTAAGCACTACAATCATGCCCAAAGTGATTGCAAACACCTTGGGAAATTAAATATGAACCCTTAAAAAAGGGATTCATGTAACTGGATGGAAAGTCAGTCCAAACCATAAGAGCTATCAAGGGACTCCCGTTGCAGCTCTATTCCTATCCAAACATCACTGGTCCATAGGATATAGTAGTAATTGACGTTCCACCAGTCTTCAAACTATGTCTCTCCCATGATTTCACAACAAAAATTGGAGGCTATATGTCTCTTGATTGGTCTCATCTAATTCTGCAGACTAAGTATGGATCTAAGATGGAGGTATTATCAGAACCCCTTGCCACGGAACCTATAATGGACCAAATGGTCTCAATATTTGAGGCTTCCAATGCTATGATCACTAGAGAAGAGGAATCATATACAGAGGAGGGTGTTCATCAAAGTAGCAATCATCTAGCTAACATTTCCCTGGGAGATCCCTTCAAGAACTTTGATTCCACTGGTTGGGTTACTTATGTCATCTTTGACGAAGACTCCATGATTCCAAAGGTTATAAAAGGAAAGGATAAAAGAGAAGGGAATCCCATTAGTGATTCATAGATATGGACCCTGCATTTCGATGGGGCTAAAAGCAAAAATGGCTCAGGAGATAGAATATGCTTATCATCCCCAACTGAAAAGAAGATACTCTAGGCATTATGTTTCCAGTTCTCCTGCACTAGTAATGAAGAAGAATATGAGGCCTTTGTACATGGCTTGGTCACTGAACAAAAAAAAGGCATCAAATAGTTGAGATTCTTTGGTGATTTGGAATTGGTAGTAACACAAGTACGAAATAATACCACCACAAAAAAATACGAGAATGAGGTCCTATCGACATAGAGTGTGGGATGTCATAAAATATTTTGAAGCCTTTAATATCAAGGTTATTCCTCGAGACCAAAATATAGAGGCTGATAGGATGGCCTTGATCGGGTCGCAATTCGACCCAATACAAGATTTGATAGTGAATGAAAGTATTATGAAATTGATCATCCACCCTTCTATACCTAATAACATCGATCACTGATAGGTTTTTTAATAGTGACTGAAATATTATACACTTCCTCCCAATGATTCAACAACTTTGCAAACCAACTCCAACCTAAGATCAAAGAAGCTTATGGAGATCATATTATTCAGTTAAAGATGAACAAACTTCCGAAAGGGTTAATAAACCTAGAGAGTCTTTTTGATTCTAATGATGCTAGTTCTGATCGAAGGAAGTTTGTAGCGGTAAAGGAGGATTATGTCGACTTGGAAGTGACTAAAGAGAGAAATCTAAAAGTCAGGAAATTAGTCACTCAAAAAGAAAGGGAAAGACTTGTGGCTCTATGTCAGAAGTATGATAAAGTGATGGATTGGATGTACGACGACCTGCATAGCCAAAACAAGGATATCATCCAACACACCATCGACCTTGAAGAAGGAACTAAGCCCATGCGTCAGAAATAGAGGCCCAGGAATCCAAAAATAGAATCCCCCATGGCTGAGGAACTGAGAAAAATCTTAGAGGCCGCATAGTCTTCCCTATCAAGCACACAACATGAGTCTCTAACTTAGTTCCAGTAAGGAAAAAGAATGGTGAAATTCAGCTCTATGTATATTTCAGAGACCTAAACAGAGTCTCCCTAAAATATCACTACCCCTTCCCCCCCCATGGAGAAGATATCACAGAAAATTACAGGCTTAGAAATGTTCTCTCTTTTGGATGGTTTTTTTAGGTTATAACCATATATGGCTCGCAAATAGGGACTAAATTAAGACCACTTTCATGACAAAATGGGGAACCTTTGCATACGCAAAAATGTCATTTGGACTCATAAATGTGGGAGCTACCTTTCAAAGAGCTATGGAATCCATGTTTGGAGCGTTGAACAATAAGGTAATTCTCATATAACTAGATTATCTCACAGTATTTACCAAGATGACAGAGGATCATTTTGATGCCTTGGAATTTGTGTTCAAGAAATGCTAAGAATACGGGATCTCTTTGAACCCAAAGAAATGTGTTTTCAAAGTACCCCAAGGAAAAACTCCTGGGACACATTGTTTCAAAGGAAGGAATCTCCATCGATCCCGAAAGAGTTGAAGCCATTATTGGGCGTCCCTTACTAGTCAATAAGAAAGTGGTCCAATCTTTCTTAGGAAAGATCAATTTTTTTTGTAAGTTCATTTCAGAACTTTGCCAAGACCATCCACCCCGATCACACTGATGCTCAAAAAGGACCTTAATTTTAAGTGGACTACTGAAGGTCATCAGGCCTTTGAGGTAATTAAGGGGGCTATCACATCTTCCCCGGTACTGTGCAACCCTGACTTCTCAAAATATTTTATCATATATGTATATGGGGGTAAACATAACGTAACATATGTACTAATGCAAAGGGGAGAATCTCAAGGAGAAGAACATCTGATCACCTTTCTTCTAAAAAAATCTCCACAACTATGAAACAAGGTATAAATTTGTGGAAAGACAAGCTTATGCTATAGTTAAGGGTATTAAAAAATTCAGGCACCTTGTCACTCATAAGCGAATCCAGGTTATGGTGGCTCACTCTAGCGTCAAAGAATATATAATGGAGGGTGAGATAACTGATAAAAGAGCCAATTGGATCACTAAGATAATTAAATATGACATCGAGGTAAAACCTACAAAGCTAGTACGGGGTAGGGGCCTATGTCAATATCTAACACAAGACCCCATACCCCTGATTAACGACGATCCCGAAGAGATACTCTATATCCAAGAAAGTGACTCAAGTAGTTGGGTCTCGGATAGGATCTGCTTCATGTGAACATGTAAATACCCAAGCCATCTCCCCTTAAAAAAGAGGAGGTACTATAGGCAATAGGGATCTAATTTCACCATGATTGACAATTTCCTCTTTAGGAGGAACTTTAATGGAATCCTGGTAAGGTGTCTGGAGAGTGAAGAAGCTGAAAGGGTCTTACGAGAGTTACACCATGGGAGTTCAGGAGGCCATTTTTCTTCCCAAACCACAACCATTAAAATCATGCAAGCATAATACTTTTGGCCGAGCCTGTTCACTGACAGTAAAGCAGAGATAAATAGATGCAAGATTTGCCAAGTTTACATGGGTTTTCAGAGGAATGTGGCATTACCTTTTAACTCCATCTTAGTGGAGGAACCATTTACACAATGGGGTATAGAATTCATTGGAATGGTCAACCTAACTTCAAGTTCGCAGGGTACAAATGGATTCTCACTGCAACCGATTACTTCACCCGATGGACGGAGGTAGTTCCACTAAAAGAGGCCACAGAAAACGTGATCATGGGACTCTTATAGTATATCACTACCCACTTTAGACCCCCCCACACTATTATATCAGATAATGCTAATACCTTTTTGGGGGCCAAAGTATCTGACTTTGCTGTAAAGCATGGGATTTATCTGAAAACATCCTCCAACTATCACCCATAAGGAAATGGTCTGGCAGAGTCTACTAACAAAAAATTGATTAGGCTCATAAAAAGAATGGGAAATGAGCATAAAAAGTTATGGCATGATCATGTCAAATCAACCTTATGGGATGATCGGATCACACCCAAATAGATCCTAAAAACCTGACCATATGAGATAGTCTACAGGAAAAGTGTTGTGATGCCAATTTCCCTAGAAATCCCTATGTTATAGTTATTAAAATAAATTGAGGTAGGGGAAAATGGGGTGATTCAAGTAAGACTCGTTGAGCTAGTAGTAGCTCCCAAGAGAAGAGGGAGGCCATTCATAAAGCCATGATCAGTCGCCACCATTAGGTGGTGAATACTTGGTTTCAATCAAAAGACGTCGAATCTAGAATTCCAAGTCGGTGCTACAGTTTTGAAGATGGGATGCAAGGGCTGCCATGCCTAGAAATCATGGAAATTTTGACCCATTATGGAACAGGACCCTTCAAAATTAGCGCATGCAAGTAACATAACGATGTTCAAGCTTGAAACCATGGAAGGAAACCCCTTGGCAATTCCAGTGAACATGGGATTCATTTGAATCCTTTCTTGTAAGTCCCTTCGTTAAATATTCTATCATATATATAGTTTTGATGTTTCCTTATTATTTTGCTTTGTTTGCATTTGTCCCTATTTAATAAGTGTCTCAGACACATGTGTCCCTCACAAATCCCCCTTGCCTCTTTTTGAAATTTTGGAGAGAGTGTAACTTCCTAATTTTCCCTGAAATTAATGATCCAACAACTTCCTTGGACACTCAAGAGAAAAAGATTTAGAATTGATACAAAATCTCTCGAAAAGTGTAGAGTTTGGTGCTTAAGATCATTAATTAAAAAGGAGTTGTTATGTGAAGTGAACTCTATTTATGCGTGTGAGCCATTACTCTTTAAGTTAGGGTAGTTATTTAATATATTGGGAGCATCCAACATGCTCTTTTTCAAATGCTAGAGTCTTCCAAATCAATTGTCAAGTGTCGAAGTGAAAGAATCATAGCCTTGTCCTAATTCTAAAATCACCATGGCAGCTTCCAGCTCTGCACCACTAGTAAAGTCTTACAGTGGACAACCCATGCTCCCACGCCCTCTTCAGCCAAGGTTGACGTTCCTTGATGGAGGGTCTCGGTCCAGTGACCCTTATGTGGTTTTAGACTTCACCGATGACATCTTTGACCCTGTCCTCAATAAGAAGACCAAATCCCTAAGTGAGAGTAGCTTACGCTAGGTTTCTTAACTTGGGAAATTTTGAATCTTTTGGCTCAAGGATCTGGAGTAGGAAGCTTGACCAATACATGGTGCCTCTCATGCACCCTTACCCGGAGCTCATATATATGTGCGCAGGTTGTTTCAACTTTGACACTAATACTATCTAGGGTAAGAACATGACGGTGGTGATTAAACCTCAAGTTGTTAGGGACATGCTGTCTCTAACCCATGACCCAGTGGCTAGTTTCTACGATATGGCCAAACTCCAAAATGTCTGGGCTCAGTGCCATAAATATTCATTCCTTAATAGTGAGTTGAAGAAGGAAGATTCAGGTGGTTTAGGAACCACATGATTTCCCATTCCCTTAAAGTCACTTTTGGTAGATTCTCAGGATACCTGTTCCATGCTGACGTTCATTTTTGGTTAAGATTCAAAAAATAACATCCAAGATTAGCAGATGGTGGCCTTCTTAAAAATGAGGTTTGTAAAGAAAGAGCATACTTACTGCTTCAAATTCACTGAAGTCATTGTGGAATATATTTGTAAACAACTTGCCATGTTCCCAATAAATTCCACCTTTAGGTATTCTTCATATCTGTTCTACCTAATTCTGTATCAAAATGCTCAGTACTTCAGTCAATTCATGACTCTAAATCTTTGTGATAAGGAGGTTGATCCTCAAAAGGTCATTCTAGTGTTCGCTTGGACTCATATACTGTCCCACTCATCGGATGTATATGAATTCTTTAATTCTTTTCTGGAGCCCCTTTTTCTCGAGCTTGACCCTGAAGAGGTCAACAATATAATGAATGACTTTTTGCAGTCCATCCTAGTAGACCGCCTACACCCTTGTGATTATTTCTTCGTAGCAGGACATTCCATGATGCGGCTGCACGGTTTTAAAGATGAATCCTTTATGCTCCCAAGGGTCCTCATGACATGGGTGGTGGGTCTCAAGATAGCTAGGAAACTAGTGCTCCTGGATATTGAATTCGGCTCCGATTGAAAAAAGAAGGCACGTTTTGACCTCCCCTTGAGAAAGGGAGTAATAACTGTAGCTAAGAGGAAATCAGAGCATACCCTTGTACAAAAATTGGCATCCTATAGGTTCACCTTAATTCAAGACTCATGGAGATATGACTTGAATGAAATAATGGCCGCGACTCTAGTTCAAAACAAGGTTCCAGACTCCTACAAGCACGATCCCAGGAATTTTTTGAAGAAAGGCGGTCCCCTCAAGTAGAGTCGCCTGATATATTCGTTGAGCTCAGTGACATACCAAATTTGTACTATGAGTCATTCCACCCAGTTAAGCACATGTATGACCCTGCCTTAACTATGATAAAATGACTTAGAGCAGCCCTGCATATGAACGAATAGAGTGTGGAGAAAATTGAAGCTTATTGGAAATATAGGTAGGAAATCAACAAGACCACCCTCAATTTTGAGGCTGTCTATAATGATGAGAAGTGGGAGGATTTTTGGGATGAAAATCATGGGTCCGACACAGAAAGTGAGGATACAGTTACAATTATATTAGAGTGGCCCACAAAATTGACCGCAGAATCCTTTGGTCCCCTGTAACAGTAATTGCCAGTAAGGCCCTCACCTCCCACTTCTCAACAAGGTCCTTCACCAAGGCCACCCACTCAGCAGCCCACATCAACTCCCTCGGGTGAGAGACCCATGGAGGAATCAACGTCAAGCCCCTCGCACAAAAAGTTAAAGTTGGTCGTGACCTCTTTGTCTCCTCCCCCTCCACCTCCTCCCAGGGCTCCATTTCAATCTCTTCATCCACCACCATTTTACCCTTCTGAAAGTATCCCCTTGTCAATCACCCATCGTAGACTCTCCCAGCTCTCGACGCCCCTCTTTTACCTCAACCTCCCTCCACCATCCCAACCTTCTCCCCCCGCATGGTGACATGCCCTGCTTTAGATCTGGTGACTTTAATGCCTTAGCCACAAGTTACAATCCCATATGGTCTTTTTCCGAGGTTCCCATTTACAAGTGGGGTGGTCCCTTCTTCTGAATTTTTGAGACAGGACGAGGCTGCTAAGGTAGCCCGGGATAGTAGAAGGGCCAAATAGAAGAGGAAATAAATGTCGACAGGAGCAACAAAGTAGATGTAATCATTGTATGAGCATCAATAGATCTCGTTAACTATCATGTGACTCATCCCCCAAACATCCAAAATCACGAAACAAATGCATCATGATGACTATTCTATCAACGCTGTTGCGGTTAACCTTTCAGAGTTCCGGCCTCAGGATAAGGTCAAGTTGATGAATGAATCTACAGCCGTAGTGACAATAGACTACTTGAAACTCAAAAAATAGTTGAGAAAGGTACATTCTAGCCTTAACAGGGCAGAGGCCACCGTGTCCAACCATCAAGATGAGATAAAAGGAAAAGGCAAAGAGATCGAGTAGCTTCACAAATAATTGAAATAATCTACATCGTAGGAAGTCCTCATGGCTTCTTAGGCAGAAGCTATAACTCTAAAGGACAAAATTGCCACCTCTGAGGCCTTGGCTAATTTGATCTAACAAGAGAAAGGAGCCCTCTAAGTAGAGGTTGATTCAAGAAAGGCAGAGGTGGCTACACTCCAAGCCAAGTTGTGCGTTGTAGAGGTAGAAAAGGAAAACCTTCAGACAAGGTTGAAGACGTCTGAAGACGCGATTAATTATTTCAATCATAAATTAGGAAAACAACCCAAAAAAGGGGGAATTGTAACATTAGTGCAGGAACTATATGCTTCTTGCTGTGACCAAATTGCCACCATGGCAATGAATTTAGCCCCCGCACTTGGATTTATATCCAATGCGTAAGGGTTGTGCTCAAATGTGGAGACCACAGTCTCCACCATCAACAGTGTAGTATCTGCCAAGGTCCGTGAATCATGACTATTGATTAAAAAACTTTATGATGCTTTTGAATCCACCCTATAAGGGGTAGGAATCATTGACAAATAGATGATTGCTTCGAAAATCAATGAGATCTTGAGCTGCGACAAAGCCTCCACCAAATGCTAGAGTCTTTTGGCTTAACTCCAATAGGGGATCAAAGAACGGAAGTAGAGCATCAACGAATTAGTCCAGTTAGGATTCCCCTCCCCCTTCCCCGATGACTCTATAGACCTATCAAAGGACCAAATTCAATGATCAAAGAACACTTGAAAAAAATCACATAAGAAGTCCATGTGGGGAAGTGAGTCATATTCAAAGGATGAATGGATAGGGAGAACATGCATGTGGAACAGAAGTTCAATTTTCGGGACTTAGCCGTTTTGCTCATTAAGGTCTATTTTTAGAGATGACGTGCAGAGCACACAAACAAGGTAGAGACGTGCACACCATGCATTGGCTATTTTTGGAGGATTGGATACGAAGCACTTTGTATGGACACAAGCCAGAAATAGATCTGCTACTATCAGTTAGCTAGTAGTAGTCTATTGTTAGTGCACTTACATGTGTGGCTAGTTTTGTAAAGGCGCGTGGCTAAGAATAGCATGCGACCTATTTTTGGAATGGATAAGCAGTGAAGGGAAAGTCCCCACCCTTATATATATGTAGTAAACTGTGTGTAATAGATATACACATAGAGGGGATCGAGATATACAGAGATATGCTATTAAAACTGCTACGCACATACTACTGATATTGTAATGAGGCTTCTATAAACTTATTGCATTGAATATAATGAAGGACATTGGCTGAATCTAAGTGTTAGTTCTATGTGTATCTAAATCTAGTATGTTTTTTATCTCATCATGGTTAGTACTTAATTATGCTTTTCCTTAGATATAGATCTGGTATGCTCTGTAGAATGATGAGCTAGTAATAGAACTATATATGTTAAGTCTCCATCATGCTAACATCCTGCTACAACAACCCTAAAGAGGGACCTGGTACCTTTGCACACTTTGGGTGAGTGCTCAATTAGGCTGAGTGATGTGCCAAATGTCTAGGGTTTCATAGGGTTAGTATCACTGAATTCTAGGCTGCATCATTGGTTCCATTACCTGGGACCTCTTTTTTAGTTGTTTTTAGGATGGTTCACAATGAAGACATACCGGTTGACCTTAGCAAGTATTGAAGAATGGATACATGATCTGGAAGAAGAATACGTACTTGGCGGTTCAACATTGGATCTGAGTTTAACACATGCACTTGGGTGGAACAGAATCTGTATGATAATTTATATGAGAGATTTTTCACTATCTTTCTAGTAGAATTGTACGAGTGGCTGGTTGCTTATGCATCTAAATGGAATTAGAGGTATCATGCACTTGTCTAGACACAGGAAGAATTCCAGGCCCTTTATGATGCTGATCTGATTTGGACTCGAGCTATGGATATGTGGTTTCATGGTGTCTTGAACAAGTTATATCTTGGAATACTCAATTTCCACTTATTCATGTCCAAAGGTAGCTGAATTCCAGTTCTTACAACATCCACGGGGAGCTTACCTACAAGGCATTCCACTGGCGATCAAGATCCTGATGGTAAATTTGAACCTGGAGAGTAAACGGATGGCTAACTAAACCCCACCATGTGTGGGGGCGGGGACAGGACTGGTGAAGGATGGCAGACTTAGCAGTAGCAAGGTAGAGAGAAGAAAGGCAGCTTAAGTATAATGAGGTGTGTGAGAGGGAGATAGAGAAGCAACGTGATGTTGCAACATGGATGGAGTTGAGGAGAGAGATGGCTCATGAAGGATTTGGAGCTCACGTAGAAGACGTGGAGCCAGAGCATCAGGAACTCCCCCATCTGGGAAAGCATGACAGGGAACCCTCCTTGGCCTCACAAGGAAGTGTGCCAACAGAGATGACCTGGGCCGTGGGTGCGCATCTGAATCCACCTGGTAACCTAGCCCTTGTGCTTGGTTTTCCAGTATCTAGTATGACAAGTAATCAACAAGAAAGTTTGGGAAGTAAGAGAGAAAGTACATCAATGGCAGGGTAGATGACTTCATTGTTATTTGGAGGTGTGTTTTCAGGCGCATTGTCCACACAAAATATGAGCACACCAAATGTTGGATTCACTTCTGGAAGTGGAACTACTTCACAGACCGTAGGGGTTCAGTATAGTACTACTATCAGAGCACATGGGAGTACGTCTACAGGACCTATTCTAGCTATAGGTTCGGGATCAGGAGGCATGGGAAGTTCTGGTTCAGGTGGATCTGGAGGTTCTGGAGGTAGGGGGAACACTGGAGGTTCTAGATCAGGTGGGAAAGGTCTGCACCAACCCCAGAATATTTATATGGAAATGTCTCTTCATCTTCCAGAGTATAGGGGAATAGAAGATGCTGCTGAACATGTGCATATGTGTGAAATATTGTGGCACGCAAAAGGAATCACAACTTCTGAGTGTAGGGAAAGCCAATTTGCTACTATGTTACAAGGGTGCACGCACACAGCTGGTACAAAATTTTGACCCTGATCAAACTTGTGTGGATTATGTAGCATTGAAGGATGCATTCTTAAAAGAGTTTCATATCCCTAAATTTGAGTAGAAGAGTATAAGTGCACTCAAGGATATTAAGCAAGGCACTACTGAAAGTGTGCATGAGTATGATGCCCATTTTAAAATGCTTCTGTCTAAACTTTCTTATGATATTCATGCAAGCCAACATGCACAATGGTTTGTTGGGGGATTGATTACACCATTTAGGAGGGCATTGTCACATAAGACATATACTGATCTGCGCGAGGCATTGGAAGCAGCCCTATGTGCTGAGGTAGTTGGGAGTATTGACACTGATGTTAGCCCATTCTTAGAGGCACAAATTGTAGCTATGGAAAAATAGCTAGAGAAATTATCAGTGAATTCAGCCCATGAAATGCACTCAGGAATTTGGTGTACAGATTGTGAAGTAGAGGGTCACACAAAGGATAGTTTTCCTCGCAGAATAGTATGCTCATTGCTGATGGATTGTGAGATATGCCACTTAAACCATGATGCTAGCTGCTACCCATTATTACAACGTGCATGATAAGGAAGAACGTTTCAAGCTACTGTAAAATATACAGGTCCACAACTCATGACATGGAGGACTACCGACTGATTGGATAGATCCATGATGCTATAGATATTGGTGTATGGAAGACAGGAGTTTCAGATAACTCTAAAGGAAAGAATGAGCATCAAGGACTAGGAGCACAATCAGGTGTGCTATGATCAGAATGAGGGGCATTTTGAAGGTAGTCATGGCAGAGGTCGAGGATACCATGGTGGATTCAGAGGACGAGGCTGTGGTGGTGGAAGAAGTGAGTTTCCTCATGGAACATGTTATACTTGTGGATCTCCTGACCACTATAGGCGTGAATGTCCTTAGAATATTACATGTTCTTTCTATGGAAAGAACCATAGCTATGAAGAGTGCCCAGACTTATATGAGCATCTGAGTAAGCAACATAAGCAAGAAAACAAAGGTGCATTGGGATGGTTAGGATACAATGTGCTATGGACAATCAATGGATGCCCAAAATGGAAGCAGAGTTCGAGGCACTACAAGTGAGGATCATGACCCACGCTGAGGCAGCACGTGCCAGGGAGGTATTACAGCAGAAACCTACCATCACTAAGGATGAGGTTCTTCATGCACGGTACCCAGATCCTGCCTATCAGAAGGAGGTTTATCAGGATACCATGGAAGTGCTAAGGAATCTTCAGGGTGAGATACAATATTTAAAGGAGCAGAAGAAAGCATCAGAGATGGTCCAAACTGATATAGATGACTTAAGAGAAGTGTGCAAAATGTTGTGCCAGGAGAACATCATTCCACTGTTAGGAAGTTGGTTGAAAGGGAACACTCGCGCACAAGTATTGAGACCAGATGACAAATCCTGCATGCAAATATCCCTCCTCATAGCCTGGATTATGACAAGGAAATCACTCTGAATGCTGTTGTGGATGGGTGGCTGTTGAGTAATATACTGATTGATACAGGTGTGAAAGTCAATGTTCTTACCTTGGATGCATGGGTACAAATGGGGAGACCCCCATTGCAGCCATCCTCTAATGTATTATTCATGGCTAATCAGACTAAGGCCACTCCCATAGGAGTTTTAAAAGATGCATCCATTACCATACAAGGAGCCAAGTTCACTGGAGACTTTGAAGTTTTAGTGCTGGCAGAATCAGATAGCTTCCCAGCTCTACTAGGGTGTCCTTGGTGCTATGAAAATAATGTTGATCTTTGGTTCAACAAGGGCTATATCAGTTTTGAAAATAAAGAGGAAAGGGTCATTATCCCTTTGACAGATGGAAAGTCCACACCTTATGTTGAGCCTTTAAGTGAAGAAGATCTGAATAGGATTTATGTACATGCCATCTGAGATCCAGAGATGATTGAACCAACCAAAGAAGGACTAATTCAGTGGGAGGATGCACAGTCTATTAGTGATACTACAAGTGTTTCTTGTGATAATTGGGCTCACAACACTTATGAGTTGGTAGGGTGTGAAGTAAAGAGCATATTCCCTTGAGGCACAAAACATGTTATGTCAGGAGGATAGGTAACAACTTGGTACCTTGTTACACAGGAGAAGGGGATCCCATGGTATTCCTACGTGCCATGGAAGAAAAATGGATAGACCCACTGGAGAGGAGAAATATGCTAGCATATACACTACGTGGGACAGTAGCACGCTGGTGGGTGGTCCACAGGGATAATCTGGTCGAATGGGATGAAATTGGGGTTGCTCTTACTACTAGGTTCTTTAGGAGCAATGCACCTACACAAATATGCAATTATCACGGTGATCAACCTGTTCAACACCATGTTCAGAAGTGTGAGAGACTCTGGATAGAAGGGCAGGAAGCTTTACCACCTTCACTATGGGTGCACCAGTTTTATTCCACTTTACAAGGCTGTGCACGTGCTTGGTATGTATATGCAGAACTCCATAGAGAAACTGGAAATTGGCAGAATTTAATTACAGGAATGGCCCAGATGTTTGACTTCTTCTCTACAAAACCTCTGGTAGAAGAAGCATTGAAAGTTATCAAGTGCTTAACTATGGGGGATAGTGCCAAGGCTGAAGAACTCCTCCAGGAATTATTAGATAAAGAGGACTCAGGAGCGTGTCTTGATAAAGAACCAGGGGCCGATGCAACATTACTTCAACATGCTTGCCTTGTGAAAGAGAGAGGAAAAATGGTCTACCTAGTGGATGATGAAGAAGTAGATAATCTAGATGTAAACCATTCAACAGGAAGGCATGAGGTATTGGACAGTGTGGATAGGACCATGTGCATGTATCATGAACCTATGAAGACAAAGCGGGTGAATATTGGAACAGAGACTGAGCCTAAGGAAGCCATAATTGGAGACTATTGGTCAGACTCTGAAGTGGCCAAAATCATAGAGTTACTAAGGGACTACCAGGACCTATTTCCTAGGGGGTACCATGAACTCAAAGGCATGCATGAATCATTAGGGGAGATGAAGATAAAGCTTAAAGAGGGTGTGCCCAGTTAGAAAGAGGCCTTACAGAATGAACCCCAATTTGTGTGAAAAGGTCAAAGAAGAGATTGATAACATGTTGAAGTCTGGAATTATCAAGCCCCTTGATGAGTCAGAATGGGTTAGTCCAATGGTGATCAGTATCAAGAAGGATGGATGGATTAGAATATGTGTGGACTACAGGGAGCTGAATGTTGCATGTGTAACAGATCCATTCCCTATGCCATTTACTGAGGAAATACTAGAAGGAGTTGCAGGGCATGAAATATATTCGTTTACAGATGGGTTCTCTGGGTATCATCAGGTTAGGATTTCCCAGGAGGATCAGGAAAAGACTACATTTACTACTGAATGGGGTAGCTTCACCTATACTGTCATGCCTTTTGGTTTGAAAAATGCACCTGCTGTATTTTCACGCATAGTTGTCCAAGCGTTCAAGGAATTTATTCACAACTTCTTACAGGTATATTTAGATGATTGGATGGTGTATGGATTAGTTAAGGACCACTGTGACAATCTATGCTTAATGTTTGAATGGTGTAGGTAGTTGAGTATCTCTTTGAACATCAAGAAGTGCATATTTGCTACACCATTTGGGATACTTTTAGGACACATAATCTGCAAGGAGGGTTTGTTAGTTGACCCAGTGAAGGTTGCAGTCATTATAGGCCTAGGGGAGCCTACCAGTCAAAGTGAGGTGCATGGATTTTTGGGACATACAAGATATTACAGAAAATTTATCAAAGGCTATGCCAAAGTTGCCACACCCTTAGAAGAGTTACTGAAAGGGAAAGGTACATTCTACTGGGGAGAACAACAGCAATGCGCATTCAAGACATTAAAGGAGAAACTTACTACCGTGCCTATTCTGCATTTTCCTTCATGGGACAAACCATTTCATGTACATGTTGACACCTCTGGCACATGGCCATTGGCATGGTGTTGGCTCAACCTGGAGAAGGTATTGTAGATCATCCTATCTGTTTTGCTAGTAGAAAGTTGACTCCTACAGAACAGAATTACACAACTACAGAGCGCGAAGCTTTGTCAATGATCTATGTGTTGCATAAATTTTTCCTAGTACCTACTAGCTACACCATTCATCTTTTATACAGATCACATGGCATTGAAGTATTTGGTCAATAAGCCTGTTTTACAAGGGCGCATATGTCGATGGGTGCTCTTATTTCAAGAGTTTGATTTCACAGTTGTGGTAAAACTAGGAAAAAGTAATTCTAGACCAGACCATTTATCAAGAATACAGTCAGGAGAAGAAGCACAGGCAATTGAGGATACCATGCCAGATGCATAGTTATACAGGTTACAACATGTGCCATCAGAACTAGAGGACATTGTTGTCTTTTTACGCACATAGGGATGGCACCAGAAGGAATGAAATCATTGGAGAAGAAACAACTTGCTATACGTGCTGCACCTTATATATTAATTAGTGGTGACTTGTACAAAATGGGTTGGGATGAAATATTGTGCTGTTGTGTATTAGAACATGAGCACATGGGCATTATGGAAGAAGCTCATGGTGGAATTGTAGGAGGCCACTATGTAGGTGATGCCACAATGCGTAAGATTCTACTCGCTGGATTATGGTGGGAGACCCTCTATAAAGATTGTAAGGAATTTTGTAAGGCATGTGATCATTGTCAATGTCTTGGAAGACCAGGTCAATGAGATGAAATGCCTCTGAGACCTATTGCTAGCACAGAACCATTTGAGAAATGGGCTATAGATTTTGTGGGTCCTATTTCACCAGCTGTGTAGAACTGGATCACGCTACATTATCACTTGCACAGACTATCTGACATGGTGGGCAGAAGTAACACCTACCAAGGACTGTACAATGGCTACAACAACTCGGTTTCTATGGGAACATATTATTACAAGGTATGGATGTCCTTTGAGTTTGACCAGTGATAGGGGCACACATTTTCTTAATGAGACAATCAGAATTTTATTGGATGAGTTCATGATTGCACACCATAAGACTACACCCTATCATCCTCAGGAAAATGGAACTACTGAGGCTTTCAACAAAATTTTGAGCCACACATTGACAAAAATATGTGATGTTGGAAGAAAGGATTGGGATGATAAAGTATCTGTAGTACTTTGGGCATATAGAACAACATATAAAAGGTTGAAACAAAGCCACACCATTTCAGTTAGTGTTTGGTGCAGAAGCCATTCTTCCTATGGAGTTTATGTTACCTTCTTTGTGTATTGCATGTGCTGGAGGTCTAGCTGATGAGAAAGCTTTAGAAGAATGGATTGAAAAGATAATTCAGCTGGATGAGTGATGAGCCATAGCACGTTGGAGTCAGAAGCAAGAAAAGGCCAGGTAGAAAGCATGGCATGATAGAAACATAAGGGATAAGAAGTTTGAGATTGGACAAATGGTACTTCTCTATGACTCTAAGTTCTTGCGCCATCCAGGAAAACTTAAGGTACATTGGTTAGGCCGTATGTTATCACTTACATCCTTGAAACAGTGCACTTTCCAGTTAGAAGCACTTGATGGAACACGGCTACATGGTTACTTCAACGGGAGTAGGCTGAAGCCCTACTATAAATAAGTCTTCTTGGTGTTTGTAATAAGGTAGTATTTCCATTTAGATTAGGTTTTCAATTATGTATTTCCTTAATGTGTTTCCTTCTTTGTCGCTATGCTTTTTCAATTTAGTTGGTGTGTTGTGAAATAAGTGTGCTTGCGCGCATGAAGCTAATTACTATATGAAGCATGTTTATGTGCAGAGGACTGCACATACTTTTAGTGTGGGGTGGTTGTCAATATCTAGGTACAAGATTGTGGGAATTGAAAGGTGAAAGGAATAAGCTGCTACGGGTGCTCTTCAATTCAAAGGATTGCCTCTAAAAAGTGACCAAAGATGGAGATGAATGAAGGAACAGTATAACACGAGGTAAGCAGAGGCCATAGCAACTACCAGTAGAAGGTGCAGTGATGAGGTACTCGGGTGCAAGGAAGCACGCTGAAGAGAAGTCTGTGACCAAAGGGTAGGAAGGCATGCTAGAAGGTTATAGCTGAGGCATGAAGATGTAACGCGTGGAAAGGATGGAATTGGTCAATTAATGAGAGGATATTTGGTAGGTGAAGGAGAAATGAATGCATCAAAAATTTGAAAATCTATATAAGGATGGGATGCGAGTTCATTTTTACCATTGCGATTAAGAGTATTTGAAAAGGAGCCAAGTGCGAAGAGCTGAGTGATTGTATTGAGGTGTGAAAGGTGTGTAACCAGTCATGACAAAGAGATCTGGGTGCACAGAAAGAGCTTGTGTCCCTAGTGGTGAAGGGTTTGAGTGAAGCAAGGTGACAGAGAGGAGCTAGGGCACGTGATTTCACCTAGGGCATGCTGAATTGAGCTAGGGTTTGATTCACACATTGCAGAATTCAAGAGGAAAGGATCTACAAAGGATTGCAAGGTAGAAATGGCACCCAAGAAAGTAGTTGCAGCAGGAGTGAAGGGAAAGAAGAAGGTGGTAGAAGAAGAAGAGGAGATAGCTCCGAAAGAAATTTTTCAAAAATGCAATATCCAGAGGGGGTTATCATTGGCCAGGAGTGGGATTCTCACATAAGGAAAAGTAAGGTGAGTGAGTACAATCACCGTACCACAGAGAATAAGAAGGATCTTGACGCGTTGCTGAACATGAAGACAAATAAACGCACGACAGAAGACATGCCAGTGTATGACGATGCTGGCGAGAAGCTCTTAAAGAAGATAGGAGTTTACCAGCTATATGAACTCCCTTACTTTGGGAAATATGAGCCCTTGTACCAGTGGCTCATGAGCAGAGTGCACGAAGATTTTTTCTACTTTGCAGGATGTCGAGCCAGAATTTCAGCCGTGCTCATCTCCATGGTAACGGGGTTGAAAGGCACATAGGAGAAGATTTGAAAGATGATTTAACAGATAAGGCCACAATATTGGAGACCAGAAAGGAGTTGGGGTACACAAAGGGTCCGCGTAGCATGGACATCGATAAACTGAAGAAGTATCCAGTGGTGCAAGCAGCCACACATCTTGTTACAAAGCTAAATGACCAGGAAAGGTGGTCACAAGTGAACACCATGTGGCTGCACATTGCCAAAAAGATGTCTGAAGGGGTAGTCTACAACATTTCACATTATATTGTAGAAACAATCATTGAGGAAGCATGCACAGGAGGAAAGATCAGCTTTGGATTTGTTCTGTTATCACTGGTGTTCATGGAGATCGGAGTACCTGATGGACCAAAGGAGAAGATATGGGAGTATCCCATGGAACACAAGTCACCTACAGAATGCTTCAAGAAGTACTTGTGTGAGGGATCCATGACAGAATCAGGTCAAGCAAAGGGCTGAGAAGTGGTATGATAGGCTCCTGCGTGGATTTTGAGGAAGAATGGTGCATCCCCAAGGACTTGCCTTTGGTGGTTGGAAAGGTAGTTCAGTTCGTTGTATACCAACATTTCTGTATAGCACGGTTCACCATGAAAGATGGAGCATGGAGCCCTTGGTGTAAGTTTCCATATGCCTTCACAACAAGGTACTTCTAGGCATCAGTACATAGGTTCACAGATGCATGCGGTGACTGACATTCAATGTGGATAAGGTAGATTGTGACTACCACACACTAAGGAAGAAATATGTGTATCCAGGGTGGGGTGCATATATTGAAAGGCTCATTTCAGATGTATTAAGCATTAAACCAATAAGTCTGGCTGTGGGAGATATTGGAGCAGCATTGGTGTATCTTCAACTGAAGCCCAAGATGGAGAATAACAAGTATGTGGAAGATGAGTTCGCACTTCCAGCACCACCAAAGGGAAAGCATACAATGGAGAACGTCCCAGTGCCTAAGCCCACAGAGCCAATAGAAGTGGAGGATGAGGAGGATGAGCACGAGGATAGTGGTGGTTTGGAGCATAGAGGTAGAAGACATCCTATGAACAAGGATGAAGCTGAGTGCGCCACTACACCACCTCAACCACAAGAAGGGGATGATGAGGACTTGGATGCAGTCCAAGGAGAGCATAGATTTAAGTGAGTATTCAGGAGAACAAGGACACAAGGTGCTACTCCACAAATAGTGTGCAAATCACCCAGACTCTCTCCACAGAAGGAGACAACCACACAAAGGAGAAGGAAATTGAAGTTGAATGAGGAGGCAGAAGAGTCAGAGGAAAGCATGCCTACTTCTCCTACACCTCTAGAGAATGTAGAACAGAAAGATGAAGAAATGAAGCAAGGAGAAGAGGAGGAAAAGGGAACAGATGAGATAGCTACAGAGACTACTCAGGACATGGAGACACAAGTCCCAAATTTGGAAGCTCAAGTTCCTAAGTAGCCTCGGTCTAGAAGAACAAGTGGAGAGCACATTCCACCAGCCATGGGTTATGTAGAGGATGTAGGTAAAATTTTCCACGCCCATTTCCAGAGCACTCTGTCGCAAAAGGAATTATATGGCTGGGAACTAATGGATGAAGATATGGCCACAGTGTGCACGAGGAAGCAGTTATCATGGTCCATGCACACACACATGGATGAGCCAGATTTTGATGTGTGTGAGGAGTCATGCGTATCAAGGAGGTTGAAGAAAACACCTCAGGCTAGACACATGACAGTAAAGCCTACTGTCATGTCAGATGAATAGGTGAGTAATGCATTGGTCAAAGTCTCAATAGAGGTGGTGAGGTGGAATATGGACAAGGCTGCCACAATTAGGGTGCTCAGGGAAGAGATCAAAACTAAGGATGGGGAAATAACGTGCCTAACGTAGGAGAGAGACTTAGCACAGAAAAAGAACATTGTATTTATCAGCATCGTAGAGGAGATTGGTGACAATGTCATAAGAGCTAGGCCACACTTGGAGCCAAAGGTACCACAGACATTTCCTTCAGCAATACACTATGTAGGAAAGTTGGTGGACCTAGTGCTTGAAGATGAGCCTCTGCGCATGCCAGCACCAAAGGATCCATCACAAGAGGTAGAATGAGAGAAGGCTTCAGTGATGTGGAAGATTACATCCTATGAAGGACTACTGCAAGCTCTACAAGAAGAATTGAAGAAAGCAGACCAAGCCTTGAACATTTACACAGCTCTAGAGGTGCTCATCAACATAAAAACCCTGGAGGAGAACAATGAGGTCCAGAAAGCAATGAAGGATGAAACATTGGGCCACACAGAAAGATTATCAATGGTTAAGAAGAAGTGTGAGGCCCTGGAAGTAGCACAAGAACCACACAAGACTCGGCTGGAAGAGCTTGGGAAGCTCATTGCGCAGAAGATGGATTTACTAGAGGGAAGGATGACTGCAATGTCCAACATTGTGTTGGTCTTGCAAAATGAAAAAGGGGAGATTGTGAGGGATGAATTGGAGTCCATTGTTGTGGACATTCCAAAAAAAGTAGAGGAAGCACTCGCTGAATGGCAGACCTTGGAGGCTGAAATAAAATAGGAATATCCTGAATTAGTTGTTCAGGATGAAGAAGAGACTGCAGAGTAAAAATATTCTTTCATTCTTTCTTTCCATTCTTCTATTCTTTACTTAAGTTTTTGGAGATGACCATTGTCAGGGTGACAATGAAATTAGTGTGGGGTAATGTTGATCAAAGAACACTTGACAAAAAGCACATAAGAAGTCACGTGTGGGGAAGTGAGTCATATTCAAAGGCGTGAATGGATAGGGAGAACGTGCGCGTAGAACAAAAGTTCAGTTTTTGGGACTTAGTCATTTTCACTCATTAAGGTCTATTTTTAGAGATGACGTGTAGAGCACACAAATGAGGTAGAGACGTGCGTGCCATGCATTGGCTATTTTTGGAGGATTGGATATGAAGCACTTTGCATGGACACAAGCTGGAAATAGATATGCTACTGTCAGTTAGCTAGTAGTAGTCTATTGTTAGCACTTGCATGTGTGGCTAGTTTTGTAAAGGCGCGTGGCTAAGAATAACATGCGACCTATTTTTGGAATGGATAAGTGGTGAAGGGAAAGTCCCCACCCTTATATATATGTAGTAAACTGTAATGTAATAGATATACACACAGAGGGGATCGAGATATACAGAGATATACTATTAAAACTTCTACGCGCATACTACTGATATTGTAATGAGGCTTCTGTAAACTTATTGCATTGAATATAATGAAGGACATTGGCTGAATCTAAGTGTTAGTTCTATGTGTATCTGAATCTAGTATGTTTTTGATCTCATCATGGTTAGTACTTAATCTTGCTTTTCCTTAGATATAGATCTGGTATGCTCTGTAGAATGATGAGCTAGTAATAGAACTATATATGTTAAGTTTCCATCATGCTAACATCCTGCTAACAACAACCCTAAAGAGGGACTTGGTACCTTTGCGTACTTCAGGTGAGAGCTCATTTTAGGCTGAGTGATGTGTCAGTGCGTCTAGGGTTTCATAGGGTTCATATCATTGAATTCTAGGCTACATCAAATTTTGAGGCTGAGTAGATTGTAAAATCCTTCCATGATTGACATTGAGTCCCTTGGCGAGTCACCATAACTATAAAGTTATTTTTATATAATACTCTTCAACATCCATCAACCTTTACCGCTTCGGCCCTAGTTTATTTTGTTCACTTGAACCTAACATCAGCTAAGTGTGAAGCTGAATGTGGAAGGTGTTCATGCGTCCCTTTGGCACACTCGGGGCATGGAGTGAAGAAGGTATGTTATAAAATTTGTGCCACATTGTCCACGTGTCCCAGGCCCGATAAAATTTCCCCGACGGGTTGAAAATTCAAAAGCATAGCAGAGACGCACAAGGTCTCCACGTGTCGCCGTGGCATAATTTCAAATAAAGAGAAAGAAAGAAGGATATTAAACAAACACATGCCCTCCACATGTCTTTTAGGCTCAATTTTGGAGGAAAAGCTCCAAGAATGGTCCTCAAAAAAGTGCACACCCTCCATGTGGAAGAAAAGAACCATCACCGACTGAAGGAGAGCAAGTTGGATGAATTAAAGGCAATAAAAAATGTCGCCAATGGGCAGTTGAGATATTAACCCAAAAAATAAAAGATATCGTAAGAAAATTGAATGTTGTCGGTGGAAGGTCTGACTCTAGATATTGAAGCGAGAGCCAATAATATATATAAAGGAAGGTTCCGATCCAGGAGCAAAGAAGGAGGAAAAAGAGATAGAAGAGAAAACATACGGGAGTCACAAAAATATTTGAGGCTTTGTTATTGTATTGGCTAGCCTTAGCAAGACTCTGTTGTAGAACGAAGTTGTAATATGTGCCATATCGGCCTTATGTATTATTTTCTCTATGAATAAAGATTTCTTGTTATGTGCATCTTGGCTTTCAATATTCTATGTCTTTCTTCCTTCACTACTAGTAGTTTTAGATAAATTTAAAGATCTAATGTGCTATACACGCTTGGGTTTTCTTTATCTATCTATTATCTACATATTGTTATGTTTTACACATTCTCGGCCTCTGATAATCTAAGATATTGCTAAAATTAATAGATCATGCTAAAATGCTCTTCGAACTATTTCAAGTAGTTTCCTATGATCTATCTTTGTGTATTCTAGGATTTGTTTTGGTGTATCACCTTAGTTTTTATTTCAGTTTTCTTCTAACCTCATCTCATACCATAGAGAAGAGGTAACTTCTTTAAAATTTGGAGGTCACCTTAGGGAGCACTTTCCACTTACCTAAGGCGTCCAATGACTTTAACAGTTCATCCACAAAGATAATAATCAATAGTAACATTATAGTTCCCAATTGTAATGCACGTTCAATGCCTTAAACACCTTTGAGGAAAACTCTCCTGGTGGAGAACCTAGCTCTATTCAAGATGCTAGTATGGCTGAGATATGTACTGAATATGGAGAACTTATCGAATCCAAAGAGGAGGAGGAGACTATGGGTGATGAGGAAGATTTCACTCATGATCAGTTGAAGGAAATTTTGAACAATCAAGATCAAAGCGAAATAGAGGAATCTGATACTGTTATCAAAATAGCTAGAATTGGCAAAGGCAATTCGGGTATCCCTCCTCTCTCAAACTCTCACAACCACGAAGCTCAAATCAATATTAGCAAAGGTAGCTAGAAGAAAATCCCGGACATACATTTAACATCTCCTGCAATGGACAAAGAAAATTAGGCTCTAGGAGAGCTCACCTCAAAGGAAAAAGGGTGTAAAAAAGATGGTTCATCTCCCAGAAAGGTAAGAAATCTCAATCTAGGCCGATCAACCGCATTGATGAGACTAATCCTTCTCAATGATAATTCTCTTTGGAATTTACAAGGGCTCTGCCCCACACAAATAAAGGCTGTTAAAGCAATTTATTAGTGACAAGAATCTTGATATTATTCTTTTCAAGAAACTAAAATGGAGGCTTCTCAATTCAGCTATATCTCTCAGTATATTTGGAAAAATAGTAAACATGTCTCTAGGGATGCCATTGGCACATCGAGTGGCCTAGTTGTCCTCTAGAATCCTATCAAAGTCTCTGGCCAATTGATTGATGATTGTGTTAATTGGAAGGCTGTTGAATTTTAAGTTCTTGGTCAACTTTTGAATTTCATTTTCTCTAATATTTATGGACCACAAAACAACGTTTCCAAGGAAACTTGTTGGCTTTCTTTAAAGAGTCTCAAATCTCTATTCTCTAAGTCACTATGGATTTTTAGAGTTGATTTCAATTCTATCATCTCCCATATCGAGCGAACTGGCAGATTGGGTGTCATCTCCCAATATACCTTCAAATTTGCACAATTTATTGAGGACTGTGAGTTGGTTGATATCCCTCCTAAAAATGGGACTTTCACTTAGACGAATAGAATAATTGGAGGAAATTATGTTGTTGAACGTCTGGATAGATTCCTCCTTAGGGAAGATTGAATTCAACAAAGTATTTTATTTGAATCTAAAATCTCTTAGGTTGTGGGCTCTAATCACTGGCCCATCCAATTGATTAGTTCTCCATCTAATCCTTCGACATGAAGACCTTTCATATTTAAATTAATATGGCTTAAAAATCCTTCTTTGAAATCTCTCTTGGCTAAATGGTGGAACACCCATATTAATGGCTCCAAAATGTATAGAGTTGTTAGCAAGTTAAGGACTATGAAAATCAAGTTAAAGGAATCGAACTAACTGACTTTTGGAAATATCTTTAAGAAAAAAGAAGAGATTTAAGCCATGCTTGTTGCTATTGAAAAAGGATATCCAAGAAGATGGGATACACGACGAGCTCAAAGAAGAAGAAGAATCTTTAGTGGACTTGTTAAATCAGACTCTCCTCCAAGAAGAAATACACTGGAAGCAACAATCCAGAATAAAATGGCTCAAGGGGACCGAAATACTGACTTCTTCCATAAAACAACCATAACAAGAAGAAATATGAACATGATTTCCAGCATCTCTCTACCTTCGGGAGAAATTGTGACAAATCCCAAATGAATTGGGGTAGTAGTTGAAAGGTTTTTTAAAGATCTTCTTTTTAATTCTAGACTTGATAGATTTGCGGCTAGACTTAAAGTCCTTGATCAAATTCCTAGGTTGATTAATGATGAAGAAAACAATATGCTTATTGTTCTAGTTTTTATGGAAGAGGTTAAATATGTTGTCTTTTATTTCAAACCTAATAAATCCCTTGGCCCAGATGGCTTTCCTGTTGGGTTCTATCAAGCCTTCTAGGACATTGTGGGATTTGACGTGGTCGAAGTTGCTCAAGAATCTTTCTCTTTGAAGGATGTTCTCAAATAACTCAACACTGCCTTCGTTTCTCTCATTCTAAATTAGAAGATTGAAGGTACTTTGATTCCTACATACCTATTTCTATGTGTAATGTTTCTTACAAAATCATTGCAAAAGTTATTGCTAACCGCTTCAAAAATATTCTTCCAAGGATCATCTTGCTTGAGCAAGGGGGATTTATGGTCAGTAGACAAATTCTTGATGGAATCATAATTGCCGATGAACTAATCCATTCAGCTAAAAGGAAAAATTCTAGAAACATGGTCATCAAACTTTATATGGCCAAAGCCTTTGATAGAGTCAACTGGGAATTCATTATGGTTATTCTGGAAAATTTTAGTTTTGTTTCTTCTTGGAGGAATTGGATTTATGTTTGCATTAGCTCGCCCAAATTCTCATTCCTCATCAATTTGGAACCAGTTTGGTTCTTTAGTTCTTCCAAGGGTCTGCATCAGGGTGGCCCTCTCTCACCACACCTCTTCATCATTATGGTTGACTCTTTTAGTAGATGGCTTACACTCCTCGAAACTTGAGTGCATTTTCTGGTGTGCTTATAGCCAATGGTGCTCCCAAGATTACTCATCTTTAGTTTGTTGATGACACTAGGCTTGTTGGGATCACTTCCATTGAAGAGGCTCGATCTTTCAAGTAAGATTTAGATCTATACGAAGACACATATGATCAATTAGTTAATAAAATAAAATAAAAAAATTCTTCTTTAACACCATTAAAGCTTCTCAAATCATTATTTGTAAAATTTTGGAAATTGGCTCCAGATATTTTCCCTGTTCCTACTTGGGCATCCCTATTTTCCAAGGCATAATCTCCTATGGCCATTGGAAATCCACCATTGATAAAATCTTGAAGAAATGAGATATCTAGAAAGGTAAGTGGCCCTCCTTTATTGGTAGGATTCAACTGATATCTTCTTGTACTCAAGCCATTCCAATCTACATGATGTTTGTTCTTCCTATGCCTTCTAAAGTTTCAAACTGTATAAATTCAATCTAGACTAAGTTTATGTGGAGTGGTACAAGTGATGTAAAGAAGCTACCTCTTATTAAATGGGATAACCTCTGCCTATCAAAAGATTAGGGTGGAGTGGGTTTAAAAATAAATAAAAGAATGAACAAGGCTCTTGGGGCTAAGCTGGCTTGAAGGCTCTATAAAAAAAAAATGCTCTTTAGAGTATCATTCTCATGAAAAAATACTCGGATAATATAAAGCCTGAACGTATCTTTAGTTCTTATAACCACATTACTGGTTCTCATATATGGAACTTCATGACAAGTTCATTGGGAATTATCAAACTGTTGCTAAGATGGAATGTTGGAAAAGGCACTTTGACCCACTTTTGGACAGATGCCTGGATCCATAGCAAGCCCTTGTATAACTGTAATATTAGAAATCTTATGGATTGGTGCAAGAGAGATATTGGTGTCATGGTTAGAGATTATTTCAATCCCTCCATGAATGGGTGGAAGGATTTTCAGGTCCCTGCTCACCTGGATGATGAAAAGAAGACCTTAATGGATCTTCTCTTTCCTTTTCACTTTAACAACAAATGTGATGAGCTGGTGTGGATGGGTGCTAGAACTTGAAATTACAATTTCAAAGATGGATACATTGCTACTTTGTTAGTCGATGGGAGGGAACGTATTTCTTTTCCACATCAACAAGTCTAGTTTAAAAACGGGCTCCCCAAAGCTAATGCTTTCCTTTGACTGCATACTGGGATAAAATTGTGACTCAAAAAAATTTATAGAAAAAAGGATTTTAAGGACCCTCTTGGTGTATTCTATGTGTAAAGGCGGAGGAAGACACCAATCACCTCTTGATTCATCGTGACTTTGCTAGCCATCTTTGGAGACATTTTCTATTTAAATTCAATCTTACCTTTGTCTTTCCTGAATCCCTCAAGGATCTTTTGTCTTGTTGGTTATGTTGCTCGTACTCAAAACCACTAATTTAGATTTGGCATTCAATCCCTGCTTCTATTTTCTGGAATGTTTGGCTTGAAAGAAACCACATGATTTTTAACAATAAGAAAAGAGGATTAGAAACTGTCCTATACCAGACTATTTCTTTACTAAGAGAACTTCTTCAAGTCTGGCCTCCCAAAACTAGTAAGATCTTCCTTGTTGATAATATTGTTCTTCTTAATTAGAATAATACTTTGATTGCCATCCTTGATAAAGGGGTTGGTCTCAAAAGTAACAAGTGCATAACTTCTACTTGGGAGGCTCTTAATAGTGACTACATCAAGCTAAATTTTGACGCGACTGCCAAGTGCAACCCTAGATGGGCTGGGGTAGGTGATTTTTTTGAAATTCTTTTTGTTAGCCTATCTTAGGCTTTGCTGAAGCCTTTGGGAAGTGTTCTAACAACTATGCTAAATCTAAGGCGCTTTGGCGTGGTATTTCAATTGTGAAGCATAGAAAATGGGATGAAGTCCTTACATTGAAGGTGATTCACATGTCATCGTTAATGCAGTTCAGAAAGATTAGATAAATAATTGGTAGCTTTCCTGAATTATGGAGGATTATCATACCTCTCCCAATTTCTCACATTTTTCATAGTGCTTAATAAAGTAGCTGAAAAATTAGCCAACATTGGAGTTGATAGAAGCATTAAGAAATACCCCCAAAGCCTCATCATTTTTCAACCCAAATAATTATTAAATTTAATGGGCACTTTAATCAATCATGATATTAGCAAGGGGGCATTCGGTGGTGGCATTGAAAGGACAACACAATTGTCCTACACATTAAATATCCTAGTCCCATGATTATTTGGCATGTTGCCATTTGTGTCATATGTTGTTTCTTAATGACATTCGCATGCGAGTGGGGATTTAAGGAAAATTTGAGAATTTGGTGGAGCTCGTCTAACTTTTTCAGTGGTGAAATCTTGGGTTTGTTCATCCAAATGGAGGGAAAGGGAATAGTTGGTCCGGTTAAGCGTATGAGGCAGAGCTTGGGTAAATCGACTATAAAGAGCACTGTTAAAGAAATGGATGATCAACTGCTTCATTGTTTCTCTTTGGACGATGTGCATTTCTCCTTCTTGGGTTTGGTTAATGACCTGAAGTTGAGGGAGCTGTTGAATGTTGGACATATTTTGGATAAAGGTACTCACATTATTGCTAAAGAGGTAATGGAATTTTGGGTAGAACACTCTTATCGAGGGAATGGATGACCCCTAACTCATGCGTTGGATAGTGACTAACCTATTGTGTGCATAACTCTTGGCTAGGCTTGGGGAGAATATGGTGGTGGATGAAGTAATTTGGGTGATGGGTTATCCTGGTCAATATACTTCTCGGATGGAAACCCTAAAGGTTACACAAAGTATAGGTGTTCAAACTATGTTGCTTGCGGGTGAGCAATTATTTTTCTCTATGCGAAGAGATTGAACAAATGGGTTTTGATTTGATTATGGTCTTGGAGCAAATTTGGACCTTGTCTAAAGCCCATGCCTTGAAAAGCATCAACTAGGGTCCAAAATTGATGTTATCTGTTATGTTCTTGGGATTTCGGCCAACAAGTTTGAAAGATAGTAGCTGGAGGAATCGTTTGATGCGCTGGTAATGGAAGAGAATGCCCGATGTAAGGAGGATCCCTTAGTGGCTCCTAAAGTGGTGATTTCCAGCTCCTCAAAGGAGGCTACTTAGTTTTTTTGTATATGTCTATATTTTGATATTATGTAATTTTGGTACTATGTTAGTAACACCAACTGGGTTGCTTAACTTCATAACTATAACATGTTCTTAGGTTTATTTTGCTAAATATTAATATAGCTGGGTTATAAGCCCTTTTTTCACTTATAAAAAAAGTAATCACACAAGTTATAAGTTTGAAAAATCATTGTAAAAAAATTATAAGTTGGTCGTAGAAAAAAAAACATGAGACATGAATCTTAGGCTCACCAGCTTAGGTAATTGTAATGCCAAATCTTTCAAATCATTTCATTCCTAGTAGAGGAATCTCAAATTTAAAGATTATTATTGTCAAAGTAGATTGTACCTTCCTAAGACAAAAAAATATAACCTTTGTGTAGAATTTAGGGCATGCCTCTCATATATTTGTTAAAATATATAATTCAAGAAGTACAAGGTTATTGACAAGTTTTTTTTTTTTATAATTATAATATAATGGTTTTACATTGAATCAATAATACCATCTTAATAAATATATCGAGTAATATATTATCACAACTCAAATAACATAGAGACAAGAAGTAATAACAATTTACTATTGAGAAATAAAAATGGCATAATTGTGGTGCTAATGTGTAAAATAGACATGTATTTAATTAAATTATACAATACATAGCAAGTTGTTCAAAAATACATCCTTTTTCCTATTGATTTTGTGCATGATTTGTGTGAAGTGAATGTAGATTTTTTTATTATAGAAAACAGAAAGCTAGCAAACATTAATTTTATTGCTCTAATTATTATTTAATATTTTATTTTTAGAAATAAATTTAATAAATAATAAAAATTAACTTACCATACAATTTACATGACAATTGATTTTTCAGTAAGCCCTTCTAATAAAAATTTAGAATATTTTAATGCCTTTTAGTATTGAAGTGTAATTATAAAGTTCAATTTTTTTTAAGTGTAAATTTTTAATCACCCTTCTATGACAAGTTGAAAGATGTTTGAAGGGCATTGACGAATTCAAATTTGATCCTTGTTTGGCCGCCATGTTTGATAATTTCAATACATTAACTAAATTTGACTCTCTGTGTGCCTAAAAGGGAATACAACGTTATTCTTCATATGATTAAATGTGAAGGCCACCTATGCCTGTCAAATAATTTTTAGGTGACGATATTTTTTGAAAATATAAAATAATTTTTATTTTAATATTATTAATTTATATATATTTAATTATTATGCCGAAGGTGTTTCTTACAATAGGGAAGCCATTAGGAGTCTATGACAATTGCCAGGAGATCGGCGGGGCAATGCAAAGTACGTCGATGCCTGCATGAGTCAACATCCCACCGTTGATCAGTTGTAAGCCCTCCAATAATTCAATAAATTCTTTATGTGTCTATTTGGATTGAAAACATTTGTTATATGTGTCATTTACTTTAGCTTTCAAACACTAACTACCTACTATGTTATGTTATTAATGCCCTAACATAAGATTTTGTAAAGTGATCCGGAAATGAAAGTTCTAATTATTAAGTAATATACTAACAATGCAAGAGCATACTTTCTATGAGAAACGAATATAAATGTGATAAAAACTAAACTCTTCATTCACTAGTGAAAATGATCAAGATAGAGACGTTTAAATGACTAGGTCCACTTTCTACAAGTGTTGTATATATTTGTACGAGATATAACCATTTAAACATATAATACTTTCCCTCCATTTTGTATTTCCCAATATTTTTGTAATCAAGAGATTTTCCATGGAAATTCCCAAATATACATCTCTCAAAAACAAATATTAAAATTTAATATTAATATGGATTAAAAGTTTGAGGGTGTTTCACAAGTCGATTGGGGCGGGGGGGTTTTACAAGTGTCGGGAGATCGGCCGCCCACGTTACAACGTATGCTGACATCTGCGTGACTCAACATCCAACCGCTGATATGCGACGTCCGCATGGCTTGATTTGTGAGGACATTAGTGTTTGATTTATGTAATTGTTTTTGTTTCAGTCGAAAGATTGTAATGGACAATCCTTCTATGTTGCTTGGGAACAACTGGGAAAACCACCACAATGAGAAGATAACAAATTTTCACATTGTGCAGGCCTACTATGCCATTCATTTAATATTTGTCACCTGTCAGAAGGCTTCGAGCATGCCAAACAGGACAGGTCACAGAACCCGCTGAAGACCGCAAACATGCCAAAATTCACTAAATTCACAAAAGGATGAAAACAATGATACATGAACAACCTCTAAAAATTCGTTCATCAATGCATGCACGACCAAGATCAATTTGCCATCCGATTTTTAATGAATTTCAGCGTCAGGCACCCTTCATCCGTTACAAGCACAGGTTAAATTTGAATGCCACCTATGTCTGTTAAACATTATTTCCGTAACGATAATGTTTTAACACTGCCTTTCAAAAATACAAAACAATGGTATTTATTGTATATTTATTTAGTTATTTTAAAGACATATTTGTATATATTTTATAATTTATCTATAAATATACATAAAAATGACAATCAAATTTTAAATGTGCAAGTTATATGCGAAGGTTATTGCAAATATTTGCAAGTATTTTACGGCAAAAAGCATAAAAAAATCTAAACAACCATTAAATTCAACCTTTGGTTACAAGGGAACCCCTGCTGGTGTAAAATTTTTATTAGGCATAAGGGCCATAAATTAAATTTTTGGCACTCACATTGCATTTTTACACTGAAAGGCATTTTTTACAATGAGAAAGGGCATGTAGATCGGTAGCTTGAAATTCAAAGTACTTCAACGTCCTCCTCAACTCCACATCCAACCGTCGATTTGCATACAATGTTACGTGATTGTGGATGTCATTGTGAAGCCCTCTAAACGGGTAAGCCGCAAAAGGTTTCGTGCAGGGGTTAAATTTGACGCCCATTTTTGGCATTTTTTGTTATTTTTAACCATGGAAAAGGTAATATTTTTCCTACCCTGTTTCAAAGGATGGGAACTTTTTTTACAAAGTGTCATATTGATGTTCACTTTCTAAAATAAATTGTTTAATTTTTATATAAATATATCTCTACATTGAATATGAATTATTCGTAGAACTTTGAAGTCTCGCTAATAGACATATTATTATTACGAGGTTGAATGGTAATGATCTTGCTTTATATTACCAAGAAAGTTACTGTTGTATATATCTTCCCCCCCCGGGTAGATATAGACAAACAAGAGAATATGGAAATCAAAGAAACTCAGACCCTGATTTTTATGCGTCACCAATAGCCGAAGGCGCACGGAAATGGCGCAGATTTGAGTGTCGACATGACAGACCCTGCATGTAAGGGTATTATACGGATGCGGGGTCAAAGCACAATGTTGTGTCCCACTTATGTCCTAAAAACGACGAGTGACCAAGTTGGGCGGGAGGTTATCGTTCACGCGAACACCCCTTTCGCGTGACCCCCCTTCGCCTGAACTACCACGTAGGATGAAGAAACTAGTTCGCGTGAATGGGGGTTCGCGCGAACAGAACCCCTCGAATTCAAATAATTTTGCAGCGGTAAAGAGTTATATATAGAGTTTTGGGCGGCGAATTTAAGGTTTAGGGGGACTTGAAGGGGGGTTCACGCGAATTCACGCGAACCCCCCTTCACGTGAACCCCCCTTGGCACCTATGTGGCATGTGGCACAGTGTTTGGGTCCATTTGTGCCAAAAAGTGTCACTTAGTTGTCACGTAATTAGGGTTAACAAATGGAATTTTATGTAGCTTTCTAAAAATATAATTTTTATTTTTTAAAAATATGTTTTAGTATTTATTTTTTATATTTTGCTAACATATGGTATTTTAGGACAATCAATTGTACACAATCAACCCAATTTGAAAATAGCAAAAAATATCAAAAAAATTTGAAAAAATTAAAATTACTATTTATTGAAGTCTTATTCTTACCTATGAAAAAAAAATTCAATTTTGATATAAATCTTAAAAGTTATTGGCATAAACATTTATACGCCATTTATTTGAAAATATTTTTACTAAATAATTAATTAAAAAAAAAATATATGTCCAAAAAATATGAAAATGTTGACAGCACCTCAAAATTCAAATCTTAAACATATATCTAAAATTTCATGGTGAAAAAATAAATTTTCATTTAAAAGAACCAACCAGGGACAGTCATTCCTCTTTTATAACATAAGAAACAACGTATGAATAAAATTAAGAAAAAGACCGTTTTTTTTGTAATTTTTTTTAATAAAAAATTTACATGTATTCTACACTCTAAATACAACATTTCATTAGTTTGTGGAATTTCATGAATGTGTATGGTTTTATGGCTATTACCTTTAGAAAATCAATGAAACTGAAAATTCATGTTTATAATGGTACAAAACATACCAAAAAGTGAGACATTTTATTGTGCTTTTACCCTGGCACGCCTAGGGCGCACCTTCAGGAGGCGCAACATTTTGAGCGCTAACAAGAAGCAGACCCTGGCGCAGATATTCAAATGGCCATAACTTTTGACTGGGAGCTCAGATTCATGCAAGGTTATAATTTTCGGAAAGGGCCCTCTAATTGTTCAATTACGATCCTGCGAGGTGTTTAATTGGGTGAGACACAAATACTAGGGTAAAAATGTAGAATTAGGGAGTTAACGACGCACTAGAATGTGAGGGGCATCTAGGGTTTTCACCTACCACCATAATGAGATGTGGTAAATGCGGCTTAGAAGTGGTTGATGGTATTTTCATGATTTCCTGATCTAGAGAGGAAAAAAAACTTCCTATATGTTGAGTACAGGCAGGGAGCTTCTTTCAAAGGAGGTGCAAGTAGAATTCATCTTGAATGGTTGTAGGCCATCCCTCCAGTACTTCGCTAGGGTTGAAGATTTGAGCTCTATAAGAACCTCCTAAAATGCGTTGTAATGGCGTTTAGCCTACATATTAATTTGTAAGACGTTGTAACTGTGCAAACTGTCTGCAGTAGACAGAAACTGGCATTGCTGATTCAACTTGTCTAATACATAGCTCGTTTGTTGCTTGTTTTCTTCTAGTCTCTCTTCAGTAAAGGGGCGTGTCTCTGTGAACAATGTAGTAGACAAAACATACCTTCCTAAGAGTCGTCTGAGCCTAGTAACTGCATAGTGAATTTTGGGACATTTTAAGGCGAAGTGAAGATGAACGACCCAAAATTTAAGGTTCTTTAATGTCCTTCTCGGCTCTATCCTTCCAATCGCTCACCTCTTGCATGTTCAATGGTTGTTGTGACTGCAGATGTTCATGGTGACATTCTCCTTCTACACGAGTAAGTCGTGAATGGTTTCGTCCAGGGGTTAAATTTGACGTTTTTCCCTTGTCTCTCTAACCATGTCCCCGTGGTGGTTAAATTAGGATTTTATTAACTCGTATCAAAGGACTGAGAATTTTTTTTTGCAGGTAGTTTCAGGATTGCACGAACCAGCCTTCTCTGGAAATAAACTGTTTAATTTTTCATATAAATTTATGTCCCTACACTTGGAGATAGGTTTCCATGTATGTGCAATTAGAACTGGGAAGTTTAGCTGATCAGACATATTATTATTATGAGGTCTAAATCCAGTAACGATGCTTGAATTAATATTACCAATAATAGTTCCCTTTCCTCATCTATAGAATTATCATGTTTTTTTTTGGTTTGCAGCATGCAGAGAAGTAGTCTAGCTAGGCTTTAGACAATCATTGGTTGAGTCTGGTTGGCAACAACATTTTGTAAGTCTGTCATATTGGACTTTGCAATATTTACAATGCAACAAATTTGCTGCCCGATCAAAATGTCTGCATCCAACTATCTGGATGCCAAGTGAAATACACCTTTGATTGCTCTCATTACACAAGTGCTAATGGCAGGGATGAAAGGAAAATGACTTGTTGACAATGGCTTCTGGGATTCCAAGATACACTTTTAGTTTTGGGTGCCCCCACGAGCCCACTCTCTTTGCACATATGCACATATGAGGCGTTGTTTAACAAGATTATATTGAGCTATTTGTTCCAAATGGTCCACTAGGACAAGTAGTCATTACTTTACTTTTATGGCCTTTTGTATATCATGGTAATACATTCATTTCAAATGTCTCAAAAATATCGCATTTTCATTGAATTGGAGAAATCTTTACTGCACATAATGTCCCATTTGTGTTACTATTTTAGTCTTAGTTATGAATTAATTATGCCAAAGGCATTACACAAGTAGAAACCAGAGTCCCTTGTAATAGGTTGTCAGTATTTCATCTCATCCTATCCGTCCACACCCTATTCTATATTGACGACCTTCAATTAATTTGGGCCATCCACGTGTGCGTTCTAGGGTTTCAAAAATTTGTCTTGTGCCATTCTTCTAGCATGCGATTCCTATCGAAACAGACATTATTTCACCATATGTAAAAAATAGGTCTCTAACCCGGTCAGTTTACATAAACTAGTGCTATCCAAATGGCTTGTTGTTGCTGGGATGGGTGGTTCAAGGAAAAATTTAAATGCGTATTATTCATTATGAAAGGAAACACGAGAATGTACTCTGTAAACTCGAAAGATTCGCGGACTGCCTGCCCTCGACTATAACATTGCCATCACCTTCTCACCTTGAAATTAGTCCCTTTTTTTAATGTTCTACAATACAAAGTTAATGCATAGTTCTATGCATAGAAACACCAATCAGACATGAATGACGCCTACTGATTTGTGAAATAATAATGGTGAGAAAATCAAAGGTTCAAAACCACATGCATCATCTCCAAATCGAAGATCCTACACGAAATTTTTTTAAACATAGGTTGCAAATATATTTTTTTTCTTAATTTCCTTATTAAATAACATCAAAATAATTTCTTATATTTATAGTTTAATAAAAAATATGGCTAAGTGGGAGATTGAGTGAAAATAAAGTTACTTTTTTTAGACGATGTTTGGTAAACCAGTGCAAACTCCTTATTAACTGAGTTGTGTGTGCCTCTGATCTCTCCACACTGAAACTCGAACCTCATCATTGCCACTTCCATAAGTAACAACATGCTCAAACAATTGGGATTTATAGATGCATCCATTGTCAAATTGGAACAATTGCGAGAGGAGGATAATTGACAATTGTTTTGTTTCAATGATTTTCCACACAACTATCAAGCAATTTCACACATGACCATTGACCATGAAGCAACGAGGCATGTGTGCAGGGAGTGTGGAGGCCTTCCTTTAGCTCTCAAAGTGCTAGGGTAGGCCATGACTATCGTCACCCACTCAAATGAATGGGAATTTGCATTGAACAGTTTGCAGAGGCTCAGGTTGAGCTATGATGCTCAAGTGGACTTTGAAAATACAAGATCCTAAAATGTAAGCTTATAGCTCAAAATTGTATCAAGCCTGCTAACTAAAACTAAGCATCTAAGAATTGACCTAGGGGCTATTCGTCTACTGTACCATCCCTGCAAGCACTCATGCTTATCGCTTGTTTATTTGCAATTAATATAGCTTACAACTAAAAAGTATAGGTGCAAAGTGTGACAAGAAGTTAACATTGTGGTAGATTTTCCCTATATTTTAGTTTTTGCTTTTTAAAGGGTGAATTGTAAGCGAAATTGAGATGATAATTATAGCAAAACTAGCAAACATTTTTGGGTGGGAACAATCTGAGCCATGGAATAGATGTGTGACATGAAAGTATTTAATTCCCATAATTTTTTCCTTCACTTCCTATATTTTCTTTTTTCTTTTTAAAGGGTGAATTACAAGAAAAATTGAGATTTTAAATTATCATAGAACTAGCAAACTTTAGGTGTGAATAATGTGTGTTGTGGAATAGGTGTGGGATGCATAATAATTTAATTCCCATAGTTTTTATTTCCAACTTTACTTTCATGTTTTTCAGTTTATCTAAAAAATTAAAGGCCGCCCAATCACAAAAATTATCACTTTAAAAATAATAATAATAATAACAAAGTCCCCTTTTCCATTTTTTCATTCTAAATATTCCATTGTGATTAGTGCACATACAACTGATTTTTTGTGCCATACAACTTATTTACAAGTTAATGACACTGACTGGATGACCCCTCCATCTGGCTTATTATTAACACAATACATCGCTATTCATAAGGTCAATACCCTTTTCTATTTTGTTGACTAATGATAATCTACACTTCTTTCATCATGTCCCACACCTATTATGTGGCTCAATATGAATATTTATGGGGGAATACCTTTATTACATTCTTAATTTATAAAGACAAACCATAATCATAAATGAGCATGAAATCGACAACATAATGAACCTCAATGCAAATTTGTTGTTTTTTATATATGTTGGCTTCTAGATTAAGTAAAACAATGCAAGTTTACCTTTGAAGTGTTCATTGATAATGCCTTTCCTTCTAGCATATCTCCAACCTATATTACCATGATTCCTTGCACAATGTATTCCTTTTCTCTTTCGAACACTTGACACAAAATACACATGTTACATATGTCCCTCGTCCTAAGAAATATGGCTTCAACTAAATAGTTCCACCTAATATTATCCTCTCATAATTGCTTCTCCACCCTCTAATACCCTCTTCTACACCCCTCCTCTTTTTTATTTTTTCTTGCTCAAAATCAACCTCATCTTAGACTATTCCTTTGGTGTTTACATCGCACATTTCATGTACAATTTCTAGTTTTTAATACAAATTTATATGTGATAGTTATTTTAAATATTTTATAATTAAAATCATGATTTTAATTTTTTTTGGATTATGGTAAAAAGTGAGGGTTTTGAATGGACCCACATCTATGTTACAAAAGGCCTCGATCGGCCAGATAAACTTGATAAAACATAAGAGTAGCTAGTCTAATGACAAAAAAGAAACCATAATCCAAAAAGTTCAAAATAGGCACACACCCCGGGCTACATAGGTAAAATATTTTTAAGATCATTAACAACTTCCATCACAATAGGATACACAGTTTTGCCAACAAAAGTTTCAGCAACACTTAACACTTCCTTGCATACATTTTGGAAATGGAGCCAAGTTTCATCCGTAGAGTCTTTCCATTTCTTAATGACATTAAAAACTTTGTTAATGTGACCAAAAACTCCATGAATCAGCTCCAGGACAGTTTTATCATGCTTGCCCACATCAACATCCAGGTTGGCCACATCCTTAGCAGCATCCTTTGCAAGATCCTCAACAACGTCCTCCTTGGCAACATCCCCAACAACTTCCTCTACAACATCCTCCTCAACATAGTCTTCACCATCCGTCGCATCCTCAGCTTCAAAATCAGATTCCTCCTCAACCTCATCAGAGTCATTCATTTTTTTCACCAGAGCCAGAAGGAATTGGGGGTTCCGGGTAGGCATTATTAAGTCTGAGCAGAATCTCGGGAATTAGATCATCTTTCACAAAACCCGAAGCACCCACAGAACCAGGAGACGGGGAGACACGAGAGGGGGGGAAGCCACCACCGGGGAAGAGGCAATCAGGCGCGGGGGCGGAGAGTGAGCAAGGGGAGAAGAAGCAACATCACGATGACCAGTAATTTCAACTTCCGGGTCAGATGAAGGCAGGGGATTCAGGCGGCGAGAGGTGGGGCAGGAAGGAGGCAGAAGAGGGGGCGGCGCCATGAGCCAAACCAACGATAGTGGGAAAACGATTCAAGGCACAAACATCCGCAACATGCTTAAAAACAAGATAGATTAAACCTTGATGAAGTAAATTAGCTTCACCTACTCGAGCCTTATGGATGAACAAAACCAAAGATTGGTAAAGAAAGTTGGCTAAGTTCACCTTACCACCATTACGGAAGTGAGCCAGAATGAAGAGTTGGGGCTTGTAAACCAACTTGTATCTTCCCTCCAGAGTAATGTACCTCATAATCTGCTCTGCAACTCGATCCCAGGGCTTCTTAAGAGAGGTTCGTTCATAACCCGATTTGTAGATGTAAACTTTCTCTTTTCTTTTAGCCAAAAAGGTCTCCATTTCCGCCTTTAAGGACCTCTTAAAGTAGATATCACCATCGTTGGGGAGTCCCGTAGCTTCAATTATACTCTCCACCGAGATTTCAAACTTAGTTTTGCCCACTTTAACATGGCTCTGCTTCCAGGAAGACAGAACACTGCTAGACACCACAACGGAGTGCCCTAAGAGCCTTTCAATGAACGTCGCGACCCCCTTCTCCTCAAGAATTTTCCAGACCACTTCATCCTTTTAAGTTCTTCGCAATTAGCGGGCTCTAATTGAACCAGAGCGCCCCCCCCCCCCCCCCCCTTTTTTGCAGAGACAAGAAATTGAGGAAACAAATGACTTGAAATAAAATATTTCCACGGGTACAAATAAACAAACCCGAGCCCCTTTGACACGTGCCCACCAAAAGAGGGATTGTTTACAATTATGATTAAAATTCTTCATTAATGACTCAAAATTCGAATGTTCAGCTTCCTGCGTGCGACTAATAAAATCAAGAAAATAATCTTTCGAAGCATCATAAATGGAATCGTCGCCGGCGATGAGGAAAGCATACGGCTAAAAAAATCTAAAACCCAAATAATCATGAGAAGTGGTGCATACATAAAACTTGCTTAAATTAGCTCTTTTTAGAGTAGTCATCCTTAAAGGATTTTAGCAATAATTCTGGAAGATTCCCGATCCATATTTGTTGTTTCTGCTAAGAGACTCCAATATTAGCAAGCAGATCGGCCACTTTATTTCCTTCCCTGAAAACATGTTGATATTGAACGTAGCTAAATTGAGATTGGAGGAGCCTGATATCCGATATGATACTGCTGATAGTCCAACTAGCAACACCCTTGATATTAAGGAGATTAATCAAATTTAGGGAGTCGCTTTCCACAATTATGTTGATCCTGCCAAAATTAGTGGCAAGTTCTAGACCCTTTAAAATGGCCAAAGCTTCAGCTTTGTGGTTTGATCCCAGGTAAAAAAAGGAAGCAGAAGCGGCCATCAGTTGTCCCAATTCATCTCTAATAGCAGCACCCCCACCAGAAATGCCCGGATTACCTTTAGCAACCCCATCAGTGTTGACTTTAAGCCATCCTAATGGGGGAGAGGTCCTGGCAGTAATAGCCCTTAAAGTTGCAGAATTATGAGGCTGAAGGGGTATCTGAAGTTACTACAACCACTGTTTATCCATGCTGAGAACAATTTTACATTTATGTTGTTTCCAAATACAAAAATTCAGATTTTCTTGAAGACCTATTGTCAACAAAGTGAAGATCTGCTAGGGAGTACTATGTTGATCCTTAAAAATTCTCCTATTACATTCTTACCAGATGTTCCATAACGTATGAGGAAGGAGCAATTTCCAGGCAAGATTGACAATTTGATGTTGAAAGAGGGGCACCCATTGACTGATAACTCTGAGATGGACTTAGGAAAGACCCAAGACACTCCAAAAATATTAAGGAGACTCCAAATAGAGATGGAGAAATTACAATGAAAGAGTAAATGGGCCGAAGATTCAATAGCATTGAAACACAGCACACACCTTGTAGGTAGAGAGTAACCCCTCTGTTTGAGGTTCTCTCCTGAGAGGAAGGCATCTCTGGAAGCAAGCCAAGTGAAAAAACCTAGTTTAGGGATAACCTAAGGCAACCAAACTTGATGTAGAGCAAGGCCCTCCGATGTGAGGGAGAGAAAGGTAGGAATCCTGAACAGAAAATGAACCAGAAATAAAAAGAGGCTAGATTCTGACATCCTCCATAAAATAAATGGGTAAGAAGTGTTACATCAATAAAATCTTCAATTTTTTGATCAATTAAAGTTGATGACAGCTCGCTTGCTCCCAAACGGTATGGACCAACATGGGTATAATGAGGATCTATCAATATAATTTGATACATAAGTACCGCAAGTTCTAATTAGCCTTGATCTTATAGGATCCCAGAAGGGGTTAGAAGATAAAACATTGTCTATGATCCATTTGTCAGTCCAGAAAGGTGACCTTATTACCATTGCCAATTTTCCATCTAGTGCATACCTAAATCAAATTTCTAGTGCTTTCGATGGAGTTCCAAATAGTCGAACCATTTGGAATTTTTTCATCATAGAAGTCCTCCACTGAAGAAAGGTATTTAGAGATCATCATTTGAGTCCAATAGGCTTTTCCATTTTTAGCAATTTCCCAACCTAATTTTGCGAGCATGACAACATTCATTTCAATGATTCTAGGTAAGCCCAAACCCCCTAAAGCAATAGGTTTACATACCACTTTCCATGAAACTAAGTGGATTCTCTTTCTTTCTTCTAATCCTGACCAAAGGAATTTTTTTTGGATTTTTTCAATAACAACAGCCACAAAGGTAGACATATTCAGAAAAGACATAAAACGAATCGGTAGATTATGTAAGGTGGTCTTAACTAGCTATAGATTTCTAGCCTGAATGAGGAGGGAGCCTTTAAAGCCAACAAGTTTCTTTTTGAATTTATCAATAATAGATTTCCAGAGGCTCTTAGTTTGTCTTCCTAGAAAAAGTGGTAGTCCTAGGTAGGAAGAGGGGAGATCCATAATACTGCATCTAAAAATGTCAACAATCTTCCTATGTCTGATGGCAAGGGTATTAATAAAAGTAATACTACTCTTCCCAAAATTTATTTTTTGACCAGAAGTTGATTGATAGAAATCCAGTATTCATTTCAAAACATTTGCTTCTTGTACTGCCTATAGTTAGAGATCAATTTGGATCACATAGACTTAAGTGTTAGGACAACAAAGGTATTATTCCATTCCTTTAGTCAAAGGTCTTTTTTCTGAAACTCTACAATAACTCATGATATCATATTCAACAATGTGCCAGAAAGTTTGAAAAAACGCCGCAGGGAAACCATCAAGGCCATGCGATTGATCACTTTTCATATCAAAGACAACTTTTCTGATTTCTTCCACTGAAAAGGGCTATGTGAGTTTGTCATTCATAACATCATTAATCAGTTTAGGTATATGTTGGAGCATTTCTTGACAATCCTCTTCACTTGGGGGAGGGCCCTCATGCAAAATATTAGCATAATAATTGATTAATTCAACAATAATTTCTTCATATTTATTTATGTATGTGTCATCCACAGTGACCAAATCTTTAATTTAATCTCTGCTCTTATGTTTCGTAGCAGTCATATGGAAGAATTTCATATTTTGATCTCCCTGCTAAAGCCATATGACTCTAGACCTTTTACACCAATAGATTTCTTCCTCGGCAAGAGTATTATGGTAGTCACTGAGAAGGGAGAGCTCCTACTGATGAAGTTGAGGGGATATTCCTTTCGAGTCAATCTCCTCCGATATAGAAGCAAGCTTAAGAGTTAGAAAATCCTTTCTTCTGTGGATATCTCCAAAAACCTGAGTTTTCCAATTCTTAAGCTTATTCTTGACAAAATTGAGCTTATTAACAAACCTGTACATGGTTGTTCCTAGATATCAGTCTGCCAACAGTCCTTAATAATATTTTCTTACTGATGATTTTACAACCAAGACAACTCAAAATGAAATGGGGGGATGTTTCGAGCATTGAGCTTGTGAGGCAGTGAGGAGAAAAGGGCAGTGATAAGAGGATATCTTTGGCAGAGCCTACAAGTAGAAATTGTTATAGTGAACAATCCAATCCATAGACACAAGGAATCTATCTAATTTAATTTAAATGTGATTGATTACGAGTCATCTGTTTGACTAGGTATAGGTAGCTCTGTGAAGATCAATATCAAAAAATTCCCCCATTCTGATAAAGTCAGCAAGGGCTTTAGAGATATTAGTGATGACACTGGTTCCTCCTTGTTTCTCAGATAGATATAGAGGAGTATTGAAATCTCCAGCTATAAGCCACGATAGGTGTTTACAGGAATATCAAAAATCTAACAAATGTTTCCAAATTTTCTCTCTCTGAGTTTTAGTGTTAGGAGCATATATATTTACATCAATCCAACCCATATTAGAACCAATCTCTTGGAAGAACATTCCCAGAAAATCGGGGGTTTTAATGATACATTACCCAAAGAGAATATTCAGATTCTAGAAAGTGTACAGACCTCTAGCATTACTATTATACACATGAGAAAAAACAGAGGCATTGGGCCAAAACTTATGAAGCATATTCTCCTCTTTTAATTTGGTTTCTTGTAGCATCAAGATATTGGGATAATGTTTGAGTCTAAAATCCTTGAGGATTATTTTTTTATAGGGAGCGTTTAATCCCCGAACATTCCAAGAGAAAATATTCATTTCCTTGATTTTGGCTTACCTCCACTTGGGATGGCAAGTACTCCCTGTGTTCCTTGTGCTATATTAAAAAATGCTTCCTCCTGAAGCTTTGCTTAATTTATTTGTCTCCCTTTAGTTTTCTTAGAGCTCACATCAATTTTTGACTTAGTGTTGTTTCTAGTATTCTTTGTAGGACTACTATCAACTAAAATTGAAGCAAAAGGAAAGATGACGATGTTCTCTTGAGGGGGGGGGGGGGAGTGAGTAGCAGCAGGGGTCACAGATGGAAAATAAGGAACAAAATAAAGGAAAAGCTCCAAAAAATCACAAAAGGAAGGGGAGGAGCCAAAGAGGGGGAAAGTAAGAGGAAGGTCCAAAGAAGGAGAGGAGGAAGAGGATAAATTAGAAGGAGAAGGTAGGGAAGAAGAGGGGTGATAAGGAGAAGACCAATAAGGGGAGGAGGAAGCAAAGGGAAGCGGAGCAGAGACACTCGACAATAAAGAGGGAACCACCAATGGGGAAAGAAGAAGTAGGGGGAAGTTGAGCAGAGACAGACAAACCCACCAAAGGGGATGAGGAAGGAAAGGGAAAGAGAGCAGAAAAAGATGGGAGAAATCTCTCCTTTGAAAGAACATAAAATGGGTTATAAGTACTAACAACATTTGTAGTTTTGGGTATGAACTTACCTTTGTACAATGGTGATGGAGCCATCTCTTTAGTAGTTTGGGTTGGCTTAGATGGGAAAGCTTGTGCACAATGTCCAATGCTTTTGTAATTGGAGAAAGCTTAACGAATATATTCATATTCAATTGGCTGTACCCAAGTTCCCATCTCAGAGTGAAGATCAATGGAGGACAACAGAGGTGAACTAATGTCAGTGTTGATACAGAATCTGGGATGTATGAATCTGGAGCCCGCCTTAGCAGCTTGATCCACTACTAGTAGAAAACCAATGGATCAGGCTATGCCTTCAATGATAGCAGAGTACCAAAACTCCAAGGGGAGGTCAGGAGATGTACCCAGATCGGATCCTGGGACATAGTTTCAGTTTTAGTGTTGAATCTGGGCATCCAACGACAGATATAAAAGCCTCTCCTTCCAAAAAACCATGGTCCACCTAACAGGGCACTGGAAAAATCTTCTTTATGTGAGAAAGTAAATAACATGAAACCATTGGAAAGGGAAACAATATCAACTGAACCATAAGGAGCCCATTTAATATGTACCCATTTACGAATCTCTTCCAAGGGCGGTCTGGGATGCATAAGTTTTCCTATCAACGATAGTTCCCTAAAGGCTTGCGTAGCTTCAGTAATCGAGGAAGGGGTTTGTAGAGACAAAGTCCCATCAATGCTCTGAGGGTGGAGTTCTCCAAGGTCAGTAGAATTCAAAGTGCTAACAAGGACGTCAGCGGAATCAGGAGTCAGCCCAGTTAGATCCGCTATCAAAGTAGGTACCAGTCACTGCAGAATTTCTAAAAATTACAGAGTGGAAAAAAAGTTTTTTTTAAAATGGGAATTAAATTAAATTCCTAATTCTTTAACTCAATATTATTTTTTATTTTCATACTCATATTACTCATACTTATTTTTTCATTCTTTTCTTCGTTTCTCCTAATCTTATCCATAAGATTTTCTTTTGTTTTCTCCTCTATTTTATCCACCTCCAAAGATTCTCTCCATAAAGTAAGAAATTATAAATACTTGAGGTAAATTCTAATTTAAAGGTAAATAAAAGTAAGACTTGGTACTTTTTCAAGAGTTGAAGCTCCATATGGTCTCTTCTCTTACATGTTTTATTAAATAGTTAAATCACATTACATTTATTAATGTAGTCTTTTCCAAACTTTGAATTTAAAGGGAAAATTAATTTGATGTTAATGTTAGTCTTTTCAAAAATATTTTGTGTTCTTATTAATTCCTTGGCAAAACACTATATTTTTAGCCTATTTCATTAATTCAATAATTTCAGATTAATCATATTTTAGATTTTTTTTGCTAGAGCCAACATTTCTAATGTTTAGATATTGAATATATCAATTTCCAATATTATAATTATATAATAAATTATTTATCTTTGTATGTATTTGTTGCTTTATAATAATATAACCATCTTTAGGCCTTATTCTAGTACACAATTTTTTATTTTTTCCAAACAAATATTAAAAACACGATATTTGGCATCATATTTAATAACATTAAACTTAAAGAAAAACCTGCATTTATTATCAAGATTTGATTGGATATATGAAAAAATAATTTTCAACTACAACAATTTTTTTATATTTGTAATCACATTTTTTATCTTTGTATTTGTTGGTGACTTTACAATGATATGACTATTTAGAAATCTTATTCTAGTACACTTTATTTTTATTTTATTCCAAATAACTATAAAAAATATTACATTTAGCACTATATTTAATGACATTACATCTAGAAAAGAACTTGCATTTATTATTAAAAATGTCATTACATATACGAAAAGACAACTTTCAACTATTGATAATTTTTTATATTTTATAATCATATTTTTCCAAAAAAATATAAAGCAATTACAATGTTGTAAAATTTCTCAAAATTTTGTTAAAATTTTGAAAACTTAATATATATATCTTAAGTTATATTAAACCTCATATTACATAAAAATTATTTTTTATGTACAAATTTGATCATTAAAATTTATTATTAGATTATTAATTTTTGGTGTTTTCATTCATATATGTTTAAGTCGTCTTATAATGAATTTTATGAATAATCATGTTAATTACCATAAATACTATACCATTCACTCAAATTAAATACTTCTATTTTTTAACCAATCAACACTCAAAAATTTATTCTTCTTTCTTATGTTTAATTTTTCAATCATTTTTTAAACGAATACAAAGTATTGATTTTTGTTAAAGTGTTTGATTGACCTTTGCTTTTGAAGTGACTAATATCATGTCTTATGACAAAAAAAGTTTTCTGATATTTTCAAATCTACAAAAATGAGAATTTTCATGCGTCCTAAATTTAAAATGAATGTGATAGAATTTAAAAGGTTGTCATACGAATTCAATGCATGGAGGAACTACTTATTAATCACATTTAATTGAACGTGAGCTTATTTGTAAAAATTGTAATCTACCTACAGAAAGCCTCCAAGATTTATAAGGTTGAAGGACCACTTATTAATTGTCCCGCCTGACAAAACAATGCCCATATGGCTTTAACCACCATATGATTTTCTATTTAAAAAGTAGCGAAAACAAAAATATCCAGTATAAAATCCTCGCACCAATACTTATAGACATATCACATAATGACTACTTAAAGAAAAATTCACGTTGAATCAGAGCAACATTATTGTAAATGTTCAATAATTGAGTAACATCAAAGGTTATCCTCTGAATTAATCATCCCTCAAATTCATTTCTTACACAATTACTTTCATTGTTATATTATTGCAATTATTTAAGCATTATACTTATACGATTATGCACACTAGTTCTTGTTCATTACCACTCAAAATGTCAATGCTTTCTTAATGCCCAGTTCATTTATAGTAGTAATAACCTTTTCTACTATATTTATATATATTCCTTGACCATATAACAAATTTTGTTGCAAATGGGAAAACCTGACACAAATTCTAATTGGTTACAGAGTTTCTTATTATTATTTCATATTATTCTTAACAAGAAATTTAAAATGATATAAATAAATCATGCCTCACTATCTTATTTGCTACAACAAATGTAGAACAACTACCATGAGGCTAGAACTTGCCGCATCATGGCTCTTGTTCTTTAAATTAATCAGTCATAATAGGATTTATTTGTATTATTTGTAGATTGGGGCTTATTAAGGTGAAATAAATTTGTAGCATATTTTTGGTGGGAGATTTAGATAGGGAATTTTTTAGAGTTGTTTATTGTGTTAAATTGTCAGAAACAAAGTTATTAACAACCACAACTAACTCATTATGGAACACCAACGCCTAGCTTGAGACACCATTGCCATGGGTCATGCGTGGCCCTAGTGTAGTCATGTGAGATGTTCAACTAGATCTTTGGTAGGATAAATTTAAACTATTTCACCAAATGTAACAAATAGACATCCATTGAGGTATAATAGGAAGCGTTTTTTTCTAAATGTTGTAGTTGTAGGTGCCATATTTGATATAACGGTCAAATGTGGAAGCATACATAGTGCATGTAAAGTGTTTGACTACCCCAGAGATATGTCATTTGATAGAATGCAATGATGTTAGGGTATTCACAAAATGGAGTTGTTGACAAGGATTTGGGAACATTTAAATGCCACAAATGAGAGCTCTAGTAAAAGGAAGTCAAGTGTTTGACCCAATAACGAAATGTGATATCTTAACATTTATGGTTGTTTACACTTGTTTATGTTTTATTACTATAAATAATTAATAATTTCATCGCTTTCTTTTTAAGTTTCTTATCGGTCATTAATAAATACTATCATTGAGATTTAGACAAGGCACTTCTAGCAATGCCTTTTCTATCAGATTACTAGAAATACAATTGTTGGAAGCTGCACCATGCTCACTTTGGTGCGCCAACGCCTAACTTGATCCACCATTTTCATAGTTCATGAGTGGTCCTATTGCATTCGTGCGAGCTTTTTGACTCGATTCTCGACATGATCCATTGAAATTGTTTCACCAAATGCAACAACTAGACATCCATCAAGGCATAATAAGAAGTGTTATTTTTTGGATATTGTAGTTGTAGGTTCCATTTTTGATACACATGTCAAATGTGTCTAAGAACACATGGGGCATGTGAATTATTTGACAGAATTCCCATAAGAGTTGCCATTAAATGGAATGCAAATGTTATTAGGATATTCAAAAAAAGGGGTTGTTGATAAGGCCTTAGGAACATTTAAATGCCATAATGGGGACTTTAGTATATGGATATCAAATGTTTGACCAGATTATGGAACATGATATCTTAACAAATTGATGACCCTATACACATGTTAATGTTTTTTTATTATAAATAATTAATTATCTCATAGATTTCTTTGTAAGTTTCTTATATTTCATTGACAATTGATGTCATGGAGTTTTAGACAAGATACTTTATGATGTTACCTATTCTGTCAAATTTCCATAAACAAATTTGTTGACAACCATGACCTGCTTACTTTGGTGCACTAACGCCCAACCCAAGACATAGTTGTTAAAGGTCATGGGCGACCCTGTTTCGGTCATATAAGTTTTTAGAATATATCACTTATAGGAACCATTGAAACTATTTCAACAAAGACAATGAACACACTTCCACCGAGGAATAATAGGAAGTTTTTTTTCAGGTATTATAGTTACAAGTTCCTTGTGATATATATGTCAAATGTGGAAGCATACATAGGGATGTGAAGTGTTTAGTATAATTCCCTAGAGAGTTGTCATCTGATGGAATGCAATGATTTTAGGATATTCATAAAATAGGGTTATTGATAAGGCCTTAAGAACATTAAATTATCAATGACTTCCAAAATGGGAGATTTAAAAGATGGATGTCAAGTGCTTAACCAAATGATGAAACATGATATATTTTCATGGCATATCATAACTGCAACTTTTAGCTCAGCCATAGTAATCCTCAAGACACATACTTTGAACAATTGAAGATAACACACATGTCACTATAAACTATAACTCCAATAAACTCATAATTGTTATCCCCGGTGCTCAGATGTATTTAACCTATATTTGATTGATAATATTTAAACTTGTCCTATTAATTTCCACACTTAAAATATGTGTCAAAATTTATTCTTAATAATGTTTTTATGTTTTGAATTATTCTTCACTTTCATTTTGTTTGTGGTTCTCTTTATTGGCTCTACACTTATGTTATCAAAACACATAGTAATATGTAATTGTAGAAATCCCCAAAAGTTACAATGCCATTAACAAGTAAGGATTTTTAAGGTTGTTTGCTCTGACGGAATATTTTTTTTAAATAGTTTAATGCTTTTAGCTATAACTTAGAACCAAGGGAGTGAAGGGATCCCACTTGAGTACATCCAAAACAAAAACACCCCTAACAACTTAACCAGACCAACCAAGACCACAAAATCCTGTAAACTAAGCAGGAACTGAAAGAACCTAGAAGTGACTACTACAAGAAAAAAACAAACCCATACACTAAAACATTAAGCTAACTAACTGAATGACTTACACTAAAGAAGATGAGCGGCTAGGGCCCGCTGATTTCCTACCCCCAAAAAATGCACTATCTCAAGTAGTTTGAAGCAAAAAATTATACATAAACCTCATCTTTCTTCAAAATTTTGCCACTCCCTCGAACTCGAAGACCATCGGTGCTGAAAGCTCTGACAGGTATAATTTTGCGAGCTTTCTACCTTCTGAGAGCCCAACAGAATACACCTCATGGAAATTTGACGTAAATTTCATAAGCAATGTGTTCCTGGCTGATAGAACAACAATCACTCATTGAGCTTATTCTAAAGCCTGCCCCTCCCTATTTACGACTAATGATTAACTAAAATTGAACTAAACCTATGGGAAAGTATAATAATAATTAATTTGAATAGGAGGACTAAAATGATGTAAAGATGTACGAAAACAATATAGAATAACTCTAAATAATTATGCGAAGTGAAATAAAACCCTAAATATGAAATGAAGTAAGGGAGAATGACTTAGCTGATTAAAGAAGAATGTCGTAGGTTGTTGCAGGTTTGATTGTAAATTCCAAGTGTAAGAACGGTCACTCACAAGTCTCAAAAAGACTAGATCTGGAAGATCTGAATAGATTAAGGTGCCTAGGAAGGTACTGGGGCACCTCAGGGTGCCCTGGTATGAGAAATAAGTGCTTTGGTATCTGTAAATGCTTAGAACTTGATCTTCACAGGGTCATAAGGTAATCTAGAATATTTACTATTTGTCACTCTGGATCTATCAAGCCATGTCGAATGTGTTGAATAATGAAGTGATGACTTACAAGAGAGAAGGAATTATCAAAACCATAAGAAAAATAAAAGATGCAAAATGAATGGGTCGAATTGACCTTAGTCACAAAACTAGTGGTCTTATCACCGAGTGCTGCACTACATTTCAAACCTGGAAGTAGTTTTGGTGTGTGTTCATGTCATGCCCTAGGTGCTCTTATGTCAGTTTCACTTTGTGAAGTAACGATCAATACTAACTACAACATGTGTGTATGGATTAGAATAGAATCCCCCCTATAATATGTGTGTTGATGTAGATCTCCTAGCCTTGGTGCATGACACTATGTGGATGAAAGTGATGTAATGGATGTAACTCTAGATAGAGTGATAGTAGTAGTGATGCTAGGACCCTCATTATGGTCTCATAACTTTATATTTATAGGGTTCTCTTGCTCTAATTTTGTAATTAATCCCGACATGACCGACTAGGAAAAAGATAAAGACCAAAAATGAAAAGAAAGATCCAAAAAAGAGACAAGAAAGTCATGAAAGGATTAGGGCACCCCGAGTAGGACCAGGGCACCTCAGGGCACCCTAATACATGCCTGGGCACCCTTTTTTAGGCTAAAACGATGGGACAATTATGAAATAGCTGGGCATACTAATAAAAATGTGTGGGAGTAGCGAAATAAAAGAGAAAATAAGATGGCAAAAGGTGGGATTATTTAGTACTTTATTCACTTAAAAAACCTCTAAACAATAATATGAAAACCAGGCTAATTAATGCCTAATGTGCAAGATTTTGTGACTACATTTTTCCCCCACTTTATGTTGGTGAGTGGAACACTCGGTAACATAAAGTAGATAAGAAGTGTGTACCTGATTTCCATGAAGAGTGTAGAAGAGACATGATGATGGACTAGACTCAAGTGTGGAATGAAAAAAAGAAAAAGATGGAGGAGCATGGAATTATAAAGATGAAAAATGCACATAGAAAGTGATGAGAGTGATCCTAGGGAAAAATGTGTGTGTAGTTTTTGCGATGTATAGTGTACTTGTATGGTTAGTAAAGGCACGTGCTGTAGTGGTGTGTTGTCGTTGCGCCATCATCATCATCATTGTTGTTGTTGCCCCCAATCTGAATGCTTGTTTCTCATACATCCAGACCTGCAAGGAGAAAATGATCAAGTAGTCAAATATGTATGTATGTAAAAATTCTATGTAAAATATGCACGTGTATAGAAATGTGTAAAATACACAAATGTAAATACGCAAAAAGGGAAAATGTAAATAGAACATGTGCACCTGATCCATGTCAAGAGAAAGGGTGTAGAAGGACATCCTTTCTGAGTGATCTCACGCCACCCTGGCAGAAGAATTATAGGGAGGAAATGCTTTGTGTCCTTCAACCTTTAACTAATTCTGTTGAAATATTTGTGAAGATATCTTTGTACTGTCTTGGTTTTTTGGGGAATCCAATGCCAACTGGCCGAAGTAGTGCAAAGAGACACACACACTATAACCCATAAGCCTATAACTTCTTACCAGAAATGATAAGGACACCATGTCCTTTAAAAGTCATTGTGTATGGAGTTCTTAGACTGGTATGAACTCACTTGTTGTATGTAAACCCAAAATGCCAAGGGTAGAAAGTGTAATGTATTGAACCAATGTAAATATGTTGTGTTAGTGTGTAAAAACTCTCAATGACACCCTTCTCTTTGGGGGCACATGCGACGACGCTGAAAGGAGAATGTGACCCCAAAAGAGGACCTGCTGCACTCTGACTTGTATAACTCTGACCTATAGGGGGAAAGGGAAAATGCTTGGTAGAAACCAAGGCACACACAAAAGGGGATGTCTAACAAATACAAGTGTTAGTTTGAAAACACATGCATGTAATAAGATATGTGTAAACTACACATACAATGTAAGAACTAGCAAGCACAATAGTGTAAACACGCAAGAAAATAAGTAGGCCACACAAAGCGGGTTGCAAACATGGGACATCACTCATGATGTCGCAAGACATGCAAGGGTGTAATGGCCACAAAAAATGAACAAGTGTGCACACAAGCAAAGGGAAAATCCTGCATACAATGGTAAACAAAGAAGACAAGTGTAAAGAAAAACAAACATGTAGTCATGGAAACATGTAATCCTGCAAAACAATTGTTGCACATGGAATGCTCGTTAACATGTTAGAGCAATAACCAATATGTAAAAGTGTGTATGAGTAAGGAATATAAGATGCTAAGTACAAAATGAAACAATAACACATGTATAAGATGAATGTGAATGCCCCAAGTGACCAATATAGTAAGGGTAAAAGGAGAGCATCCATTCCACGTGTAGGAGTCCTATATCTATGATTACGCTAAACACAAGCATGAATGCACATGTGTGGATGATAATGACATATAAGAAATCAATCTAACATGTGTAGTAAAGTGATCATGTAAAATACTAGTAAGGAAAATTAAATGCAACAAGACAATGTAGTATGCAGTGGATGGATGGAATGATAGGAGCAACGTGCCCCCCGAGTGTATGGAAGTGTATGAAATGAGGTTAATTTTGTTTCCCCCATCAACAATCCAAAATGAACCATAAATGAGAGTACATCATCGAGAAATGGTCGAGTGGTGTTTTGTGTGTCTAGTGCACTGCGATGAATGTGTATGTGTAGTGGTGATGAAATGCGACATGTAGGAAGATGTGCATGAACCCTATAGCCAAAGAGTATATAAGGTATTTGTTGAATGGGAAAGTGATGATTTAGCCCTAAGCGTATATCACTATAATATGAACAGAGGAGTGATGATTTAGTCCTAAGGATATATCACTATAAGATGAATGGAGAAGTGATGATTTAACACTAAGTGTATATCACTATATGATGCTAAGTGGAATGATGATTTAACACTAAGTGTATATCACTATAAAATGGAATGATGGGGGGAGTGGCGATGTAACCTAAGGTGTTTACCACTACAAAATTATGTGATGAAGGCAGTGATTTATCCTAAAGTGTATACCATAACGATATGTAGCGATAAATGTGGGGATTATTTTGCCTAAAGCATATGTCACTAGGTGTAAAGATGTGGGAAGATGAAATGTGACATGGCAAAGGTAAAGGTCCATTTGACTAGTAGGCCCTTGGTAGTCGAGTATGGACTGAGGAACTAAAGTGCGTAATAGGGTGGTGGGTCAAGTGCATAGAACAATGTAGTATGCAGTAATGATAATATACATATAGGATGAATATAATGTGTAAATGCATAGTGTAGATAATGCAATGTAATGTGTGTAGGGTATGTATAATGTGTGTTATGCAATGTGTAAAATGTGATGATAGGCATAGATATGAATATAATATGTAATGGTTAAATGTAATGCTAGAATCATGTATGATGTAGACTAGAGTAATGTGTAGAGTATGGATGATGTATAAATGTGCAGTGTATGGTGTGTCTAAATATGTGAATACCCTAATGGATATAATGTGTAGAACTGAGTATAACGTAGAATGTATAATAAGCGTAGAATGGATAATGTATGATGCACGATGTATGATGAAATGCAATGTAGAATGCGTAGCGTGATGTGTGGGGTTCAATGTAATGGTAATACCTCAATATTCAAGTGTGAACCAAAGCACAAGAGTGAGTCATCAGGTAATGATGGTGCTAGAATGTATGATGAGTATGTGTATGCTATGAGATTAATGTATAAGAATACAAAAGTAAAATATGAGTAGATGCTAAGATTAGGGGGAATACGGGATGCTATGCCTGCCAAGTGTATGATAATGCGTGTGCTATGTAATAAATGATGTATAAGGGTGATGAAACATGATGGATTTCATTTAATTGATGATGCGTAAGAAGTATTAAAGTTTTATAAATGTGTGTATGTATAGGTGGTGATGTAATGGAGAAATGTAAGATGAAATGAGGTTCTTTATGGTAAAAGGCCCCTCAAGGTCTTATAAGAAACCCAAGAATATGAGTGTGTCATCAGGAGGGTAGAGTAATTAAAGTCACATACCAAAGGCCAAGTTTACGTGTGGTGTGACCTTGTTGGATAAAGTTTGTAGCAGAACTAGGTAGTGGCAGTGAAAGTGAAAATGTATCGTAAACACTAGGAGGGGGATCCGTTTTTTTGAAAAACTTAATTGGTTGGAGTGTATATTTGGGAAGAGGCCATGTTGCAAGGAACCTCAAGGGAGATTGTTTAGGTTTATCTGATGGTGTAGTAGACGACCTAGTAGGAGTGGTTTGTGAACTAATTTTGATAGGTGGTTGACTTTGTTGACTTACGGAAACTGTAGGTGATTGCCTAGGTGGCACTTGACTAACTGAAGAAGGTGTATGAGAAGCAGTATAGAGATGCTAAGTAAGTGGAGAAGAAACAACATCATAAATAAGATAAGTGCTCGTTGAACTAGGAAAAGGATCACTATGCACATGGGAGGGGTTGTCAATATCACTTATGTAACGAATAATAGAATCATAGAGAACTTCCTTCGAAAGATTAGGAGGAAGGTTACTAGTAACCACAAGATCATGTTTAGATGGATCTAGAGTAATCGAAGGAGAAAGATACTTAGGAGCCCATATGGGTGTAGTATGTGCATTAAAGTGTTATGGAGAAAATGAAACAAGACCTTCATGATTAAGATTATTGATTATGCGATGTAAAGTATGAAAATCATTGTTACTCTATCCATTGATTCGATGATAATGCAAATATAGATGACTTGGGTATTTTGCTGATAAATAAGGAGAATAATGCTACATATGTGGTAGAGTTATCAATTGATGACTAAGGAGTTGAGTAAATATTTCATGTGGCATGGTATTATGCTCAAATATAAGAGGCTCAGGGCATGGTGTGTCTTGAGGTTCATCTATATGACATGTAGTGGACATAGATTGCATATAATATGTGGAAGGATCACAAACATGTGATTGAGAAACATCCTTAAGCTGTTGCATTTTAGATCTAATAGATGTGATTGTTGATTCCATAGATTGCATAGAGAATGCATGTGATTGAGAAGCATCATTAACTTGTTGGATTTCAGATCTAAGATACGTGATCGTTGATTTCATAGATAACATAGAGGAAGTATACGATTAAGAGACATCCTTAGACTGTTGACTTTCAGGTTTGAGAGATGGGATTGTAGATTCCATGACATAAATTTTTTCATGTAAGGTCTTAATCGAGTCTAAGATGGGTTGGTTAGATGGAGGGTCATCAAGTTCATGGTTGACAAAGAAACAATGAAGCATGACAGTTAACTCATGTGGAGGAATATTGTCATCATAATATTGGTGTGTAAGGCACTTTGGAAAATAGCTTGACAAGTGGGACGTTTCTTAAGTAAATGAGATAAGGCGACTTGATGACCCATGATATGGGAAAATTAGGATCCTAAGTGTGAAGAGAGTCAGGTTCACCAAAATGATTAACTAAAATTGAACTAAACCTACCTTAATTTGCTATGTAATCAGTTGCAGAATTGGACTCCTTATAATTATGTCTTAAAATCCACATAGGAATATGACTCAGCCAATGAATAATATTACTAATAAAGAAATCTAAATTCTAAGACACCACTTTACCTCTTCAAACATCATTAATCACAACTTGGTAATCACCTTCGATAACCAATGCTTTATAGCTTACACTAACTATTAATTTGATCCCTTCAAGTAATTCTTGAGCCTCCACTTCATTGCTCGTTCCATCTTTTAAAGGAAAGGATCCCAAAATCACTAACTTGCCCTCCTCATCTCTAGTCAAGCACCTTGATCCCGATGTGCTTGGATTACCTTTTGATGCTCCATAAAAATTTATTTTGCAAAAGGTAGGAGGGGGTGGAATCCATCTCACTTGTCTCCTAAGAAGATATTTTTCGACCCTAGACAAACCCTTCTTGAGGATTGACCCCAGATCTAGTAGTTTTATTAAGGGCTAGGCTAACTGCAAGCGAGTGTCCAACAAGGAGAAGTGAGACATATCTTTGCACTTCACGCTAACATTTTCTGAAATGGAAATTTCAAGCCTTAAAAGTACTATAGATAAATATGATAAAGCTGCTTGAAAATTTCTAAGGTTTCTCTCCCACCAAATATGCCAAAGAATAAGGATGGGAGTGCAAATCCAAATGAAGAAAAATGAACCACCTTACCCTAACCTTGGCTAGGAAACAAAAATATCTCTTATATTCCTTCCCTACACCCAAGTAATGTCAAGACAAAGGCAGATCTAATTCCAACACTGAAGGAAAAATGGGAAGAACAACAAAAAATGATCAATATCCTCTTTGGCCTCTAGGCATAAAACACACTGAGTCAAACTGACATATCCCCACTTCTTCCTATGATCTTGCGTGACTATTTTTACTTTAAAAACAAACCAATTGAACACCCTATCTTTAGGAAAATTTTTAGAATCCAAACTTCCTAGCTAGTTGGGGACACCAACGCCTTCATTGGCCACTAACCATTTATAACCATCCTTAACCTAGTAAGAACCTGTTCTAGATCCCAACCAAATAAAAGAGTAATTTTCTAGAATACTGAGGGCCATATGTCCCAAGAGAGCGTACCTAAAATAATATTTAGAAAAATCCAAGATTTCTAAGTTCTCAGGATCTTTTTAGATGCGGACTGATGATCCATCCACTGCCGGAAAGCTGTAATCCACCACCTTTATTCCCCATTGAATCTTTGAAGCTTCCATAGCTTCATGGAGATCTTGATTTAATGAAAGGGTTGGGAATCCACTCCAAGAATCATCCCAGAAATTAGTTGAGGAGCCATTCCCAATCCTCTAGGAAGAAATATTAGAGAATACTTTCCTGTAGGTTATAAAGAAATTCCACTTGTGGGAGCCTCTAGGAACCTCTTGACTAGAAAGCACCATCTTAGGCCTTTCACCCATAGATACTTTTTTCTTAACATTAAATTGACAACACTGCAAGGATTGGAAAGGAGCCCCTAAATAATTTTAGCACCTAACGCCAAATTATGCTATTTGAGATTCAAAATACCTGCCCCACCACAAACTTTAGGAAGGGTTATGTGGTCCCAACTCACTGAATGAATTTTCTTCTCATAATTGTTACCTTTCCATAAAAATTTCCTGAGAATATTTTCTATTCATTTCATAACACTCGAGGGCAGGCTCATCGCCATCAACATATAGGTCGGAATAACGTTCAAAACCAAATTAATAAGAATAATCCTGCTAGAAAAAGTTATCCATTTACCTTTCCATCTCTAAATTCATTGCTCGATTGACCTCACCAAATTGTTCCACAAAGTGGACCACAAAGTGGATCTACCAACACCTAAAAAAAGGGGGATCCCTAAATACTTACGAGGTAAAGAGCGTTTCACAAACCCCAAAATATCTAGAATCCTCCTTTGAAGCCTAGGGGGTATTAAAAAATAAGATTAGCGATTTGCCCAGAATAATCACTTGCCCTGCCACTTCCGAATAGATATCTAGAATCACTCAAAAAATCTTAGCTTCCTCCACTATCAATCTACCAAAGAAGAAAGCATCATCAACGAATTGTTAATAAGTAATTGGATCCATATCAGCAGTTATCTTGAGGCCACTTATTTGTCATGCTAGTTGAGCCACCTTTAGAGTGCAAATGAGAGCATCCACTACCAAAATAAATAGAAAAGATGACAATGGATTGCCTTGCTGGATACCTCTATTACTTTTAAAAAAACCTTTAGTGGAGTTATTGACCAAAATTTAGAATCTCGGAGGTGCTATACAACTATATACCCACTTACAAAAAATCAAGTCAAAACCCTACATCTGAAGTTTTTTCACTAGAAAACGTCAGTTAATTCTATCATAGGCTTTGCTAAAAACTAGCTTAATAAGCATACCATGAACGCTGTTCCCAAAGAGTGAATGCATTAATTCATGTGAGAGGATGATCCCCTCCAAAATGGATCCACTAGAGAGAATCAATTTGCTCACTCAAAATGAGCTTATGTAAAAGCAGATTCAGACGACCAGAAATTTCTTTAGAGATGATTTTATACAAAGTGTTACAGAGGGAAACCAGCTTGAAAACATCCATCGATTCCATGGGAAATTTATTTGGAAATAAAATGATAAAATTATGGTTCATCTCTTTTAAAACCTTACATGTAGCACACGATTCTTTGACAGATAACCAAACTTCCTTCCCAATGACTTCCCATAAATCACAAAAAAAAGAAGTTAGAAACCCATCAGGCCCTAGAGCTTTCTTTCTTTCCATAGATAAGACTACACTTCACACCTCTTCCATGGAAAAAAGAGCCATCAACCTTTCCATATCTGTTGTATCAACCAATATAGTAATTTGATCAAATAACGCCTATTGTTGAAGAAAAAGAAACTGTTCTTCCCCTCCCAAGATGGAAGTGAAGAAATCAACTTCTTCACCTCTAATTTATTTCTGCTTAGTTATCCAATCACCCACCCCATTTTTTATTTTGAAAATATAATTGGAGTTGTGCCTCTGTTTAACAAAAGCATGAAAAAATCTAGAATTCTTATCTCCTTCTTTCAACCAAATCTCCCTATATTTACGGTGCTGATATATCTCTTCCTTAAGACGCAGATCATTCAGATAAGCCAAAAGATATTTTTACAAAGAGTAATATGCCTGGTCCATACCCTCTTTAAACACCCTTTCATTCAACTCCTTCATAAGAATCTCAACTCTATATTTTTCTTGAAATATATTCATAAAAGTGGATTTATTCCAAGCCGAAATTTTCTTTTTTAATAAAGACAAAATTTTACCCAGAATGAACATATGCTTACCCTTCACCATAAAAGACAACCACCAATGCTTCACCAACTCCTTAAAGGAAGGATATTTCATCCAAATCATCTCAAATTTGAAGGGATAGTTCCTGGGAGCTAAATCAATAGAGAGGTTAAACACAATCATAAAATGATCTGACCCTGACCAGCGTAGAAATTTTCTCTCCATTAATAATTTAGCTTGAAGCCAATGATAATTTTCTAGAAATATGTCAAGTCTAACCGCTATTCTCCCCATCCCCACCTGTCTATTGGACCAAGTGAACCATCCAATTTTTTGGGAGAATTTCCCATAGCTCTGTGTCTTCCACAAAGGAGGAAAAATAATATTGGGACTGAGGATTACTTCTGGTTCTCCCCTCCATACTCTGAGACCAAAAGGGTGGTGTTAAAATCTAGCTAGCACTACTGAAGCATCCCCTAGATTAACCAAATCTTCAGACAAAGAAGCCCATAAAGCTCTTTTCTAAATAATATTAGATGGGCCATAAACATTACAAAGAAAAACACTTATCAAAATTCTTTACCAAAACTTTACACTATTGAAAATTAGCCGAGGCTTTCAAAGTTGTAACCTCAACTTTGCTAGAAAGCCATAATAACCCTGAACCACCAGAAGTCCCATTGGTGTCAATGAAATCACCTTTCTAGCCCTTCCATTTACGCGCCCAACTTGAAAGACATTTTGAGCCAAGCATTTTAGTTTCCTAAAGACAACAAATATCAATTCCTTGTTCCAAAGTTAAATTCCTAGCTAGGCGTTACTTTTCAGGGGATTTCATACCCATGACATTCCATGATAATAACTTCATGGATTCTTTGAGGGGGAATTTCCCTCCATACTTATAGGTTTATAAAAAATCTTGATGTGCTTATGTATACCTATTGCCACCTCCTTAAGGGTCTTATGCTCATTACTCGGCTTACCCAACCCATATTCCTTACCACAGTTCAAAAAATTTATATTGGGTGTCTCTACAACAGAGTAATGTTTTTCTATAACTTCCCATGCATTAGGAGAAAAATCCCTAACTGATTCCTCCACCTCCTGCTCTAATGAATCCTCCAATTATTCTCTAAAAGTAACCCAACGATTTAGAACCTCCATAGTTGTTCCTTTCCCCACCTCTACCCCTTCCTAGATTAGCGATAACAAAAGATTGAATTTTGCTACTACCTTGGAGGTTTCCAACAAAGGAGACTTCAGAGTAAATTCCTTTTATTTTCCTTTAAACAAATGTGACACTTCTTTTACTGAGGAGGAATGATCCCCTCAAGAGTTCCCACCATTTTCTTCATCTACACCCTGCGCCACGATGGGGGGATTCCTATCGGACTCCACGTCAACTGACTGGGATTTGCAATCCCTCCTCACATGTTTAAGCTACTGAAATTTAAAGAATTTAAAAATATATTCTTATACTCGGCCTGCTTCACCCAGAACCATTCTTGGGATTTTATGGAAATGGACTTTGGTAATGGATTAGAACAATCCAAAGAGACACAAACCCTAACATACGCTGCAAGATCCCCTTCTAGTTTCCTTGGATTGATCCTAACAACCTTCCTAAGAGACCCACAAATCTTAGAGAGAATGCGGGTGTTCCAATATTTGATTGGGAGAGCATAGAGCCAAACCAAAATTTACAACTCTTCCTTAACCTTGGTATTGGGGTAAAAGTTTGGAGTCCATTTGCAAATATGAATCCCATGTTCTACAAATAAATGCTCCCTCCGAAGAAGAGTATCTTCATGCTGGGTTGCGCTCTTGAAAAGAACCAGAAAAATCCTTTTGCTAGAAATATAATGCGCAAACCTCTCCCCCATTGCCTTTCACACCAACCTATAATACCCTCCGTAGAAATTTTCCTACCTGAAAAATTCGCTACTACCTCTCTTTTTGTGTACAAATCAACCTGATCCACCAAAACATCTTCTACGCCAAGGACTACCGAACACGGGGCTTCTGCAGAAGGTAACAGCTGTGAAACTGATTGATTTCTAACCACACTGTCCTCTCCCTGACAAATCTCTGAACCTCCTCCCAGAAACCCTAATACAGACATCTTCATCCCGCTTTTCAGGGGTGTGTGGTCCCTCTTAAGAAATATGTAGTGATTGAAAAATGTTTCATTAAATAGAATAATCACTTGTATCATTTATTAATACCTCAGTTCAAAGTGGTGCAATTACTTGGATTTGAAAGTTGCATGTCACTTACACAAAAAGAGTCCCAAATTATGGATTCCTCTTCCTTGTGTTGGTAACTCCACTTGGAAAGGGTTAAGTTTAATTGTAATTGCTTCATTTAAGTCGTCATCATTTCCCAGAAAAACAAGGCCATGGAATGACACATCCTGCCCTTGGGGCCTGGAACGATTTGTGTAGGTGTTATATTTTGTTGGCTTTTTAGCTAATGTCTTCTGTTGTTATAGGGAATGGCAATGTTTATAATAAAGCCTTGCAAATTTGCAATGTGCGGTATGTTTTCAATGATAGTAATGTCAAGGTAATTATGCAAGCAAGACAACGCATGCAAATTTTGGGAAAAATATGCATTGCAAAAATATTGTAAAACATATCACCTCAGACAATGAATGTCAAATTCATGATTACACAATTAGCAAAAAGAGTCGAATAGGCTTTCATTTCAGTTTAAAGTAGCAGACTTTATTCTGTGCAGGACTGCATTCTCTAGAGTACAGTCAAGATTGTTCCAAATAGTCTTTAGTGCAGCACTAGAATATGAAATCATGTTTCTTTCAACCACAACAAAGGATTCAGGTTTTTTTTTCTAGTATAATGGCTCATAATGGCCACAACTAGGATTTACATCATGAAACAACACACATAATGGAAGCAGATGGGTTTGTGCATTGAATTGGAAATAGTTATTACCTTTTGTTTTCGACTAGACCCATATTGGTATGTTAAGCCATTTCGCCAACCAATTTATATAGAAGTTGTCGCCCCATAGACAAATTTCAGTTGCATTTGTAATGGGCATTGTTGAAAGTTTCATTCAGCGGAAATATGTTTCTGCATCGTGGATATGATGCAGAGCATAAAGGGTGTCATGATCTAGTTCCAGATGGAGCGATTTAAAAGCATCTGCATCCCCTCTATGCAAGGAATGTAACAAGTGGTCTATGATTCTAGTTCGAAGTTCAATAGAGGTATAACGAAAGTGTAACAAAACAACAAATGTATCGAATAAGCAATCACCCACGTTATACTTGAATGCAATGTCTCTAAAAAGGTTATGTTTTTTCAACATGTTATCAATGTGAACTGGTCTCTTTTTCGCGGGGACATAGCCTTCAACAGAAATGCAGCCGACAGCCATAGTTTTATTTTTGGTTTTTTTTCTGCCCAATAACAAAAAAACTAGCAACAACAATAACAAAACTCCCATAGCATGAAAGAGAATTTCAAGCAATGAAAGCACATGTTGTCAAGGGAAAAAGATCTAGCATGTCATACCTACAACATATGTCTATTGGGTCCAAATTTGAAAGTCTAGATTATGGAAACATAGAAGGGGTTTTACACACTGATGTTTGCTACACTATTCTTTTTATGAATATGCTGCCCTCTGCAAAAATAATGCACACATCAACTTTGCTCTTGTAGAGACGTATGAAAACAAAAATTGTTGGTTCAGAGACAACTAGAGCCAATGGAAACATTTTGCATATATTCAGAACCATTTGTTTTCAAGATAAAATTGGTGGGAGTCACCTTGCAAGTGCTATTGAGCCTCAAATCCAAGCATGTGAACAATGTCTTTTGTAATGAGTCACTTTTGTATCTTGTCCCCTGCAAAAAAGGAAAGCAAACATTAATATCACCTGTGTTGAGACTCATTAAAAAAATTGAATAGCACAGATACAAGATATATAGATGTTGTAATATACATATCCCAACAATGCATTTTTTTCAGCCGTTTACACTCTATAGTATTTTCTAAAAGCAAACATCCATACATTTTCAAATATCCTAGCTTTTAATAATATAAAGCACAAAGTAATTATTACAGTTGAATTGAGTGATTTGTCAATGGCTATCATGGGTACATATGTTTGGATAATTGTGCTACCGTAAGTTAAAATAAGTCAGGAAATATGATGAATGATGTGGCATACAGTAAATGGTGGTGGAAAATGACAAGAAATCAAATTGTGCTAGGAGATAACTAGTTTTACAAAACCAGTTGTGGACAGGTGAGTTGTCTCCTTTGTCCCTCCATCTTGAAAGACCACTCCATCTCAACACGAGCCATGTCGAGGATGAATTATGCAAGAAGAAAGACAAATCATCCCAAGAATCACAATATACCAGAGACCATTATAACAAAAAAAAATCACTTTGAACCAAGTTCTGAAGTGTGTTAAGGAATTCAATGATTGGCCGTGTTTGTGATATAGCTTACACTTGTTGCAATGCACGTAAATCCATGTCATTCAATTAGATTAGATGCACATGATATTAAACCAATTCTGATTGCCTAAAGAAAATGTTGGTTTCCCAACTACATTTTGCTCTTAAAATGGTTTTTAGAGAACATGAAAAATCAACAGAAATCACCTCATGATTTTTCGCTATGGAAAGCCATGAAGACATGGATTCCTCTCATAGAGCATTTCTTTCTACTTTCAGCGAAACCGAGAAGCCTACTTCCATGAACGTATTATATAGCTTCAATCAGATGTTTTGGGAGCAATTTTCATTTGTTCAGGTTGGTAGTCAAGGAATAAGCCTTATTGTTTATTAACACATATGGTATAATTGTTTTGAACGAATAGAATTCAGCAAAAACAAAAATGTATAAATATCATCTTCTGTTTCAAAAATTAGTTTAGTAATTATAAACATTGCGAACCATGTTAAGATTCTGATTGGGAAGTTAACCAAAAAGAAGGTCTTTTGTGAACACAATGGTGGCGTATGGAACTAAAAGCACCTAGCTTGAAGACTGGAGTTGAAGTGCAGAAAACTGAAATTACAACATAGAAAATTGAAGTAATCTAAATTATGTAGGTAAGGTTTTATTTGAAGGAGGTGAAATTTTGCACAATGATTCTAAACTCATGACCGCAGAATTACAGTTTTGAATGGTAAACATATACTTTAAGAATATATAAGACCCACATAACAATCTGTCCACACATATTGCAGGGATGTTGATCAATTTTATTTTCTCTCATACTTAAATATTCTTTTTACTTTCATCACAGAAGTTTAAAAAATCCATGAATGTCTATAAACATTCCACAAACTGCTGTGAAAAAGACATTAGCACTAATGATTGCATAGTTGCTAGTGCAAGTATAACCCAACAAGCAGGCGGAATCTAATCATAAACATGTTCATCACCCTAGCTACAATAGCATTGTAGAATTAGGAAATGATATATTCATTACAGAAACATTTGCGTAGACACCCGCAAGAGTCGGTAATCACAGTCCTAGTGAAAATTAAAGGTTTGGTTTAGCACAATCCATCTTTTTGCCAATGTCTCAGAATATCCAATCACAAAGAAAAAGGAATTTGGCAACATAGATTGTCTTGAGTTAAAAGTGTTTAGTAGGATGTCTAGATGAGGTAGAAGTAGAGAGTTCTCATTTTCAATGCATGATATAATAGGCATTAAGTGATGTAGATAACACAGTCTCAAATGTAATAGCATATAGTAGTACAACTTTGTGATGATAAGCTGGGCTATTTGGATTTTTATCCATTGGAGACTATTGTTATAGAGTATTGTATTTTATGGCCATCTCAAACTCTTAGAACATATAATGTCCAAGTAAACAAATACCATCCTAGATATTGGTAGATATTGTTGTAATAGTTCAATATTGTAGTGACAGATTAAGCAAGAGGAGCCTGCAAATAGAATTCTTGATATTAGTCAATATTGTAGTAATAGATCAAGAAAAATCATCTTGGGAAAGTTTTCTCTGTACATTCCAGTGATTTCATATAGCTTTGAAACGCATCTCCAAAAAGTTGTTCATTCCTGAAGAATAGCTGGTCAAGCATCATCAAATAATGAAAAACTCCACCGATTGCACCTTCCATTGTGTCTGTTTCTCCTTAGCAATCACTGTTGGGAGAAGGATCAAATTTCAATGACCATAAAGAGATGACATGGTATTAAAACAGAGCATAACCAACAAGGAGAAAGTGAAGTAGATAAGTCCCAAACTGCATAACTATGCTGGAAGCTGTATCTAACTTGAAAATGGAAAGAGGTAGGGGAGTAAAATCACAGGCTTGAGGCTACAGATTGTCAATTCCAAACCAAGGCAGAGGGCCAGGAAACATCGACCACTGTATGTAGAGCAGACACCAAAGAAACAAAGAATAAAATGGTTGTAGGAAACTACCAGGCACACAATCACGTACAACTAGATGCCATCACCAGAGGGTTATTTTACTGTTAAGCTTTCAATAGGAGGAGTCAGTCGTAGGCACTGAAGCTGCAATATTGATGCCGTGCATTGAGACTCAAACTAAAGGCAGAAACATTCGAGGTTCAAACAAGAGTAATTTATTGTCATATATTAACTACAAGAAGGACATTTTCCTTCACACTTCAAAACTATTGAGAGCAGAGATTCAGTTTCTCTGTCCAATCCATGGTAGTGGAAAAATGTAAACAAGTGTTTTAAACTAGCCCAATCTTCAATCTACTAGATCTATTCAACACACCAGAGTCATTAGCCCGAATGTCATTCACATCAACCTTACAGTCGCACAGATGGTTCATTTAAACAACTAACATCCACTAACAAATAAATGTCATAAATAAGATTTATTCATGATATTGTCAGAGCATTGGTGTAATTACTGTGATATTTATGACATTTATTGTCTTTTCTAAAGTTCAAACTATACAAAGGCAAAAAAATAAGAAAATCTTGTTTTTTAATGTAAAAAATCTAAAAGGCCTACAAAATTAATTTAGCCAATCAGGAAATTGAATTAAATGTTTTAAAAAGAATAAATAAATATACATTTATGGAAAACTATACAATAGATATATAAAGTGCCACTTGGAATTTTGTAATTGGTTTCTTAATACAAATGAAATGAATTTTTGGTGCTTATAAGACCTAGCTACGACAGGATAATAACATCCTTTTCTTTGTCTATATATTCTAGGAGATCTGCACACAAGTCATCATTGAGCTCCAATAAATCATATTTTTACATTTGATTCCATCGAAATATATTTCGTGGTTATTGACGTTGATTCATCTTGTCTCACCTTTATACTTCACCTACCATTACACATCATAAACATTAAATAATATCCATTACATTTGAAAGTAGGTGACATAAACCATTAAATAGGTATCTCAGCCGAATGGTTTGAAGGCCGAAGAAAATGGAAACAAAGAGACCAAGGGTAAAAACCTTACCTTTATGGTTGCAACCATGTCAATAAATATAGAAATTCAAGCATTAGAGATAGTTGAGCTCAAATTCATTCGACTATTTTCAAACGACCCTGCTTTTACCATCCAAGTAGCATAAATTTATTAGAGAGACTTGTATTTGGGAAGAGTCCTCTATTTTGTATTTTTGTGGTCTACGAGATTCTACAACACCACATAATAAATATGTGGCATTTTCTGAATGGAGAAAAGATGTGGACTTTGATGCCATCTATTGCAAATTTTTTCATCAACATTGAGCATCGGGTCCCTGAGGAAACAATTTCAACTGCAAATCTATTGAAAATGGGGGTATTGATTGATAAGATCATCTTTCAGAGATATATCCAAAGCATGTTGCCTTGACTATATTTTTTCCACACCTTCTTTCTCCTTAAAATGATTGAAAAAAGTTTCACGTGGCTCCTATGTGTTTTTTTGTAAGAAACAAGAGTTTTGTATACATTCCCCCAAACAATTTCGTTGCACCTAACCTTTTCTTCCCTTTATCCCTTTCTTCATCACCCATTTTCCTCCTCCAACTCTTCATTCCCTTGAAATTAAATTCTTCTACAAATCCTTTTAAACATCTCTATTGCACTGTTCACATGTGATTGCTAGTATTGTAATCAATTAGGTTGTAGTTCACCTGTGAGGATGATGGTGTAAACATTGTTCTCTAGTTATCCACCAAAATATAAATATCAGGAGATAATAAAAAATGAATGAGGCTAGTCCTTGTTTCATCAATGAAATCATTTTGTGTAAAATATAGTTAGTAAAATTAATTATAATATAAAGAATTTAGTTTATCTCAATTTATACATTAATGTTTAGTTGGATTTTGTGTATGTGAGATGACTATGGATGTATGAAAAGTTTATTATGGTTTTAAAAATGTATTTAGGAATGTGAACTATGTATAAGCAAAAAAAAAATAATATTAAAGATTCTTATTATTTACATTTTAAAATAAAATGAATTAAATATTTAAAATATAATGCTATATTGAAAGAGTTGTAGTCATAATTGGTGAGGTTGATGGTTCATAACGTCATTCAACAAGGTACAAATTATTCTAATATTTTTTTGTAGACTAAAAGTAGATAGGGCTAGGGTCAATTCTTTGGTGATTGGTGGATTGGATTCCCCCTAATTGTAACAACATAACCAAGAAGAATTTGGTTCATATATATATATATATATATATATATATATATATATATATATATATGTAGTAGTACAATGATGACAATTAATCATATTTTGATAGATCCATTTTTTTGTAAAGTTGAAAAATAAAAATGAATATTAATAGTGCCACAAACATTAATAGTCTAAAATAAATATTGTTAAATTAAGACCGACAATCATACTCCTAATAGCGATATACTAATGAAGTTGAAGATGGACATTATTTATGTTTAACTTTTCCTATCTTTGATTTTAGAGAAGAAAATTCATCCAATACTAAACTAATTTTCAAGAACTTATAAATTACAAAAATAAAAACTATTTAGTTAACTATATTTCCACTTATAATATCCTAGAATGGTCTCATTGTCTCTATGTTGATTTACCACATTTGTCTAGTTAAAACTAATTTGGTTTAACCTAGGCAATATTAGTATTTTTGTTGGCTTTTGAAACATAAAACCACCTTTTTTTGTTCTATAGAGTATCCCCCATTTCATCTGTTATAATATGTCATCCCAATGTCTAGACTGAACTATGTAGTCTTAATTCTATTTTTAGATTATATAATACATTCATGAATTCCATTTCTTACTCCCATTTTTGCCATTTGGGTTTGCTTTTCCCCTTTCTACATTTTTTGCTTCAACCCATTGGAAGTTGCCACACATGCCAATCTTACAAATTTCACTAATATCCAAAACTAAATATAAATAGAAAAGTGTCATCCTTATTAAGGGAATGCGAAATTCCTTAGAAAAGATAAAAATGACTAAATAGGTCTCCCTATCCATGTGTTGTGTAAAATTGAAATTCAATAGAACTTCGCAATGAAACATAAGTGTTATAAATGTTGGTTGATTTCTCCAAGATCACAATGAGATCTTCCTTTGAGATAAGTCCTTTATCCCAAGGGTAAAAAATGTGAGGTGAAATTCATTTCCATGGTAGAGTTCCTTAAGCTTGATACAAATAGGAAAGATGTGTATACACCTAAATTTTCACTTTTCATCTTTCATACCTATTACTAACAATTTACTTTGTGCAGATAAGTGTCACCAATGCATCCATTTCTAGAGAGGGTGCCTTAAGAGGTGTGTCAGGAATGGGGAATGGTTAGTCACATAACCATTATGGGTTAGAGATAGTACACAGAGAGAGTGTCACTATTTGGTCCTGGCATTAGTTGTCCTTTGCACTATTTGTCCTTGCCCCCTTAGGTCTCACACACATTGCATTCATGACTTCTTGCTTGTTTCTCACCATTTTGCACTTTTTTTAATCTATTCTCATTATCTACAACACCTTATTTTTACTTCTCATGACACATTATCTCATTTTATTACCTTTGGCTAACACCATCTCTTACAGGCAATGGTGTTCAGTATTATATTTCTCTTGGCTCAATGCCATTGCATGTGGATGATGATATCTTATATATACACATTGTAGTTTGACATTCAAAAGAAAGGAATCCATGATCGTAGGAACTACCATTTGTTCTTCTCTTTTGTGCCATCTTTTGCATTTTCTCACCTAGCTCTTGGTTCATCTTGCACTTTTATTAGATTGGATTCAACACTCCTCTTCTTATGTTGGGTTTCTTGCACTATTGGGTCATCTATAGCGAGTCTAAGATAGGAACAATGTTCCCCTTCTCCACCTAATAATGATTCTCTCTCGGTGTGCTACTTCTCTAGAGAGATAGATGCATCAGTGACCACCCTACATGTATGAGGTTATTACTATAGCCATATTTTGCCATTTTACATAGGTAAGTTCACTTTCCTTCCCTCATTGTGTTATGTTAGCTTAGTATTACATATGTTTAGATGCTAGTTAGCATAGTACTCTTATTCATGATCATCTCCTTAGCTTTACATTACTTTCATTTCAGTTGCATATTATGCATGATTGTCTTATTTATCATTGATCCATACCTCTCCACACCCAATGACTGATATCTTAGTAGGGTTCTCTCCTCTATCTTGACTGTGGGCCTTGGAAACCCTAGGTTGAATAGTGTAGGGATTACTACCCTCTAGATATGTAACCCTAGTGCTCATTTTATCCCCTTTAAATATGTCCATTGTATTTTGGTTCATGTGTGTTTTTACTCATTGCCTCAATACCCTTGTAGAACAGATGATTTTGGAGTGCAAGCTATTGAGACATATTCTTGGCCCGCCATACATTTGTGTTCAATCCAATGTGAATTCTACATAATTTCTGATCAAGCACAACTTGTTAAAAACACCATTATTCAATTTTGACTTCAACAAAGTATGAAAAAAATTTTCATAATCTCAAAAACTATTATTACAATACACATCACCTGGGTCGATCTTGAATGTTACTATTTTCTCACTTCTGAATGCCATCGACTTTACACATTTAGACCTACTTAGATCCGAATTTGTTTAGTCTTCCCAGGTTTGCTTCCAGATACTTCTTGAACCCTATATACACCTTCTATAGGGCTGATTGTGTCTATAGACTTCATTTTTAGACCTTTTCTCGGCCAGATCATCACTCCATCATGGAGTATATGGGACACCTATTTTTCTTCTAGGGTCGTTTGACTCTATTGTGTAGACATTTACGTAATCATATTATCCTGAAGCTGATTTTCCCTTTTGTATTGGCTGTTACATCGAAGGAGAACCTAAAAAGAAGCCTTTTACCCACCACAATGGCCCATGTAAGGATTATGAAGAAGAAAATTAGAATGATGATAATTTTGCATCCCATCCTCTAATGAGATTTAATAGGAATATCTTAGTTTTCCCAAGGTACAAAATGTGAATAAAAAGAAATGCTTTGTTCAAAGTATATTCTTGAAGTTTCATTTATGAACAAATTAAATTATAAGGTAGAAAAGGGGAAAACTACCAAAGTAGGTTTATCTTAAAACTCCTCTAACGCTAACACTACCAATATCATTCTCCAACTTATTGATATGATGATCCAACAAAATCATGCTACTATGGCTCAATTTCTCCAAATGCAAGCCAACATGGATCAATTAGTCAACTAACCCTATAATGATTTCTTGGGGAAAGAAAAATTCATTTCCTTTAACAAAAGGAGGGCCTAATGGGATGCCCATCAATTTAACCCCTATCCAAAACAAATTCTTGAGATCAGTCCAACAAGAGCCCTTTAGCACCTTACATTGCTACATGGATATTGGTGGCATTATCTCCTTTTATCCTTATGACTGGTCTATTGATCCCACCCTTCATATCAAGGCACTTTGGTAATATTTACAAAGATGGATCAAAATCAATTCATATGCTTACACCAAACTTAGCTAAAAATATCATTGCAGATGATTTTGGATTGGTACTCATACTTTACCCTCCTAATTTTATAGTTGCAGTTATAGTCCCTAATGACACCCCTAGTGAATTAATTCTCAATATCATGATATACTTGAGAATAATTCAATGCTTTCACTCAATTTCCCAACAATATGAAAATTAATCCATCATAAGACCCTTTCATAAGCAAGTTGAAAGACCCTATCCACATGAGCATTAACCTAGCATTCCTAATGATAGTCTCTTCCAACTTTTCTTATGAGATTTTGAACCTCCCTTTAAATACAACAGTGAGTAGAACCCTTTCTCCCACTTCTCTAGAAGAGGACACTCCAACAAGCCAAAAGGAAAGATTATCTCAATATTCTCATATCAAAATCCCTAAGACACAAGTCAAAAAAGCAATTCCATATCCTTCAAGCGTTATCAAGTGAACAAGAATGCAAAATATAGTTATGGATCCATGCAAATTATGTCACATATCTAGGTCATTTCTTCAAATAGGATTGTTTTAACATTGGTCAACCTGTATAACACTTTAAGAGTAACCTAACTATTTTATAAGCCATTGAGTAAGGAAGGGTTTTAAATGTCACTTACCTAAGCCATTTACCATAGGATATTTGATCCTTCTTGACCTAATATTCAATTTTCATCGATGAAAGAAAGTTACACCAATGGCATGCTAATTGGGGTCACTCCCTTGAAAATTGTCATATACTATCCCAAATGGATTCCATCACCTTAGAATTAGGTCCCCACTTTTACTATGATGCCATCAAGTGAGCATTTTATCAAAGTTGTTAAAGGTCATGATGTGACTCAACAAAAGGATATATCATGAAGCTATCAAACATCTATAATGAGAAGCTAAAGATATTGCTCTAATCCTATGCCTAATCATGATGTCACCAAAATATTCAAAAAAGTAGGTAAAATGCATACAACTAATGTAGTTTACATTTTTGGCATTATCCTCCTGAAAATATAGTTGCAATTAATGGTGTAAAATATGTCATAGCTTATGTGGAACCAATAATACCTTGTAGCATCCTAACCTAAATACTCACATATTATTATATTCCTTTATACCTTGGAAAACCAAGCTCCTCAAAGGAAAAATCTACCTACCTTCCTGATTCCAGCGGCATCCTGTAAAAATTTTCCTAAGTAAGGATGATGGTGTCTAGATTTATTTTCTGGCCATAAACACCATCGGATCCTGTATAAATGGCTTGGCTTATAGGTTCCGATGTCCTAAAAACCGAGAAAAAAATAGTTTTAGAAATGTCTTCTTAATCACCTTTTTTCCTTTAGGCTCTATTTTATATAGGACTCCCAATACTCTCAACCTACTACATAGTCTAATCATGTAAAACATAGATCCTCTTCAAAGTGTTTTTCTGTTGAAATTCCTGAGTCCAATTACATTATTTATAATACATAACAAGTGATATAGTTGCCTGAATATATAGAATCTTCAATACCCACTATTCAAAATAGTCTTGAACAACTATTCCTGGATTATGTCCCTCTATTCAAACGGACAAATATTTTAGTATTACTGATTTAATAAAAACTTAATTAAATATAATTTCAGAGTAACTAATATGATAAAATATAGTAACGCAAAAATGCTAATAACTTTAACGATGTAATCTTGTAAGAAAATAAGATAGATAGAAGACTTAGATGATTTACACTTAATCTGGAACAAGACTGAACTCAGAAAACTGATGAACATGTTGGGTAGAGTGTCGTAAAGGCTTAGTATTAATTTCACTTCACAGATAAAATTGAACATTGGAACCTGGGATAGGCCAGGGGAACCTAGGTACCAGATACCACTTCTAGGAATTGGTTTCTGGGTAAATGCTCAGAATCTACTTTCTTCTATGTCATTAGGTTTTTACAACTACTCTTTATTAATCATCCGATATTCACACTTTGATCACCAGGGGTACCTGTAACCTACAACACAAACCCTATCTACTTTTACAAGCTCAAAAAAACATCAAATTGGAATTAAATGTGTAATATGTGAAGTTGGAATGATCCCGGTACTCACCCAAAGAGTGAACTTATGACCGAGCGTTGCACTACATCTCATACTCCATACAGTTCTTTGTGCTTGTGTGTGAAATTGTTTCCTTAGGTTTACCTCACGCCAATGACGCCAAGATAGCAATCTATAGCTAGCTTTGATGTAAATGTGTGAGATGGAATTTAACACTTCCCCTTCCTATGTAGTGTATGCATAGTATGCAACCCAAAAATTTGGTCCCCTTTGATAATAATGATAGTATGTAGGTGTGATTGCCCCTTAGAATTTCTAGCTAGAATAATAAAGTGTATGTTGTGTATATATATGGATCTCTTGTTTGAATTTTGACATTAGTGGCATGACATGCCGACTATGACCTCAGGATAAGGATAAGAAAACTAAAAAGGCCTACCATAAATGTCAAAAATGTAAACAAGAATAAAGAGGACAAGAGCACCTAGAATGGATAGGAGCATCTGGGTGCTAGTGTCCAGAGTGGGCATTGGTGTCCTAGGATAAATGACAACAGATATGAAAAGACAGACAGACATGGATCTTTATGACCTAATCAGAACTAGGTATAGAAATGACAGATGTGAGAGAGAAAAACAATAGAAAAAATAAAAGTAAGTGGATGGACAAGGTATTATATCACCAGTGAATACTTTTCTCGCTTAAGATCTGAGCATTTAACAACATATTTGATGGCATAATATAATAGTAGTATGTGCATGATTTTGTGTCTACATTTCCCCCCTTATGTTATTTGAATGAAATTCAAGTAGTGTAAAGGAAGTAAGGAACATACCTACAAAAAAATTTGGGAATCAATGTTGTAAAGTGCACGTAGAGTGTAGAAACTTACAGCATGGCAAACCATGGATCATCATTTTGATACATGTGGCATAAGTGGAGATAGCCAACCATTATAAGGAGAACTTGGAGAAATACTGAAATGATTTGTATAATTTTGAATATTTTGAATTGTTATAAGTGAATATTGAAGAGGTAGGGAGTGACCAATTCCAAACCCAATTTTTCTTGTTTGAAAATGGGATAATTTGGGTGTCCTACCACCGAAGGAAGAGTGTTAGGGAGATAGGTCTAGTTTTTCTCTCCATCGATGACTGCATCCCCAAAAGGTTTCACCAATGCAAATAGATAGAGACCAAATTTAGTTCCAAACTTGTTCTGATCGAAATAGTATTTTATGTCTTCCAAGTTAGGTCATCTGGAAGTAATTTTAATGTGATGTAGCTCCCAATTTAGGTCATCCGGGAGAAGTAGTAATGCATTGTAGCTCCTAAGTTAGGTCATCTAGGAGAGATAATAAGATGTTCTTACTGTACCAATTGATTGATTTAATTTGATTGATAGAATATTGATTTGAAATAAGATGTATTTAGGAGATTACTCACTAAGAGATTTTTACTTTTTTGCCCCCATATTAGGTCATTAGGGGGAATAGACTTGAAATAGTAGAAAGTATTTGAATGTTGAATATAATTATTTATACCTTTGTTTTAATAGAATCGGAGAAAAAATTTAATGGTGATGTGTTAAGAGTATCGATTGATCATATTGTAACCTGAGAGGGATTGTAAGGTTATCCTGATTATATTTCCCCTTTTGTCAAAAGGGAAAGGAGTGATAGAAGAGCACTGAGCTGAAAGGAAGTCTGTAAAATGTGTGATAATGGTTTATAATAGATAGTATAGTAAAGATTGTAATATTGCCAAAGTATGCGTATATATTGATTTGTACATGTGTCATGAGATTTGAATATAGCATTGTGCAATGTGTATGGTAAGGTGCTAGCAGAACTTTCGATCCAAATTACATAAACGGGGAGGAAAATGGAGTAATGAGGATCAAGATATGAGTAAAACCAGGTGTTGTGTATTAGTTTGGAAAATAGTTGTAAATAGTAACTATAGTATATGAAAAATTTAGAATTGTTATATATAGTAATAGTGAAAAGTGAATAGTATTTTCATTTATGTTGAGATCGAGTGAAACTTTGGAGCTCTGAAACAATTATGTTGACTAGATTTGAGAGCGTAATGATAGTCATGGCTTTGTAGATGACTGATGAGTTAGTAAGTGTGATTAGTTTTGGAAAATTTTTGTCAAACAGTCTTTTTCGTCAATTTTCGTAATTTTTTTTCGGTGTTTCTGACCTGGGTGGAACCGGCTAGAGCATTTATACCAATGGGGACACTTGAACCCAGTTGCAGGTGCTAGTGACCTATTTTTGGGCACTCGTGACCTGTTCCTGGGTGTCGGCATCTCAGAGTAGTGTTTGGGCACTACGTTGAAAAATGTGTAAATTTTGATTAATTTTGGGCTATGATGAGCTGTATGGTGTGGTGATATAAGGTATTCTTTGTTGTGTTGTGTTATGCAAAGGGATAAATACTCTAGAGAGTTTTGTGCGGGTCACCACTTGAGTATGCTACTTACTTTGGGCTTGTCAAATGCAGAGTGGGATATATTGGATCATGTCGGCCTGTGACACATTGCTAGATTAGGGGAAGTACCCCATAATATGCCATTGTTGACTGCTTTATGTGATAGATGGTGTGCATATACGTGTACGTGTAGATGGTTGCTGACAAACAAGATGACAGTGACACTAGAGGATGTATATCAGATATTACGGTTACATATTGTAGGAGAGAGAGTACAAGTGATGACTATAGAGGATGCCCCTTGTTAGATGAGGTTAGTGAAGTGGTATTTCATAGACACACGAGTACATGTAGAGACTCATATCAGTTTATATGTGATATTGAGGTCCAATGTTCTTTAGTTGTGGAAGTTTATTACAGTGATTATAGCATCGTCAGTGGTAGTGGAGGGTGGTGAAGTTGAGATATTGTACAAGATGCATGATATTTTTCATAAGAGAGTGGACCATGGGACTAGGTATGCATGGGCATGGTGTTTATTGGCCCACTTGTATAGATTTACTCAGGAGGATCATGGGGGTAGTCTAGGAGATATGACATTGTTACACGTGTGGATCTATGAACATATTGCAATACTGAGGCCACTTAGTGGGCCACAGGCCAATTGGGCTCAACTCAAGATATTTATAACAAGGTGGGTAGGTATGCATAACAAGAGGATGGGTACGACCACATATAAGTTGATGCTAGATTAGATGAGCCTTGGGGCTATTATTTGGAGACTATATAAATATTATGGTGGATGGGTAGAGGATGGTGTTGAGATGTGGTGCATACGACACACCTTGGTTAAAGTATTAATTCCCAGGGGTGACCATGTTGTTATAAGGAAAGTGAGTATTTAGACAGTTTGGTAGGGTAAAGGATGTGCCCCTACAGCCATATATATGGTTGAGATCTAATAGAGTAGCGAGGTGACCATGAGTGAGGTCAGGTTCGACAAGAGCACAACTAATGCATCCTAGTCCAAATGAGTCAGCTGCGACTATAGAGCCTATACAGGTTGATGATGTGGGGTGCACCCAAGAAAATAATGGGTGGTGGGTGACACATCGATGGGTGTTGATATTTCCAGTAGTGGTGGATGTGGAAGGGGAGCCAACGGTTGGAGGAGGTGAGGGCTAGGAACCTTCCTCCGAGTTTGATGATATAACAGAAATTCAAGCACAACATGAGTATTTTTTATTGTTTATTTTTTTTTTTGGTCATAAGATGTTACAAAGGTGTGTAGTAATTAATGCTGGTTTTTTTTATTGCAGGTAATGCTTTTAGGTCATTGATTATAGATTCATTGATACATACGTTGATGTGGAATGTGCCTCTAGATGTGCTCATGGGAGGAGGTATGTTAAAGTGGGTAGAAGCGATTATGGGTGAGCATGCCCATTTGTTCGAGATGATGGCTATGTGTATCGTGTTATTAAGTGAGTGCAACGAGGATCATATAAATATTGAGCAAGCTAGACATGTTGTAGGAGGAGTCCTAGCTCAGGATGTTTTTGCTAGATATGTTGAGTTACAAGGATGATTTACAGAGTAGATGAATGAGATTTCTATATTACGGAGTTAGTTAGAGAGATATAAAGGCTGAGATCAATGATGTAGAGTGAGTGACAAATCCTCTAGTTCTAAAACTCCCATGATTATAGATAGCGATAGTGAGGATGATATGTGATGTATTGTATATGGTGTAGGGATGCATGGAGGCTTAACCCCTAATGATTGTATTTTATAACTTATGATTTTGGAGGATATATATATAGACTTGTGTTGATGTGCATTATACAATATGTGACGATGATGATATGTTCTTAAGATTGTTTATTTATTTTGATAAATTCTATAGGAATTTTTGTTATGGTTTATTTGATATATATTGTTGATGGATGAAATTGTCAATGACATGGAAATAATAACCAAGTAATGAATTAGAGAAAGAATGCGTGTGAATAGAAATATATGGTGTAGCATGTAATAAGTAGAATTGTATGGATGTTATGTAATGTTGTAGATAGATAAAAGTAGTAATAATCATGTGTTTATAATTAAATAATGATGTTCATAATAACGTGTGATGAGAAAGAGGTGGGGGGAAGAAGATCAATTTCCATAAGTGAGAATGAGGTTCATTTATAAATGCCCCCTCAACAATTAAGAATGAACCATAAAACAAGAGTGTGTCATTGGGAAATAGGTTTGTCACATGTGAGTGGATGCTAGATAAGATATGACATGAAGAAAAAAGCACGAGGTATAAAAGGAGAGGTTCATGGATGTAGTATTTCCTCAAAAGGAAAGTGTGAACCATAGCACAAGAGTGTGTCATAGGGTAATGAAATGGAAAATGGATTTCATCTACTAGAGATTAAGAGGCCTGCAAGGAATTGGTGAAATATGTGAAGCAACAAAGGTATAAGGGTAAGTTCTAAATTGGATGCCAGAGGGAATGGAGCCAAGAATATAAGGTGTGGTGGGAGGAAGTGTGGAAGGAAGGGGCTTAGGAAGCCAATGAGGTACTATAAAAATGTGTGAGGAATTAGAGGATGTAACCATAGGTGGATTAGTTGAAGGACGTAGATGGATAATTACCTTAGGAGGTGGGAAGATGATTACTTTAAATGAAGATGAAGGAGAAAAATGAATAGTGGTGGAAGCTCGCTTATGAGGAATAGGGGAGAGAGAGCACTCACGAGAGTGAGTAGAAAGAAATGACACCTTTTTCTTCTAAGTGTTGTAAGCAATCATAGAGATCATAACATTCATTATTATGATGGCCATTGATGCAGAGGAAGTTATAGAAAGGCGGTCCCATTGGCGCTGTAAGCGGTGATGTTGGTTAAAAGGTAGAATGGATGGGTCACTTATCAAGTAAGGTACATAGAACATCATGTGGTTTAGGATTATGTTATAAGTGCAATGGCTCGTGAGTGGGAGACAAAGAAGTATTAGGTGAGTGCCAAAGAATGGGAGGGGAAGGGAGATGGCTTACATAGAGGAAAAGATTAGGATCATGCAGGAGGGTCAATAGATGAAATAGGGGAAGAATTATTAGGCATAGGAGGAATAAAAGTAGTGGGAGAAGTTGTCAAGAAATTATTTGAAATGAGGTCCTTTTCTAGATCGATAAATTTATAGCACAAAATAGTAAATGATTCATATGTATCATATAAAAAATTTACCTTTAAGGGAGAAATTAAGCCACGACAAAAAATTATTTTGATTTTCTAAATCAATGGGCTGAAATTATAACAGATGCATGTAAGAATTGAAGCGTAAAATGTAATCTAAAATTGGTTCTTTCTTTCCTCGATGTAGAGAATTCAAACATTCATATGTAAGTTTAGGATCATTGTAAACTATATAATAAAAACATCCTCCATATCATAATAAGTACTAATGGATCCACAAGGCAAATGAGTATACCATTGGAGAACATGATCAAAAAGGCTATGACAAAATGATTTAAGTAACAAACAATCATTAGAATAAGTAGACATGGCTAAATGGTAATGCTTGAGATGTAAATAAGGATTTCCAGTGCCACCAAAATACATGAAGTTAGGCATGATGAAGTCCTTTGGGAAAATTGAATTATGAATATTTTTAGGAATATGATTTCCATGCAGATAATTAATGTCAATGGAAGCATAATGGGTTTTACTTTTGAGGGTGAGTTTATAAACTTGAGATTACAAAGTGTCAACAACATCATGAGGGATATAATATCGTGTGAAGGAATTGTTAATGAAGTGAGAGACATATTTAGGGGTTAGATCTTGCCATTATGAGTGATCATGGGACATGAGAAGGAGAAGTGGGTGTGGAAGGGGAAGAAGGAGGTAGAGGAGGAGGAGAGGAAGATGGAGTCTCTATGGTAATGCTAGATGTAGGCTCAGGAGATATAATAAGAGGTGTACTAGTATTAGGAATAAAATCATCATGAGAAACAACTTTAGAAGTAAAAGAAACAAGAGTTGTAATTTTGCATTAAAAAATATTAAGAGAAGTAACATCATCACTATCATGTTCATGATCAGAAGCATAATCAACATCACCATCAGTCATGTTTTCACAAGCATGTGTTTCATCAAGATTATCATCAACATACAAAGAAGTGGTAGGAGTACTAATACCAGATTTATCATTGTAATCATTGGAAACATTTATAGAAGTAGGAAGAGTAGGAGATATAGCTTTACATTCATCTTGAATATTAATAGAAGTGACATCATGCACATTTACGTTTTCAACATTAGAAGTAGCATTATTGTTATCCATATTGTCACAAGCAAGAACATGATCAAGAAAATAATCTACATTAATATTATCATGTGCTATAAGAGGAGGAGAAGAAGGTGCAATATTATATGTGGATACAAAAGATGAGGGAGAATGTTAAGCAAAACTTTAGTTATGGGAGACTGTGTAAATGTTAGGGGTATTGAGACCAAAAGGAAGGGTATTTTGGAAAGCAAGAAGTTTTTAGAGGACTAAGGAATCACATTGAGGATTACGGTAGAGGTCATGAAATTTAGATTCTATAGAAATATTGTTAAAATAGGTTACAAGCATGTATCGGCCATATTACGCTTGGGAGATGAGGACCTCTTCTTGGCCATGAGGGTTTTTGGGATCCTAGGGAAAGGAATTCGAATAAGGTTGGGTTCAACAAATGATTTAATAAAAAAAAATTAAATATAATTATAGAGTAATTGATATGATAAAATATAGTGAAGATACAAATAATAAGCACTCAAGCAACAAAAAACTATAAGAAAATGAGAGAGATAAATGAATTAGCTGATTCATGTGTGATCTGGAGATGATCTAGACAATGTAAAGTGTAAGACAGGATGCTGCCAGATAGTGGTACCTGGTATGGGGTAGAGGTTCCTGGGCACCAGTGACCGATCCTGGGCACTGGTGATTACACAGAGGCTCAGAATCTACTTTCTTCTATGTCACTAGGGTTTCACTATTAATTCTTGTTAGTCACCTAGTATTTTCTCTTTGATCATTGAAGGTACCTATAACATGTACAAAAAAACCTAGCTACTTGCGTAAGCTCATAAACATATCAAATCACAATGAAATATGTAATATGTGAAGTTGGATTGACCTCGGTGGTCACCTGAAGAGTGAACTTATGTCTGAGCGCTACACTACATTCCAGATTCCATGTAGTTATTTGTTCTTGTGTGTAAAATAGTGTCATTAGGTTTCCCTCATGCCAATGATGCCAAGATAGTAGGATGTGGTTAGATAAGATGCAAATGTGTGATATGGAATTCAAAACTTCCCCTTCGTATCCATTGTATACAACCCAAAAATGTAGTCCTTTTTATGGTAATCATAATATGTATATGTGACTTCCCTTTTAGAATTTCCAGCTAGAATAATAGAGTCTATGTTGTGTATATATATGAATCTCTTGTTTTAATTTAGACACTAATGACATGAAAGATTGACTATGAGTTTGGGATAAGGATAACAAAAATAAAAAGGCCAACCAAAAATGTTAAAAAGTGTAAAAAAACAAAGAGGATAGAAGCACCTAGAATGGATAGAATCTCCTAGGCACTAGTGTCTAGAGTGGGTGTTGGTGTCCTCGGATAAATGACGAAAGATGTGAAAATACTAATAGACAGGGATCTCTATGACCTGACCAAAATTGGGTACATAAATGACAAATGTGAGAGATAAAGACAATAGAAACAATCAAAACAAGTCGATGGAAAAAGGATTGTGTCACCGGTGAATAATTTTCTTACTTAAGATCCATGCATATAATAACACACTTGAAGAAATAATAACATATTAGTATGTGTGTGATTTTGTGTCTACACCACAATTACATGGTTTGGAGGAAAGCATCTACAGGTAATGTTAGGAACTCTCCATTCATAATGATCTCACCACGGATGCTCATTCTTACATTTGCTTTCCTATAGGATTTATGATCCTGGATGAGATCTTTCTTTGCACAGACAATCCACCTCTTTTCATTTCAGTTTAGATTGATCACACTATGGTGAAATATGCTCTCATTGATGAGGGAGTAGGCACATGTGTGGCCTCATTAGAATTTATTAGGGATCTTGGCTATTCTATAGATAACTTAAAATCAATATGAACCATTTATCAAGGATATAATCTTTAAAAAATGTCTCCTTTGTGATGTATTTGGTTACCCATCACAATTCCCCATAGGACTATCCATGTCAATATCATGGTTTTTAATTTTCCTTTATCTTATAATATTCTCCTAGGAAAACTTGGACTTATCATATGTATGCCATTGCTTCTTATGTGTTTCTATACGTACCCAAAATTATAGGGTACTATACCACCGGAAAGATGTTACACATGCCCCAATGATGATACAAGTCACCTCGTAAGGTGTTTCGAGATCCAGAGAAGCTCGTGAAGTATATGTTAGCATCCCAAATGCTTTATCCAAGTTCCTTGTGCTTTGTTTTATCTCTTGCTCCCCTTTTTATTGGCCTTTTGACCTTCAGTAACGAAACCACCACCCTGCCAGGGCGGCAGTCCTGTAACTGCCTATAACCCTGCTTAGGGCGGCGGTCCTTCACGCGTATTACAACATGTTCCTTTGATCGCGAATTGCGTAGTTTTTCAACATTTACCAGCTTTTCTCAACCACCTTAGCTCGTATTAATGTTTATGTTCCCTGGAATAGTGTTTCTTCATTGTTTAATGGTAAAAGAGTTCTAATAGGAATTACCTTTGGGTGAATGTGAAATCTTTAAATAGCTAGCTTGTTTTCAAGCAAATGGCCCCTCAACTTCTCATTTCCATTGTTTAGTCTTTCAAGTTCTTGCTTAGAATTCATTTTGTTTTCATGTTTTGCATCCATGCTAGTTTTTCCTTTGTTGTTAGAAGCCATTCGATCTTCTTGCTTAAGTCTTGTCCATTGTTGTTCATACAAATTAGTTTAGAGTAGAGTAGTGTCATTTGTAGATTAAATCCATTAGAGTTACAGGTTGTGTTCTTCATAGAAGGTAGATTCTAGAATCTCTTGGTACACTTGTGTTGTATTCCCGCAATAAATCCTGTTAGGAATTGCATATGCCAAGCTCTGTCACTTGCGCTATCCCCCTCCTACTCACATTGTATTTGGTCTATATCCAAAGTTGCCATTGTTCAAATACCTTCTTCTATTGATGCTAGAATATACACGCTCTTCTGGATTCACATGAACACGAAGGAATGAGGAGATCATTCTGAGGGGATAAAGTCATACACTACTGGATTCACCACTGTTATGCAAATTATAGGTTTTATTGTCAAAGTTCTAGTTAAAACATATCAAATAGAGTAGTGAATTATTTCATTTAAGTTAAATTTCACTTTTGATATTACTAGGGAAGATGTGGGGATTGATAGTTTCTAAGAAACTATGATTCATTCCTCACTTCTGAGGTAGGATCGAGAGTCTTTCAATTTAAGTGAATCAACTATTTAGTTATTTAGGATAAACTCACAACTACACAGGTGAGTATCTACACCGGGCTACCTTGCTTGTTTTAATTTTTTTATTAGATTAGTTGTCATTTTCTGAATATATTAGATTAGTTTCTCTTTTAATTCTATTAAATATTCTATCAAAAATACAAAAAATAGAGGAATATATATATATGTTGTAGATATATCTTGCATAATTAGTTTATTTTGTTTCAGTTAGGTTTATATTGATCTTGTATGACAATCACGGGACCTAGGGAGCCCAGGGAATACGTTTTTGAGCCAATCGTGCCTCAACCAAATCTTGTTGCAACATTAACTAACATAGACCAAAATCTCAGAATTCAGGTCTTCTGAACAACATCAGACCTACAAGAAGTTAGCACACAGCTAAGAGGATTAAACATAGCAGCCAATCAAGCTAAGGATTTCTAGACTAAACCAGAGAATCGTCCATAAAACCCCAGAGGATCCACAACACATTTTTACCACCATTTTCATGACCTTTTCGGGAAATATATATGAAGCACCTGTAGGTCAGTTTCCACATATTCAGCAACCTATAGCTAGGATCTCAGTTGAGCTCGATATTGATTGGAGCCTTCGAGTAGCCATCCTCGCTAAATGATCCATCACACCTATTCAAGTTAGGAGGGCCTTCTTTGCCTTAGATTCGTAGATCCCATTATTGCGTGTTGAAGACATAAGATTACCCAGCTAGTCTATCTATAGCCTGTATATTCCATCCCCACTGGGTGTCTCGGCACAACCTCAAGAGGTTGGTTGTGAGGAAGAGTTACTTGTAGATTCTCATGCTTGCATGTCACTTTTCCATCATACAAAATTGGTGAAACCAACATGAATCGAACACGCAACCTTCTGATCTACCTCATTAGACCTTCACATTAGCATCACCAACAAAATTGGTGAACCTGACGTGAACCAAACAACTGTTTCATCATCTCTACCTCATTAGACCTTCACATCAGCTTCACCAACAAAATTGGTGAACCCGACGTGAAAGGAACAATTGCTTCACTTTCACACTCTTTTTTTAGTTTTATCCACCTTCGCTTCCTCCTATTATTCCACGGGTATTTATATACCCCCCAAATATGTCGGGATATGATGCATATGGTAGACCTCTCCTAGGTCTTGAAGCATACTACGATCAATTAAATAGACAACCGTCACCCTTGCTTTCAGCATGGGGTGACAATTATTCAGCTAACCAATTGTCAACACAAACTCCACCTCAAAGGACTAGATTTAGTTCTTCTTTCCAAATAGAGGAGTTGGATCAGCTCACTCAAATACAACAACCAGAGCCTTCAGGTTCAAACAACATGACACTCACTGGAGAATCTGGGTCATCTCCTCGAATATTACTCAGACCACAAATCAGAAGACAGTCAGATCCATTTCTAGATGAGGAATATTTAGCACGTTATGCTAGGAGTGAACAATGCTCTCAAACAATGTACCCACCTATAGGAGGTTTGCAAACACAACCCAAGGTCTTGTTCCAAGAAAGCACCCCCATCCCTCCACCTATGGGAAACGCCCTCAGTGAAGCTTGGCAGGGTAATGATCAATTCATAACAGGGTACCACGTGCCTATACAACCTCAAGGTATACAACAAATGCAACTAAGGAAAAATACCACGTCTTCACCAATAGAGGTCATCTCAGCCTTAGTTGAAAAGGTCAGAGGGTTAGAACTTGCCCAAGCAATTCAAAATCCATAGTTCATACAAGCAGGGACTTCCAATCCTCCACATCATCCTAGCCAAGTAGACCTCCTCACAAGAAATAGGCACGTTGGTTATGCCTCAGTATTTACAACAAACACCAATTAGAATAGCGTTTTCAAATTTCGCTCCAGTTGAGAATATGATACCTCCCAGCTTAGCACAAAACAACCCATTCCTGAGCAATGCTCCTCCATACTTAAACATGTATTCCAAAACACCACAAGGAGACATGTCCTCTTCTCTCGACATGTTTTCTCAACCACAGGGATTTCCTTATGCCCCTGCAAATACATATGCTATGCCATATCAATAACCTGTTCCGCCTCCACCCCCTCAATAGGCACCATTAATGGTCGAAACCTATGCGATAGGGACTTACTCATAATACTTGAAAGAACCCCTAGACTTCACTAAATGAAGCATCATGCTTCTAAGACCTCTTCTCGATTTTCCCAAGTACAAAGGGGAGGGAGATCCGAATGCACATATTAAGGCCTATGCCACAGCCATTCGAGAGCTACTCCCTTAGGATGGGGTTGTTGCTAAAATATTCCCCAAAACTTTAGAAGGTATTTCCCTCAATTGGTACTATAGAATACATGAAGCCTCCATACATTCATTTAAACAACTCGTGTCAAAATTCATTGAGGATTTTGACATGAACAAGTTGTTGAGAACAGGGATCAGCGAATTCTTGCATATTAAACAAGAACACAATGAATCTGTTGCTCATTTCATCCAAAGATGCCGTACAGTCCTCTATTCTTCAGCGAGTGCTTCAAACATGGATCAGATGGAACTATGTGATTTATTCCTTCATTCTCTCAGCAGAGAGATAAAGTAAGAAGTCTAGAAGTTCCCACTAAGAACTTATGATGAATTGCTCGAGAGCACTCTCCGAATAGATCAAGCTACAATAGATAGTGGTTGCAAGACATATGGAACAAATGGGAGATTAATCATCCCCAATCAAAACACTATGACCTATCCTAATACAGTAAATACCAATCAAAGGCCTAAAATCCTTAACAAAAATCATGGAGTAACAACAGATGGAGTTACTGACCAAGCTAAAAGAGAAAATGTTGCAAACATTCCACCACCAGTTAACAATCAACGAAATAACAACTTTACTCTGACAATCAATGTGGTGGATTTTGATCGTCCACCACCGCAACAAAAACAACAACAGAAAATCTACACACAGGGTCCAAGTGAAAATTCAATTGGATATCAAAACCAAAACCAAAGGCAACAAACTCAAAACTTTAATCCTAATACTCAAAAGTTTAATCAAAGTTTTGGACCACAACACGTTCCAAACCAACAACCTAGGAATTATAATCCCAACTCGTATTGTGGTTTCCACAAAATTCGAGGCCATGACACTAGGACTTGCCATGATTACAATAAGTTCATGCAACGTTTGCTAGAAGAAAAAAGACAACTCTTCATAGACATGTTCTTAACAGATTCTGTGACACCCACGCCAAACACTTTCACGGGAGCAGTCTCCCCTCAAAACGCACCCCTCAAGATCTTTAATGATCCACTCCCAAATCACAATAACAACAATAAATTAAATCCAAATGGGATGAACGAGGGTGTAATGGCAGGAAATAACGATCATGAAGCCTCAATTCACTAAATCCACTCGTCACACCTCAACTAGGAACTCAAGCACGAACCAAGGTAGTTGGTCTAGTAGAGTTAGATACTGAGCTGCATGTAGAAGCCATAACAAGAACACGAGAATACTCTTCTCAGCCAAATCCAAGTTATCCACTAGAACTAGACAACAGTCAACAAACATTAATGAGGCCCATAAGGGCTTATGATCTAATTAATGACTTAACGAAGACCTTCTCTCACATCTCCTTCTTGGATTTGTTAAAAAATTCTCCTACCCATAAGGCTGCCCTCTTAGAAGTGTTAGGCCTTGGCCATTTAATCAACATCACTCCTCCTCTGGAAACGCAAGTAAACCATGTGGATTTTGACGTTTATCCTCTGGGGCAGCCAGATAGGGATACTGAGTTTATATTTTACGTAAACAAAATGCCAATAGAGGCTGAAATTACACGTAGAGGTGAGCCAACCTTTCATTTACAAGTGTGGATTTATAATAATTATGTTAAACGTGCAATGGTTGACAATGGGGCAACAATTAATATAGTCCCCTTCTCTTTTCTTCAAAAGCTAGGATATGGAGAAACAAACTGTTCCACAACATGAAATACGCTAAGAGGTTATGATAGCCTTAAGGCTACTTCAATTGGGACTATAATACTACCAGTCACCTTAGGACCCAAGACGATCCTCACCGAGTTTTATATCATAAATCAGGAAACCAACTATAATATGATGCTCGGGTGACCATGGATACATCGCATGAAGGCAATCCCTTCTACGTTATTTCAAGAAATAAGATTCTTACACCTAGGAAAGATATTCGTAGCAAAAGGTGACCCAAAACCATTTGATATACACCTAGCAGACCTGAAGAAAAAGCCAGGCGTTCACTTTGAGTTTGAACTCCCAACAAACCAACTTAACAAACCAATCAACTCAAATCCGGAAGAAAAATTAATACCTACAACAGAACTAGAAATTACGAACCTAGTCAAAGGCATCCCAGCCCTCAAGGATGAAGCTAACATTGTAGAAACAGTTTCATTAGGAACTACTGCAAAAATTATCAAATTACTGGAACAAGATCTACCAATTTTCCTACCATTTGATTCCAAAGGTATGGGATGTACCCCAGGAGTTGGTTCTCTTCTATCAGAGGAAATTTGAATGGTAGAAGTAACCGAAACAGAAGAAACATACGCAAAGAATGTCCCAACATCCATTTTTCCTAGTAAATATTGGACTCTCCATTTCGATGGAGCTAGATGTCACTATGGAGCTGGGGTAGGTGTGATCTTTACTTCTCCTGAGGGAAAGATCCTACCTTTTTCTTTTAAGTTAAAATTTGAATGTAGAAACAATGGCACTGAGTATGAAGCCCTCCTCCTTGGCCTCATCATAGCCAAAAGGATTGGTGTTAATGACATCAAAGTGTTAGGAGACTCACAATTAGTTGCAAACCAAGTCTCTGAAGTATATGAGACTAGAGATGAGCACTTGCAGCTCTATAAAACAATGGTATTAAATCTAAGCAAAGGATTCGACTTCATATCCATTGAGGAAATCCCACGAGAACAAAACCTTCTCGCAGATTCAATAACAACCTCAGCTTCACGATTCAATCCAAATAGTGGATTGGAAGATACACGTTTTATGGTATCACTTCGTACTGAACCATTGGTGAAGAAAATATCAACAAACCTTCCTCCAACACATATAGCTGAGAAAGAATCTTCTATCTTAGATCATATTGATAGTGATAGAGTCACTCTTGACTACCTAAATGCCTATGAAGAGCTACACCTCACACATCATGTAGTAGTATTTTCCTTAATCCTGCACTCATCTTCTTACTTTGGAAATCCCATGGTAGAGCTCCCCCCACAAAAGAATCTTGATATTTACGAGATAGAGAATGGAGAAGACTTGGAACTACCTCCAGCCCCGCCTGAATTTGAAGAAGGTAACGTTTCTTTAATCGAAGGAACGATTGATATAAATATCAAAATGGAGGAAGAACCAAAGGTCTTGAAACTAGGATCTTCACTAACTCTAGAAGAAATAGAAATACACACTCAAATTCTCAACGAACATCAAAAGGATTTCACATTTAATTATAAAGAAATGACAGGAATTGCACCACACATCACAGTACATAATCTTGTCACCAAACCAGATGCAAAGCCAATTAAACAAAAATCAAGACCAATGAAACCAAAAGTGGCTCTCATGGTAAAAGAGGAAGTAGTAAAACTTCTCCAAGTAGGATTCATTAAGCCCATCGACTATTCAGAATGGGTATCTAATATTTTTCCCATCCTCAAAAAGAATGGGAAGATACGCATTTGCATAGATTTTTGGGATATTAACAAAGCTTGTCCCAAGGATGATTTCCCATTACCCTCCATTGACGTAATCGTTGACGCAACAGCTGGATTTGAGCTCTTATCTCTCATGGATGGGTTCTTGAGATATAATCAAATCAAAATATCTAAACAAGACTAGGCCAAAACCACATTTATAACTCCTTGGGAACTTATTGCTACGCTGTTATGTCATTCGGTCTCAAAAATGCTGGTGCTACATACCAACACACAATGACATACATATTTCATGATCTTATTCATAAGATTGTGGAGTCCTATGTAGATGACTTGTTGGCTAAGGCCAAGAAGTGATGTGATCACCCAGAAGTGCTCCACATCATTCTCTCACGATTGATTGAATATGGAGTCACACTAAACCCAGAGAAATGCGTATTTGGCGTGACAGGAGGAAAACTCTAGGTTACATCATATCATCACGAGGGATTGATGTTGACCCAACCAAAATCCGGGCTGTTCTTGAAATGATTCCACCATCAGACGACTCTAGTATTAGATCATTTCTTGGAAAACTTGGTGCAATCCGAAGATTTATCCTGGGCTTAAGTTTTTCTGTTCATCCGATCAATAATTTTTTGAAAAAAGATTGCTCCATTATTTAGACAAAAGAATTCCATGAGGCCTTCGAAGCAGTTAAACGCTTCTAACTGTCTCCTCCCACGCTAATGCCTCATAGACCAGATCACCCTCTAATCCTGTATTCACGAGCTATGAATGTCTCATTAGCTTGCATGTTGGCTAAAGAAGACGATGATAAACGAGAATGTGTAGTCTACTTTATTAGCAGAATGTTACTTGATCATGAAACACATTATACGTAGGTAGAAAGAGAATGCCTTGCCATATTCTTCGCCACAAAACATTTAAGACATTACATGTTAAATCAAGAAACAAGGGTCTTTGTAAAAATGGACCATTTACGGACATTCCTCATGCAAGGGTCCTTGTCTAAAAAGGCTGGATGTTTAATAACCTTAATGGGTGAATTTGAATTAACATTTATAAACCAAAAATCCGTTAAGGGACAAATCATTACAGATTGGTTAGCCGACAACCTGCTAGACGGAGGCGATCTAGTAGACCTCGACTTTCCCGATGAATGCATATATTACATCAAAACCAGACCTCCCATCTCTATATGTCCTTGGTATACTGATATTATCTATTTTATCATGGACCATACATATCCAGAAGGTGCCATGCCACAGCAAAGAAGGCGGTTACACATTATCGTAGCTAAATATGTTGTTTTAGACAAGTACTCTATTGTAGAGCCTTCGACGACATACTTCTAAGATGCATCGACATAGAAGAATCCTTGGATTCTTCATGAATCCCATAGTGGGATATGCGGGGGCCACTTTAGTGGTCATGCCACCGCTCACAAAATACATCGGATGGGCTATTTTTGCCCACTCTCGAGCATGATGCAGTGGAATTTATACGTAAGTTCCACAAATGCCAAGAATTCTCTCATGAGATTCACATGCCAGCACAATTGTTACAACCAATAGTGACTCCATGGCCCTTCTCCACGCGGGGTCTGGACTTGATAGGGAAATTCTCTCCCTCATCAACCGATGGCCATAATTTTATCATTACAGCCACAGAATATTTTACCAAATGGGTGGAGGCCATGCCTCTCACCACCATACCAGGTTCGGTAATTGCCAAATTCATTCTGAACCAAATTATCTGTAGGTATGGTGTTCCACAAGTCATTATCTCAGATAATGGCATGTCCTTTAGAAATAATGAATTCTGTGAGCTATGTAGCAAGTTCAAGATAAACCATCACACGGCCTCTCTTTACTACCCTCAAGCCAATGGGCAGGCCGAAGTGACTAACAAAACATTGAAATCTATTAGATCCTTAAAATAGTCAAGGAGAATAAACAAGATTGACATTTAAAACTATATCCAGCCTTATGGGCCCATCAAACCTCAATAAGAACACCAATAGGAGAAACTCCTTTCTCACTAGTATTCGGGGTAGAAGTAGTTCTCTTGCTTGAGTTTGAAATACCCACTCTCCGCATCTCATTACAAGGGATTCTAGATGAAGAAGCTTATAGGGAGGCACACCTCTCTCAACTAGAAATCCTAGATGAGGCCAGGCTAAACACCGAATAGTGGCATAGAGCCTATGCTGATCGGATGTGATGGTAGTATAACAAAAAGGTCTATGAGTGAGAAATATATGAAGGAGATCTAGTTCTAAGACTAGATAGCTGGATCGATAAGAAAACCGGCGAAGGAAGAAAGTTCCAACCCAAATGGTTAGGCCCATATCAAGTCATGAAAGAATACAGGAATAGTTCATATCTCCTATGTAAACTGGAGGGTGAGGAATTCAATGAATCAATCAATTCCTTGCATCTTAAACGGTTTTACGCATGAAGCATCAACACTATTTGTATAATTATATCTACATTACGTATTCATTTAGTTAGGTTCATTTTGTTCACTCATTTCATAAAATTTGGTGATCAAGGGACTTATTCTTAAGCAATTCATTACAAACTTCTGATAGTGTTGGCAGGAGCATTCAAATCACACTTCTTCATTTTCATAACATCATCAACGGTTTTAGAATCATTTCATCAATTAAATCAAGATATGATAAAGTCTTAACGGTAGCCATACGAAGGCCTGCATGCTTGTTCTCACTTTTGGTTTCTTCCTAGGATAGGTGTCTTGCCTATGGTCTGTTCTAGAAGCTTCATGGTGTCACATCTATCCCATATATATATCTCTTTAGAAATGAGAACATTCTGACATTTTTCTCAAGTAAGTCAAATATAAATCAAATAGAAAATTTTTACTTTTACACATTTCCTTGCCCTACTAACCTTCGGTGTTGAGCTTGCGTCTCTTACTAGTGACGTAGGGTTGGGAAAGGATGGAAATGCCTTTACTCGCATATACCTTGTCCATGGTGATAAACCTATGCTTCCTACTAGTAGCATGGGTCAAGGTGTAGGGGGTCCTCTTGACAGTAAACATTGAAGGTCATAAGAAAATAGTTCAAACAACCTTGAAATCTTGAGTCAAAAACAAATGAATTAGATGTCCAAAACTCCAAGAGAGTTCAAAACCCTGAAAACCAAATTTTGTCAACCAAGTGGCCATCTACGGATCTAAGTCTGGATAAACTACAAAGCAAGTTACATTCTAAACTATGGATTCATTTGAGTAGGATAGGTTTGTAGCATCCCAATTTGGTTCCACCAACTCTTTTTCTATCTCTCATCATTACCATTTCAACACACCTCATAGCTTGCGCCCTTTCTAGCTCTCATTGGTGAGCCCTCGCATCTTACTAGTTGCGTGGAGTTAGGAGTGGGGAAAGTTCATCTACTCATCATACCAGACCATCATCACATTTTGTCAAAACAATATGAAGTACTGGAAAATTACTTATAGAAACTAAAGTTCAAGATCACATGGTGTCTACATCATCATACATCAGAATCACAAAATACAAAAAGAAAACATTTGTGACATTTGTTATCCATTGTATACATTCTGAAAAGCATATAAAAACAAAAATTCTAATAAACATCTAGTATACATGTGGAAATGAATCACAAAACTCTAGGTACAAAGAGATCTAGATCCAAAAAGAGGTATATATATATAATCAGGTTTCATGTATAATGCCATCATGCACTAGGCATGTTCAAAATGCTCAATGAGCCAAGAAAATACAAAATGCTCATAAAAACAATCTAGCAAGAGTCGCTATAAAAAGAGCCAAGTGGCCTCTCAATCCCTGTGGGATCCCTCAAAAGGTGCGTAGCCACACCTAGGAATCCAGCTACGTTGGCGCTTTGAATGCACTGAGGGCTCGTGGTCACGCCTGGTAGCTACCATCTCACTACGAGAATGGCTCCTCCTCATCAGCCACTCGACTGTCCTATATCCAACTACCTCCGTGCAGAGAGAAGTCATGATATTTGCCGCGTGCCAAACAGAAGAAAAAAAATTTGTGTGCCTACCGGCTGCTGAGGGCTCCCCCACGTCCACAGAAAGCTCAACATGAGTCTCCTCCAAGGGGAGAAGTAGGGTATCGATACACACTCAGCGAATCAAGTCTCACCACTCATCAACAGTCGCTGTAAACAAAGGATAAAACAGGTTAGAAAATAATCAAAGATAAAACCAAGAGTAAACAAAAAAAAAGGAAATAACAAAGTAAGACGAGTCTAACTAAAACAAATGTTAGAAGAAGAGTAACAACTCATTAGGATTGCCACGCCTCCAAGAGGGATCTCTAGGATCCACGCCCGCCACTGACGCCACCGCTAACTAGTGTCCCCCTCCTATGTCTGGGGTGACTCGTCCTCTCCACCTAGGTCCTGAGAAAGCAACTCCTCTGAGACTAGAGTCACCCTCTCCACGCTCTACTCTACCTTCTCAGCCTGTAGGATCTCCTGAGTGTCATGCCACTCAGGATTGCTATCCTCTCCCCCACCTGACTCACAGACCTCAATGTCCTTGGTATCCTCCTCTGTCTCTCCCCCTGTGAAATCCTCGTACTCGGAGTCTATATCAACGGGATCATCACTGCTATGGGCAGGACCAACGGCAATCCAAAGTAAATGTGCCTAAGGAGCACCAGCTCTCTCTCTCTCTCGAGTGTGTACCATCCTCCTAGTTGCAATAGGGATGCGAGGAGTAACAAAAGTCCAACCCTGGCCTCTAGGACCTCCCCTAGCCTCCCAAACTAATTTGAACACTGACACCACTAGGGGAACCATATCAATGTAAGCAAGGCCAAACTGCTGAGGAAATTGATCGAAGGGGTGTACCTCTACCTTCCCCATCCTATCCACAAGCTACCCTATAGTAGAGCAGGAAATCAGGGTGCATACCTCCTCACCCCATAACCATGCCATGGCCTGATAAGGTGTGGCCTCCATATCTGCAATGGTCAATGAAGCCACCGGTTGATGTGGTGCCCTAAGTACCATCATCCCTATCCATCTAGCTGTCCTGACGGCCCCGGGATCCACTGCCTATATGCCCCTCCCATAAGGAATAATGCGCTCATAGACCCAACTCATAACTAAGGTCAGATGGCTCAGCGACTATCCCTGTAATTGAACAAACCTGTATAAGTCATGATAGGTGGTCCCAAGTATATCAAATCCCCAGGCATAAATCCAACCATGTGCCTCAATCTGCGTAATGATGGGGGCCCAGTACTAGAGAAAAGTATCCCCTCCCTTGTCCCTGATCAATCTCAAAGCAAGAATGCCCATAATGGCCTGGTGGATAAGAGGGATGGGCAAGCTGAGAATATAATGGACCTTCACCCCCTTCTTCAAACTAGTCGAAATGACCGCATATCCCCTATAGGTGGCCCACTGAACCACCTGTGATCTAGATACTGCTATCTTAAGAGACAACCGCTGCCCAAGGATCGGAACCCCCAGTATGCGGTAAACATCCTCCAGGATGATGGACCACTCACCCCTAACTCTTAGCAATCGGAAGGTGTTCTGATCTGCATCCCAATAAGAAAATAAGTCACATAGTATGTGACTAATAGGTGCAACGTGGGGGACTCGTGCAATCCTCAATATACCTGCCCTCTGGAGTGTATCCTACTCAACCTGAGAGAGTGCATCTAACATTGCTGAACTCCAATCACACTCCCTCTCTCAGCTCCATCTAATGTACTCTTCCTTCTTCTGAAAAACACCCAAAAACACATAAAAAGAAGTGAGTTAGTGTCAAGATTGCATTCGAAAAATCATTAAAGCAAGTAGGAACACTAAAAATGCAAAAATAAATTCAAAATAGTGTTGTTTTAACACTCTATGGAGAGCCGCTGCCCTGAGTAGGGAGGTGGGTCCGTAACTGCCACCTTGAAAGGCAGTGGTCCCGTAACTGCCACCCTGCTCAGGGTGGCGGTCTTGTCCTGTGACTACAAACTGGTCGCATGCCCTAAAAATGCTATAAAACATAAACAATTGACCATTTTAGCTAAAATGAAAGCCTACCCATTAGGCGTCCCCCCTAAGAGACACATTTAAAACTAACATTTCTAAAAATAACCCTCCCACAACAAAGATTTCATCATTTTAACATTTTGGGTGCAAAAACGTTAAATCTAGAAGAACTAACCTGAGATCTCGCGGGTCGAGGTTCTACTCACGAAGGCATGATCGCTATCTCACTATGAATGTTTCGACTATACTCTCGTTGAAAACCATCACCATAGGTCCCAGAGCTCAAAAACTATCAAATCGACATGTGCAAATGAATAGGAAAATAAGACCGTTTTATATATATGTGGTGTTTTTACTCATTTTGAATGCCCCTTTCGCAGGTTTAGAGCGCCGACAGAGGTAAGTTCTTATCCCCGCACAAATGGTAAGTCCTCATTTCATACTAATTTAATATTTATTTTTGGATTTATTTTATCTATTTGCACTTGAGTCCTCTTTCTATTTTGTAGGTAGCAGGAACTTGGATGGCGACATTTTGACACACAAGCGTGTGAGGTATAATTTCTAGCTTCCTGTTTTGGGACTACCATACTTGGACCCACCATTTTACACCTCTTCATGGTTAAAATGCTCCTGCAAGGGGGAAGTATGTACGTACCCAAAATTGTAGGGTACTGTACCACCAGAATGATGTTACACATACCCCAATGATGATACAGGTCACCTCACAAGCTGTTCAGGATCCAGAGAAGCTCTTGAAGTATATGTTAGCGTCCCAAATGCTTTATCCAAGTTCCTTGTGCTTTGTTTTATCTCTTGCCCCCATTTTATTGGCCTTTTGACCTTCAGTAATGAAACCACTTGCCCTACTCAGTGCGGTGGTCCTTCACGCATTTTCCAACACGTTCCTTTGATCACGACTTGCGTAATTTTTCAACATTTACCAGCTTTTCTCAACCGCCTTAGCTCGTATTAATGTTTTATGTTCCCTGGGATAGTGTTTCTTCATTGTTTAATGGTAAAAGAGTTCTAATAGGAATTACCTTTGGGTGAATGTGAAATCTATAAATAGCCAGCTTGTTTTCAAGAAAATCACCCCTTAACTTCTCATTTCCATTGTTTAGTCTTTCAATTTCTTGCTTAGAATTCATTTTGTTTTCATGTTTTGCATCCATGCTAGTTTTTCCCTTGCTGTTAGAAGCCATTCGATCTTCTTGCTTCAGTCTTGTCCATTGATGTTCATACAAATTAGTTTAGAGTAGAGTAGTGTCATTTGTAGATTGAATCCATTAGAGTTACAGGTTGTGTTCTTCATAGAAGGTAGATTCTAGAATCTCTCGGTACACTTGTGTTTGTATTCCCACAATAAATCCCACTAGGAATTACATATGCCAAGCTCTGTCACTTGCGCTATCCCTCTCCTACTCGCATTGTATTCAGTCTATATCCAAAGCTTGCCATTGTTCAAATACCCTTCTTCTGTAGATGCTAGCATATACACACTCTTCTGGATTCACGTGAACATGAAGGAACAAGGAGATCATTATGAGGGGAACAAAGTCATACACTACTAGATTTGCCACTGTTATGCAAATTCTAGGTTTTATCTGTTAAAGTTCTAGTTAAAACATATCAAATAGAGTAGTGAATTATTTCATTTCAGTTAAATTTCACTTTTGATATTACTAGGGAAGTTGTGGGGATTGATAGTTTATGAGAAACTATGATTCATTCCTCACTTCTGAGGTAGGATCGAGAGTCTTTCAATTTAAGTTAATGAACTATTTAGTTATTTAGGATAAACTCACAACTACACTGGCGAGTAGCTTACACCAGGCTACCTTTCTTATTTTAATTTTGTTATTATATTAGTTGTCATTTTCTAAATATATTAGATTAGTTTCTCTTTCAATTCTATTAAATATTCTATCAAAAATACAAAAAATAGAGGAATATATATATATATGTTGTAGATATATCTTGCATAATTAGTTTATTTTGTTTCAGTTAGGTTTATATTGATCTTGTATGACAATCACGGGACCTAGGGAGCCTAGGGAATATGTTTTTGAGCCAATCATGCCTCAACCAAATCTTGTTGCAACATTAACTGACATAGACCAAAATCTCATAATTCAGGTCTTCCGAACAACATCAGACCTACAAGAAGTTAGCACATAGCTGAGAGGATTAAACATAGCAGCCAATCAAGCTAAGGATTTCTGGACTAAACCAGAGAATCATCCATAAAACCCTAGAGGATCCACAACACATTTTTACCACCATTTTCATGACCTTTTCGGGAAATATATATGAAGCACCCGTAGGTCAGTTTCCACATATTCAACAACCTATAGCTAGGATTTCGGTTGAGCTCGATATTGATTGGAGCCTTCGAGCAGCTATCCTTGCCAAACGATCCATCACACCTATTCAAGTTAGGAGGGGCTTCTTTGCCTTAGATTCATAGATCCCATTATTGCATGTTGAAGACATAAGATTACCCAACTAGTCTGTCTGTAGCTCGTATATTCCATCCCCACTGACTATCTCGGCACGACCTCGAGAGGTCGGGTGCGAGGAAGAGTTACTTGTAGATTCTCATGCTTGCATGTCACTTTTCCATCGTATAGTTTCACTGTGTGAATTTTTCTCAACAAGGAGCTATTTATAAGGTCCAGGGGATACTATTCCTTGGAACTATGATACAATACAACAAAAGGTAACATACAAGCTCCCCATAATTGATGAAATATCTCATATCCCTTTTCAATAATATCATCATTTTAATTATCTAATAAATAATCTTTACCGTAATGCCGATAATATTGAATTTACTAGACACACGCATCTCAATATCTAGGAGTCAAATGATGATGAGCTCGATGAGATCACACTTAGAATCAACACTTCCAATATTTTTGAGCTCATCATATCCTAGCTACCTCCTTATTTGTAGCCTCATAAGAAGGAGACTTCGATTTCTGCAGTCACCTCACATACTTTGCAACCCCCACTGGAGCATGTGGTCTGATTTGAGACCATAGTTGACTCTTGTGTGGTGACTTCCTCCACATCATATTATGATGATGATTACGCTTTCGACGACCCTCATTTGGCTAGCTATGCCAAAAATTTTGATAAGGAAGTCTTGGTTACCAGGAAACCCTTTGCACTAAATTCACTCAGGATGTGAACACCATCATAGTATAAGAGGAACCTTCGAAAATAGATGATGCTTCTTCTCAACTGATGTCTGAGCCTTAGATTGATCCATTAGATACACCTCCACATACTAACATCAATTTTTCCAACTCATTTTCCCTAACAGAAGCATATGATAATATTTCTAGTTTTGAATATGAAGTCGATGATCTCATGGGTGATGATCCTATCTATTGTGCCTCGATGAATGGGGGACATACTTCTCCATCAGTGTCACCTTCACCCATTACATTAGTTCCCTCATCAGATATTCATACTAGCCCACTACAACCTATAAGAATCCCTTCCCTACCTCTCACTCTTACTGCTCCTCAGTCCTCTACAATCGCGACATATTGCACATGACAGGATTCAGGGCATGATGTTTCTAACTATAGAGACTATTGACGCCACATGAAGAAGTTTGAAGATGATATCAAATGTGACCAAACTAAAATTTTTACAAAACCTTCCATTTTATCTCCCTTCTCATGATCTCATCATGTGTATTCCACACACACCGAAGTTGACTGTTGGGTTCTTGATAACAAGCATCCCATTCCTGAAACTGTTTTTTTTCAAATTAGAAGTGTGGAGTCAATTCCTTATAGAACTAACCACCTTCCCTTATACCAACTCAACCTCAACCTACTTATGAACTACTATCCCACCCTGATCCTTGTCCCATTATAGATGTTGTTCGGCGTGATATTCTCACTTGGATGGAGGATTAGATAGTTGACACCATATTTTTCACGTAGTTTGAAGTTCATTGACAAGTATCTATTACACAACATGCCATAAATGACCTCATGAATCATGCTAGAAGCCACATCTTGAATCAAATTGACAATATTATCACTGATACATTACGATATTTCCCCCTTCATGGATAGATATATCTATAATACCTTGATCAAATCTTATTTTCCTTGTTTGGCCTGACCCCTCACATTTTCTTGGGATCTCGGTCCCCACTTGGTGTTTTACTCAACACCTTCTACCTTCACTTAGGTTCTCAATCCCCCTTGGGTTTATCACATTGTGTCAAATATCTCGTTACATTATTTCTTGGGTTGTTCACTCCGCTTGGAATTATCTCTATGTATGCCTTGGCTTCTCTTACCGTTGGAATGCCTCTATCTAGATTCACCCTAGTCTTTCCTATTAGATCGTCATGGTATTCTGTGCATTCTTATTTAGGCATATGGCCTTGTTTGGAATCATATACCCAATCACACCCTGAAATCCTACCATTGGATGTCTTGGCCTTGTTCCACCTCTGAGATTTTTCATATCGTGTGGTTTGGGCTATCTTATCGATCCCCCTCTCACCATATTTACCTAACTATCACAGATCATTGTTCCTAAGTACCATGGTATCATTACATACATGTATGCAAAAATTAGGAAAATGATAAGCAAACAAACATACACAAAAAACATAAAACACCCAACAAAAATCATAGTACACACACACACACACACACACACATATATATCTCAAATATTTTGTATACATCGAATAAATCCTAAAAAATGGCTTTGGCCCATCTAAAATATGGCTCAAGCACCATCACCCCCTATGGGGGGTATTTAGATGATTTCAAATGATGGGGCCATGCCAGTAGCTTTCGCTGTCTAGGTCAAGGAATCCACCCTAGATCGGGCTCTGGAAGCCTCTCCTTGTTCTCTCGCTAGCTGGGTCTCCAATGACGTAATATGCTCTACAAATATTTGGGAATATGAGAGGAAATACACCTTATCCTGTACTAGTGCCGCCTGCACCTATAATAAGCTCTACATCATTCATGTTCTTGAGGGTTATTATCAATATCCACTTCATTTCAAAAAACATTTTTTTTGTTGATAAAATCTTGGAGAAGTGTTTTCTTCCCTTCTCTCATTTCAAGTGTTGTAAAGATTTCTTCCTTGTATTTATTTGTTGACCTTAAAATTAAATGTATAATAAATTTTTCATTCAACTTAGAAAATTATCTTTGTTGGGACTGATTTTTTCCTTTTCACCTTTTACTATAAGACCTTGATCCTTTTTAGTTGTAAAAAATATTTTACTATGTATGTTGACTCTTGCAATAAAGTTTGAGGGTATTTTACACATGTTTTGGATGGTTACCCATTGATTTAATATAAATGAAATTAAATATTTTTGTAGAGTAACGAATGTAATAAATGATATATAAATAATAAAATACAGTAAATGGACAAACAACAAGCATGCAATAGTATAAAACCCTAAGCAAGAGAGAGAGGGAAGGCTTAGCTGATTTTCGAGCAATCTGAAAGTGATCTGGGAAAGTAAATGATTTAAACAAGCTGAGAAGAATGTCATCAAATATCACTAAAGATTCTGAGACATGAAACTATGCAAGGCAGAAGAAGTTCCCATAGGATAAAATGAGTGACCAAGCACTAGTGATTGTATTTGGGCGCTATCGTTTGTGTGAATGATCTGAATCTAGTCTCTTCCTATGCTGGAGGAGGTTCATCGTTAGTCGTTGATTTTCATTATAGTTTCTCTCCTTGATCGCTGAATGTACATATAACATGTAAAATAAATATCTACCTACACATATCCACAAACCACATCAAATATAATAAAAAATATGTAGAATGTGGAGTCGGGATGACCTCAACGGTCACCCAAAGAATGAAATTACAATCGAGCATTACACTACATCTTAGACTCCATGTAGTTTTATGTGCTTGTGTGTGTAATGATTCCCTAGGATGAACATGTTCAAGCTACATGAATGATATCGAGATATATATAGAATGTAGTAGATGTATAGAATGTGTGGGATGTAATAGAATAAACTTCCCCCTTTTATGCATTGTATGCAGAAAACCCTTTTCCCTTTAGTGAATGTGCTAGATGAATACTTTGTAGCACTTTTATGCCTTTGAATGCAATCTTAGGTGATGATACATAATGCTAGTGCTTGGCCCCTTATTTTGAAATCATAACTATGTATTACTATGCTTCCCTTGTTTGAATTTCATAATTGACAACTGAAAGGCCGACCCAAAGTAGTAAAAAGTAATTAAGAAGTGAAAGGGGTCCAAAAGGATAAGAAAAATGTAAAGAGAGATAGGAGGGCCTAGGAGGACTGGAGAACTTGGTGGTAGTGTCCCAACTTTGTGCTAGTATTTGAGACCATAGAATGATAAAAAAATCAATTTCCAGTAAGAATGAAAGATGTGTAAGGCCAATGAAAGTGCAGAAGACAAAAAAATGCTAAAGGTAGTTGTCAATTACTAGTTTTCTTACTTAGGATTCATGTAAATGCTAGTATGATTTTAGGACCTCAAAATGTACACAAGTGCATAGATTTTGTGTCTACATTTTTCCTTCACTTTATGATGTTGAGTGAATACTCGACAACATAAAGTAGATAGAAGATGCGTACCTTATGATCACGTAGAGAAGTGTGTAGCCGATAGTGTGCTGAGTAGACAAGTGAAGCATGAAGTGATTGCAATGTGAAGCGTGGAGAATAGGAAAGGGAAGCGTACCCTAAGGGTAAATCATATGCGTAATATGGTGTTGGAACATGTGTTTGATGATGTAAGCCTCTCCTTGTTGTGTATTAAGGATGGACATGTAAAAGAAGAGCGAAAGAGTAGTCAAAGTCTTGTCTATGAAAAATATGAGTAAAGTATGTGAAAGTGTGTAAAAAGTAATAATAAAGGAAAGTGTGCACCTAATGTATAAGATTGTATAGAAATAGAAAATATGTCTTGAAATTCTATGAAGTGTGATTTTTTTGGGAGATCTCATGCCAAATATGAGTTTTTTGGGTGATCTCATGTCAAATGTGAGTGTTTTGGGTAATCCCATGCCACAGAAGAAGAGTGTTGGTGAGATAGGTCTAGCTTTTATCTCCTTCCATGATTGCTTCCCAAAGTGCCACTATAGATGACACGTTCAAATTTGTTTCTATTGTAACTGATTATGACTAGTAAACTAAATTTTTTAGGTGGAGGAAAGTGCCTGTTACTAGAGAACTGATATGAAAACTATGTTGAACTGAGAAAATGAGTGTATTTTCCCCTAGGACATTAACACCCAGGGGGACACAAACTCCCACTACTACTGTCTAGGAATGGGTGCTAGTGTCTGTATTGAGATTTTGATCCAAATCTGATTTTGGACCGGTGATGTGACTGTAAACTGTGCCAATGTTTTCTTGTCTTGTGATGTTCCAGAGATTTATGTTGTTGTAAGGGTGATTTGTTCACCCAGTAGAAACCTCCTCATTTTGTGTGCATGCAACGATTGTAGGAGCATATGGTCCAAAGGAGAGGACCTAAAATTGATCTAAAATGGATATATATAATGGTAAGGGATGTCCATGGTAAAAACCAAGGCACATGCAAACAAGATGGGATAGTAACAAGTGTTAGCAAGAAACATAACAAGCATGCAAGAGAAGACAATGTAACAAGCAACTAAGAAAACAAGATGAACTACAAAAAGTGGTTTCATACAGGGACATCGCTCACAATGTCACAAGACAATTAGGATTGGAACGACCAAAAACATACAATGATCAAGCAAGACATAGGGCATAGCCCGCAAACAATGAAAAATAATAAGTAATAATAAGCAAAAAGTGATAGATAACCATAAATGTATAAATATTGCAAGACAAATGCTACACATGAAGCACTTGTTAGCATGCTAGAAAGATAAATAGTATGTCAAATCATGTATATATCAACAAAAGTAAAGTGAATGTAACAAGAAGTAGTGAATGATGAAACAATAGAACCTATAAAGTGTTGGAGTATTAAAGGTAGATGCCTCCAGGAGCCTCAGTGGGAATCGTAAAAGATATAGTGTTGAGCATCATTCTCATCATGTGAAAATATATAAGATATCTGCATTCACCTCTAAATACCAAGTAAATGCACATGCATGTATATATAAAAATATAATGACATACGGTTTATCTAGATAACATAATAAGTAAATCACAACGTGTAAGTAGTATAAGCAAGAAAGAGTAAATACAACCAAGATATACAAATGGTGTATGAATGTGATGGTGTGATATGTAAAATAGGAAGATGAGAGGAGTTTTGTTTCCCCCCAGAGTGTGTGTGTGTGATAAGGTTCATTCATAGAAACCCTCAATAGTCAAGAATGAACCATAAAATAAGAGTGTGTCATCAGGTAATGAAGTAAGGTGTGTGAACCAATGATGTGGTTATTCTTGAAAAGATAGGTGTGAAGCACAAAGCGAAAAAGCGTAATAGGTACTCAGAAAAAAAATGTGTCCTGAAGAACTAAAAATGAAGTGTATATGGTGTAAGGCTCATGAAAGAAGTGATCCCTCAATAGTCATGTTTGAAACATAACATGAGAGGCGTGTCATCAGGTAACAAGTGTGTATGTGATTGAGAGTAGATGCTAGAAAAGATATATCATGAATCAAAAAGCCATGAAGTGTAGCTAGAGTAGATGAGGCGACGTTTATAGATGAAGTATTTCCTTAACAATCAAGAATGAACCATAGAACAAGAGTATGTCATTGGGTAATTAAGTAAGGTGTGCGAACCAATGATGTGCCGATGCTTGAAAAAATGGGAGTGAAGCACAAAGCAAAAGAGAATAGTAGGTGCTAGAAAAAAAATGTGTCGTGAAGCACTTATCATGAAGTGTATATGGTGTGATGCTCATGAAAGAATTGATCCCTCAACAGTCAAGTGTGAAACATGACACGAGAGTGTCATTGGGTAATGAGTGTGTATGTGACTGAAAGTAGATGCTAGAAAAAGATGTATCATGAAAGTGTAGACAAAGTAGGTGAGGTGATGTTCATAGATGAAGTATGCCCTCAACAATTAAGTGTGAATCATAGCACGAAAGTGCGTCATCGGGTAATGAAGATACAATGTTTGTACCAAAGTTGTAGGAGTGCTAAGAAATAATACTCATGAAGTCTAGAGCATGAAGTGTAATAGTAAACACGGGAGAGAGGTGATTGATGCAACCTATAATTTACCAGTAAAATACTAGGTAGGCTGACACATCACTTATCCTAGACTGAGTGTTCACCCAAAGCACGTAAAGGTACCAGACCCCTCTTTAGGGTTTCTGTTGTAGGATGCTAGTATGATGAAGACATAATGCATTCAGATCCATAATTAATACATCATTCTACAGTGCATGTTCAGATCTATATCTAAAGTAAACAAACTCGAATGATAACCATGATGAAATCAAGCATGCAAGAACCAATTATACTTAGGATTAATACTTTGATTTAGCCAATACACTCCATTACATAAAAACACATGAATACATATAAGCTTCTTACAATCATAACATCATATGCTCATGTATGTAATAGATCTGACCAACATAATCTCACAGTAATCTAGTTCTTTCATACCTATCCTATACTACGCAGTTCATTACATATTTATAAGGGTGGGGAATTTCCCTTGACCACTTACACAACTCCAAAAATAGGCCGCATGTTGGAAATAGCCATGCACCTTTACAATAATAGGCTCACATGCAAGAATGCTAACAATCGACCTCTCATAGTTAATTGGAAGTAGTAATCCTATCTTTAGCTCGCATCCATGTAGAGCGCTTCATAGCCACTCTTCTAAAAATAGCCCGTACATGTCACACAAGTCTTTTCCCGGTTTATGTGCTCCGCACAGCCATCTTCCAAAAATAGATCATAATCATGAAAACGGATAAGTCCCTGAATCTTTCTATGTCCTCTACAGGTAATTCCTTCCCGATCCTCGCGTGCCTTTGAATGCTATTTTCACTTTAGCGTGAATATTCTGTATGCCTTCTGCTAAGTATCATACACTATCTACTCAACATTACCCCACACTAACTAAATTTCCACCCCGGTAATGGTTACCTATTGAATGTTCAAAAGAATAGAAAGAACATAAATGATAGATGGTAAAGAATTTTCTATACAAAAAGAATGATTTAATTAGTAGTATCCTCTTCTTCAACTGACAGAATCAATTCTGGATACTCTTCCTTTATATTTTCTTCTAATGTCCTCCACTCACTTAGTGTGGCCTATGTTTTTTCTGGAATATCTACAGCAATAGATTTTAGCTCATCTTGGGAAATTTCTCCCTTTTCATTCTACAAAAATAGAACAATGTTGGACATTACCGAAATTCTTCCTTCTAGAAGATCCATCTTCTGCACTATAATCTTCCCCAGCTCATTTAACCTTTCCTTATGGGGTTCTTGCACTACTGCAAGGGTCCTCACACTTTTGCTTTACCAATGTCAACCTCTTTACGTGACCCCATTGTCTCATCCTTCATCACTTTAAAGACTTAATTGTCCTCTACCATGGTCCTTATCCTAATGACCGCCTCTAGAGATGTGTAAATATTCAATGCCTGGTTTGCTTTCCTTAGCTCCTCCTCTAAGGTTTAGAGCAATGCCTCGTAGATGCAATCTTCCTCATCACTAAAGCCTTTTCTCGCTCTACTTCCTACTCAATATCTTTTGGTGCTGGCATACACATAGGTCCCATCCTCAAGCACCAAATCTACCAAGGTATGTACTTGATGTATTGCCGAAGGAAATTTTTTAGGTACCTTGGACTCCAAATGTGGTCTTGTTTTTAGGACATGGTCTCCAATTTCCTCTGCCATGCTAATGAAAGCATTGTTCTTTTTATACTCTAATTCCTTATCTTTTCATAGGCATGTTATCTCTACATATTTGGCCTTGATCTCTTCTTTCAGCACCCTAATAGTTGCAACTTTATCCACATTCCTCCTTGCCACCTCTGTTGACACCTTCACCAAGGCATTACTTACTTATTCATCTGACATAACAATAGGCTTTAATGTTATGTGTATGGCTTGAGGTGTCTTCTTAAATCTTCTTGATACACAGGACTCTTCACATACATAAAAGTCTGGTTCATCCATATGTGTCTGCATTGACCAAGACAGTTGTTTCCTTATGCGCACGGTGGCCATGTCCTCATCCATCAGCTCCCATCCATACAATTCCTTAAGGGCCACTGTGCTTTGAAAATAGGTGTGGATAATTTTACTTGTGTCCTCATCATAGCCCATGACCGGTGCAATATACTCCCCACTTGTCCTCTTCGATCTTTTTCCCTTAGGAAATTTAGCACCAAGATTTGGAGCTTGTTTTGCTATGCTCTGAGTAGTCCCTTGTGCTATCCTATCCACCTCCTTTACTCCTTCTACTTGATTCATTTCTTCATCCTTTTTCTCTTCTATGTCCTTTGGTGGTGTAGGAGATTAGGTCGTGCTCTCCTGAGACTCTTCCACCTCTTTTTCTAGCTTCAAATTTCTTCTTCTCTTCTCAACTATCTCCTTTTGTGGAGAGAGTATGGTGATCTGTGCACTGACTGTGGTGTAGCACCTTGGGTTTTGGTTCTTCTGAATAACCTTTTGAAGAGAAACTCTCCTTATACTACATCCAAGTCCTCATCACCTCCTTCTTACACCTGAGATGGTGTAGTTGCGCACTCATTTCCTACCTTATCGGTAGGCTGCTTTCATCCTCTATGCTCCAGGACACCACTATCTTCTCATCCATCTTCCTCTTCATCCACCAATATAGTCTCTGCAGGCTGTGGATTTGGCACATTTTCTACTATATGCTTACCCTTAGATGGATCTAGAAGTGTGAACTCATTTTCCACATATTTTTTGTTCTCTAGCTTGGGCTTGAGTTGAAGATACACAAGCACCGCTCCAATGTCTCCTACTGCAAAGCTTTCCAGCTTCATGCTTATTACATCTGAGATAAGCCTCTCAATGTAGGCAGTCCATTCTAGATATACATATGTTTTTCTCAGAGTGTGATAATCACAATCTACCTTATCTGTGACAAAGTTTAGGCAGTATGCATCTATGAACCGGTGAACTGATTCCTATAAGTAGCATGGTGTGAAGGCATATGGAATTTTACACCAAGGGCTCCAAGCTCCATCCTTCATCGCAAATTGCGTGATGTAAAAATGTTGGTAAACTGCGAACTATACTGCCTTACCCACCACCGAAGGTAATTCCTTGGGTATGCGCTACTCCTTTCAAAAGCCACATAGAGCCTGTCATACCACATCTCTGACCTCTATTTAAATGGCCCACCCATGGTCCCTTCGCATAAGTATTTACCAAATATTTCCACCAGAGATTTATTTTCCATGGGGTACTCCCAAATCTTTTCCTTTGGCCCATCGGGAACTCCAATCTCCATAAGTACCAAAGATAATAAAATAGCACCAAAACTAATTCTATCACATGTACGCACTTCTTCAATGATTGTATTTGCTATGTGATCCGTAATATTATATACCACTCCTTGAGACATTTTCCTTACAACATGTAACCACATTGTATTCACTTGCGACCACCTTTCCTGGTCATTCAACTTTGTTATCAGATCTACATCTTCCTGTACCACTGGGTACTTCTTTAATTTATCAATTTCCATGCCACACTGACCCTTGGTATATCCTAGCTCCTTCTTTGTCTCTAGGATCATTGCTTTATCTGTTAATTCACTCTCCATATATGCTCCTGAGGCCCTTAATCTTGTCACTGTTGAAATTAAGGCACCTGTGATTCTAACCCTTCGTCCGGTGAAGTAGAAGAAGTCCTCATGGACTCTGCTCATCAACCATTGATACAATGGTTCATATTTTCCAAAGTATGGAAGCTCGTACAACTAGTAGACTCTAGTATTCTTTAACAACCTATCTCCAGCGTCATCATACAATCACATGTCTCCTGCTCTGCGGTTGTTTGTTTTCATGCTCAACAACGCTTCTAGTTCCTTGCTATTATCCGATGTGTGATAGTTGTAATTGATGATATTACACTTACGGATGTGGGAATCCCATTCTTGTCCCATAATCATGCCCTCTGGATACTGAATTTCTGAGAAATTACTCTCGGGATAAATTTCTTCTTCCACTTCAACCTTCTTCTTCCCTTTTACTCCTGCTACAGGTGCTTTCTTTGGTGCCATTTGAAAATATCTCCTTTCTATCATCTGTAATGAGCAAGTTAAAACCCTAGTTGGAATCTCCATGCCCTAGTTAAAATTACATGTCCTAGCTCTTCCGTAACATGTCTACTTCACTCAAACCCTTCACCTATGGGGACACAAGCTTCTCATGTGCACAAATCTTCTCTCCACATCTAGTTTCACTCTTCGCACCTCAACACGATTCACTCAGCTCATTTGCACTTAGCTCATTTGAAATTCTCACAATTTAAATAGTAAGAATGAACTCACATCCCATCCTTATATAGAATTTCAAAATGTTAGTGCATTTATTGCTCCTTCACCTACAAATAATCCTCTCATTAATCGACCATATTCGTTTGTTCCACGCGGTACATCTTCACACCCAAGTTATAACCTTCTAGCGCATCTTCCTACCTTCTAGCCGTGGACTTCTCTTCAGTGCGCATCCCTGCACCTGAGTACCTTGCCACTATGCCTTCCCTTGGTAGTTCTCATGCCCCCTGCTTACCTCACATTATACTTGTTTCTTCATTCATCTCCACCTATGGTCCTTATTTCCAAAAGCAATCTCTTTTTTTAACAATTCTCTAACTTGAATAGCACCCGTAATAGTTTGTTCCTTTCATGTGTACTTATTCTCAACAGTCCTGTACCTGGATATAAATAACCACCCAACACTAATGGTATGTGCAGTCCTCTACGCATAAAAATTGGGAGAAATTTCTTCTTCCACTTTGACCTTCTTCTTCCCTTTTACCCTGCTGCAGGTACTTTCTTCGATGCCATTTGAAAATCTCTCCTTTCTATCCTTTATAACGAGAAAGTTAAAACCCTAGTTTGAATCTCCATTCCCTAGTAGAAATCACGTGCCCTAGCTCTTCCATAACACATATTCTTTTCTCAAACCCTTCACCTATGGGGACACAAGCTTCTCCTATGCACAAATCTTCTCTCCATTTCTGGTTTCACACTCTTCGCACCTCAACATGATTCGCTCGGTTCATTTGCACTTAGCTCGTTTCAAATTCTCACAATTTCAATGGTAAGAATGAAGTCGCATCCCATCCTTATATAGATTTTCAAAAATTTAGTGCATTTATTTCTCCTTCACCTCCCAATAATCCTCTCATTAATCGACCATGTTCATTTGTTCTGTGTGGTACATCTTCGAGCCCAAGATATAACCTTCTAGCGCACCTTCCTACCTTCTCGCCACAAACTTCTCTTCAGCATGCCTCCCTGTGCCCGAGTACCTTGCCACTATGCCTTCCCTTGGTAGTTCCCATGGCCCCTTCTTACCTTGCATTATACTTGTTTCTTCATTCATCTCTACCTATGGTCCTTGTTTCCAGAAGCAATCTCTTTTTTAACAATTCTCCAACTTGAATAGCACCCATAGTAGTTTGTTCCTTTCATGTGTACTTGTTCTCAACAAACATATACCTGGATATCAATAACTACCCCACATTAATGGTATGTACAGTCCTCTGCGCATAAAAATTATTCAAATAATAATTAGCTTCTAGTGCGTAAGTGTGCTTTTTACACAAAAACACCAACTAAATTGACAAAGAATAGCGACGAAGAAGGAAATACAAAATTGAAAACCTAATCCAAATGGAAACACTGAATTATTACAAACACCAAGAAGACTTATTTATAGTAGGGCTTTAGCATACTCCTATTGGAGTAACTGGGTAACTGTATTCCATCAAGCGTTTCTAACTGACAAGCTCCTGTTTCAAGTATGTGAGTGATAGCATATGGCCCCAACCAATGTATTTTGAGTTTTCCTAGATGGCACAAAAACTTAGAATCATAAAGGAGTACCATCTGTCCTATCTCAAGATTTTTGTCCTTAATGTGCCTATCATGCCATGATTTCTACCTTTCTTTCACTTGCTTCTGAATCTAGCATACGATTTCTTGTCGCTCATCCAACTTAATCAACTTGTTAATCCATTCTTCTAACACTTTCTCATCAACGAGACCTACAACACACGCAATACGCAAAGAAGGTAACATAAATTCCATAGGAAGAACTGCTTCCGTGCCAAACACCAATTGAAAAGGTGTGGCCTTATTTAGCTGCTAGTATGTTGTTCTATATGCCTAAAGTACTTTAGACACTTTATCATCCTAATCCTTCCTTCCAAAATCAATTTTTTTTATCAATGTATGGATCAAAATCTTGTTGAAAGCCTCAGCAGTCCCATTTTCCCGAGGATGATATGGTGTAGTTTTATGGCGTGTAATCATGAATTCATCCAATAAAATTCTGATTGTCTCATTCCGAAAATGTGTGCCTGTATCACTGGTCAAACTCAATGGAAATCCATACCATGTAATAATATTTCCCCATAGAAACTTGGCTGATGTAGCCACTGTATAATCCTTTATAGGCACTGCTTCTGCCCACCTTGTCAGATAGTTTGTGCAAGTAATGATATAGCGTGATCTAGTCCTACGTGTGGTTGAGGAAATATGACCCACAAAATTAGTAGCCCATTTTTCAAATGGTTCTGCACTAGAAATAGGTCTTAGATGCATTTCATCTCATTGAACTAGTTTCCCAAGGTGATAACAGTGATCACAAGCCTTGCAATATGCCTTACAATCTTTATACAGGGTCTCCCACCATAATCCATCAAGTTGAATCTTTTGAGCAGTGACCTCAACTACATAGTGGCCATTTGTAATACCACCATGAGATTCCTCCATGATATTTGTGTGCTCATGTTCTAGTACACAATGATGTAATACTTCATCCCAGCCTAACTTGTACAGGTCACCGCTAATCAACATGTAGGGTACCACGTGTATAACAAGTTGTTTCTTTTCTAAGAATTTCATTCCTTCTGGTGCCATATCTGTTCGTAGAAAGACAATAATGTCCTCTAATTCTGATGGCGTGTGTTGTAACCTGTATAAATATGCATCAGGCATGGTATCTTTAATTTCCTGTGCTTCTTCTCCTGACTATATTATGGATAAATGGTCTAATCTAGAATTATTTTTCCCTAGTTTTACCACAATTGTGAAATCAAATTCTTGAAATAAGACTACCCATCTGCATATGAACCCTTGTAAAATGGGCTTGTTCACCAAATAATTTAATGCCATGTGATCTGTATAAAATACAAATGGTGTAGCTAGCAGGTACTACCTGAATTTATGTAGCGCATAAATTATTGATAAAGCTTCATACTCTGTAGTTGTGTAATTCTGCTCTGCAGGAGTCAACTTTCCACTAGCTAAACAAATAGGATGATCTATAATACCTTCTCCTGGCTGAGCCAACACTGTGCCAATGGCCTATTGGAGCATAATGATTAAGTGGTCTTGCTAACCCTTAATGTATATGGGTCTATCACTAATATATAGGTTAATATTTAATAATATGAAATATTTATACTTCTATTATTAAATATGCTAACCTAGGTATATACTTTAGGTTAAATATTTAATACCATGAAATGATTATATTTCTAATATTAAACATTATAAACCTAGGTGTATATGTTAACCATTTTAGGTTGAAAAGGTGGGTCGGGGAGACATACCCGATCACCTTATATAAAAAGGAATTTAGGTCATCATTTGATATATTCGGGAAATATATCAAAGGTGTGCAAATCAAGTGATTTGGTTTTACCCTTGGTAAATAGGGTTTCAAAGGAGGAGGTGATCTTACTGGATGTAAAATAATTTCTCTAAAGTAAAAGGTTATTTCAAAGTGGTTTTTACCCTGTTGGGGTTTTCCACTATAAATATTTGTCACATGTGTTATTTATTCCCTGTAAGTATTTATTTATTTACTTATGTTATGATGTAATATTTATTTAAATATTTATTGTAACATTATATAATATGTAAGTTGATTAAATCTGTATTTATTAGAATTCTCAAATTTTAACATGGTCATGCCAGAGGTGTCCACATGTACATGAAATTGTTGGTCCCATGAAGGAAAACACAGAATAGGTGCGGGTAGTAAGTTTCTCCTTCAATGTCTTGAATGCACACTGCTGCGGTTCTCCCTAGTAGAACAAACCTTTTCCTTTTAGTAACTCCTCCAAAGGTGCGACAACTTTTGCATACCCCTTTATGAATTTCCTATAATACCCTATTTGACCCAAGAATTTGTGCACCTCACTTTGATTGGCAGGCTCTTTTAGGCCAATAATGACAATAACCTTAGCTAGATCAACCAACAAACCTTCCTTGCAGATTATGTGTCCTAACAATATTCCAAATGGTGTAGCAAATATGCACTTCTTGATGTTCAAAGAGATAATCAACTCTCTACATCTTTCAAACATTAAGCGTAGATTGTCACAATGATCTTGAATAAGTCCATACACCGTCTAATCATCTAAATAAACCTGTAAGAAGTTGGGAATAAAATATTTAAATGCATGAACAACTATGCACAAAAATACAACAGGCACTTTTTTTAGTCCAAAAGGCATCACATTATAAGCAAAGCTGCCCCATTCAGTAGTAAACTTAGTCTTTTCCTGATCCTTTTAGGAAATATTAACCTGATGATACCTAGAGAACCCATCTGTAAACAAATAGATTTTGTACCTTGCAACACCTTCTACTATTTCCTTAGTGAATGACATAGGAAAGGGATCAGTAACACATGCAACATTCAGCTCCATGTAGTCCACATAGATCCTAATCCGGCCATCCTTCTTAATACTGATCACCATTGGACTAAACCATTCTGACTCGTCTAGGGACTTGATGATTCCAGACTTCAACATTTTTTCAATCTTGTCTTTGACCTTTTCGCACAAGTTGGGGTTCATCCTGTAGGGTCTATTTCTGACCGGGTACACACCCTCTTTAAGCTTTATCTTCATCTCTCCTAATGATTTATGCACACCTTTAAGTTCATGGTACCCCTGAGGGAATAAGTCTTAATAATCCCGTAGTAACTCAATAATTTTTTCCACTTCAGAGTCTTACCAATAGTCTCCAATTATGGCCTCCTTAGGCTCAACTTCCGATCCAATATTCACCTTCTTTATCTTTATAGGTTAATGATAGGTGTGTGTGGTCTTATCTGCATAGTCCAACACTTCACACCTACCTATTGAATGGTCTACATCCAGATTTTCTACTTCTTCATCATCCACTAAGTAGACCATTTTTCCTTTTTATTTCTTAAGGCAAGAACACTTAAGTAGTGTGGCATCGGCCTTTGTTTCTTCAACAAAATGCACTCCCAAGTCTCCTTCATCAAATAAATCTTGAATGAGTTCCTCTACCTTGGCACTATCCTCCATAGTTAAGTGCCTTATAACATTTAATGCTTCTTCCACAAGAGGCTTGGTAGAGAAGAAGTCAAATGTCTGGGTCATTTATATAATTAAATCCTGCCAATTTATTGTCTCTCTATGGAGTTATGCATATACATACCAAGCACGCGCGTAACCTCATAACATGAAATAAAACTTGTACACCCAGAACGAAGGTGGTAAAGCTTCATGCCCCTCTATCCAGAGTCTCTCACACTGCTAAACATGGTGCTGAACATGTTGATTACCATGATAAGTAAAAATTTAAGTAGGTGCATTACTCCTGACAAACCTAGTAGCCAGAGAAATCCTAATTTCATTCCATCCTATAAGATTATCCTTGTGGACCACCCACCAGAGTGCTATTGTCCCGCATAGGGTATATGCTAGCATATTGCTTCTTTCCAACTGGTCTATCCACTATTCTTCCATGGCACATAGAAACACCATAGGGTCCCCTTATCTGGTGTAACAAGGTACCAACTTGTTACCTATTCTCCTGATATAATGTGGTCTGCTATCCCTAGCAAATATACTCTTTACTTCATGCCATACCAACTCATAAGTGCTATGAGCCCAATTATCACAAGCAACACTTGTAGTATCGCTGAGAGACTGTACATCCTCCCATTGAATGATTCCTTATTTAGATGGCTCAAGCACCTCTAGATCCCAGATGATGTGTACATAAATCCTATTCAAGTCTTCCTCACTCAAGGGCTCGACATAGGGCAAAAAATTTACCATCTGTTAAAGGGATCCTTGACCTCTGCCATGAACACCTTTAAAATGCCCTTCATTCCAATCATAGCACACTTGATTGCGATCTTGATCGTGATGCTCGTTCTCGAATTTTGAGTTATCTAAAACTTCTGTTTGTCGTACACCAATATCTATAGCGTCATGGATCTAACCAATCATCCGGTAGTCCTCCATGTCATGAGTTGCGGACCTGTAAATTTTATAGTAACAAGAGACATTCTTCCTTATCACATGTTGTAATAATGGGCAACGACGAACATAATGGTTTAAATGACATATATTATAGTCTAATAGCAATTATCGTACTGATTTTTGGGGTGAGAACTATCCTTTATGTGATCTTCCACTTCACAATCTGTGCACCAAATCCCCATGCATGTCTCATGTGCTGAATTTGCCGATAGCTTCTCCAACTACTTTGCCATACCTATGATCTGTGCCTCTAAAAATGGCCTCACCCCCGTGTCTATACTTCTAACTACCTCAGCACGTAAATATGCTTCAAGTGCTTCGCATGGATTAGTGTATGTCTTATGTGATAATACCCTTCTAAAAGGTGTAATCAGGCCCCCATCGAACCATTGCACATGTTGGCTTGCATGAATATTATAAGAAAGCTTAAATAACAATGATTTGAAATGAGCATCATACTCTCTGACACTCTTAATAGTACCTTGATTAATATCCTTGAGCACACTTATAATCTTCTTCTTAAACTCAGGGATATGAAATTCTTTTAAGGAAAACATCTTTTAAAGTTGCATAGTCTACGCAAGTTTGATCAGGGTAAAACTTTCTATACCAAGTATGTGCGCACCCTTGTAAGGTAGTAACGACTTGACTTTCCCTACGCTTGGAAGCCATGATTCCTTTTGTGCACCACATTATTTCACACATGTGCACATGTTAAACAACATATTCTATGCTCCTATACTTTGGAAGACGAAGAGACATCTCCATGTAAATATTCTGGGGTTGGTGCGGACCCTTCCCACCTGATCCAGAACCACTAGTGTTTCCTCTACTTCCAGAACCACCAGATCCACCAGAACTATACCTCCTGATTCTTAACATGTAGCCAGAGTCAGACTAGAAGATGTATTTACCTATGTCCTATCATCACCAATCCGACACTATGATAATTCTTCACCAGGAACTCCTCGTGCTATGATTATTTACTAATGCATAGTTTTTAGTTTGGTGGATGTAATCTGGAAACACAACAACAAACATAACACAAGAATACCATAGGCTATGATAAGAAGGAATGATGATAAATCTGAAATATCAGTGTAAATTATAATATTAACATGAAATTGTTACAATCTCACCCATGAGGTACTTCAAGTGTTACTGACTTCACTTTCCTTCCACCAATACTATGGGAGAAACTTCACAATTACACCTCTTAATGGCTTCTTTAACACACCTTCAAAATGATGGCTTACTTTACACACTTACTCATACAATATTTCTCACTACTTCCTTCTATGCTAAATGAGGGGGGTGGCCTCTCTATTTATATAATTTCCAGGCTTATCCATCTTATCTCTAAGATAGGATAAGAAATCCACTCTGACGAATCATATTCCATACCTTAACTCTTATCTGTACATGTAAGCTTATCTTTTAAGATAAGATAAACCTTATCATTTCACATGGGTTCCACATTTTTAGACTTTTTACAAATAAAATACACAAAATATTTATGACCTCACTCCTTGTCGTTATTACCAATATAATATTTCTAATTCCTAATCATGTAGACCCTACTTCTCTACTTACCCCAACTTTGACATTTTAACATTACCGGACCACTTACGACAAATATTTATTTTTTACCACAACATTCCTATTGTACTTTTGACTATTACCGTACTATACATTATTGGCGGCGTCCTACCGGCAGCGACCATTATCTTCTATCGGATGCTACTACTAATTATACTTAACAACATCCTATTCCTAATACATACATTAATGAAATAGAAATTACGGAGGAAAATTTTAGTGTCGAAATCTTCCCCCTTCCTAGATTCTACTCCATCCTCGGAGTAGACTATTCCGGTGCTTGGAAAATCTTTAGCTTGTCATGGTTGACCCATTTTATAATGGGAGTGCCATCCAATTCCTCCAGTCGGTATGTACCATTTTCATGCACAGCTACTATTTTGTAGGGCCCCATCCAATTTGGAAGAAATTTTCTTTGTCTTCTTTTTTTGTATCTCGAATCATGTACTAGGACCAAGTCATTCACCTGAAATGGAGACCAACGGATCTTTTGATCAAAGTATTCCTTCCGCTTCATTTTCTTCTTATAGCTTGTATCCTTCGCTATTTCCCTCATTTCCTCTAGCAAATGAAGATGTACCAACCTTTCTTTTACTGAATCACTTTCATCCATCCTTTCATTTTTCATAACTCTCACAGTGGGAATATCAAACTCAATAGGAAAAACTAGATCAATGCCATAAGCCAACTGAAATGGGGAGTATCCTATTGTTGACTTTGATGTTGCCCTATATGCCCACAATGCTGCATGAATCCTTTTATCCCACTTATGTACCTACAAGGCTGCATTTTTTGCTAGAATTTGACACAACACAAAATTTGTTCGTTCCACTTGTCCATTTGTGTTTGGCTTGTATGTTGTTGCCTTCCTGTGCTTAATAGAAACCTTATTGACTAGGGCTTCTACCTCCTCATTAATGAAGTGGCTCCCTTGATCTGTTACAATTTCTAATGGACAACCAAATCTGGTGATAATGCGTTCATATATGAACCTTGCCACTTCATCCATGGAAGTTGTTTTCAATGGCCTAGCTTCAACCCACTTGGTTAAATAATCTGTGGCAACTGACAATATACTTATTTTGGTGTGGGGTAGTTGGAAGTGGACCTACAATGTCTATTCCCCACTTTTCAAAGGGACCAAGTGGAAGAATAGAGCATAATGGAGCTGATGAAGTCTTACGGTTACCATGTGTTTGAAAAATATCACATGTCTTACAATAATTATAACAATCTCTAAAAAGAGTGGGCCAGTGATAACCTGCATCCAAGATTCTTCTTGTTGTAAGTTGTCTAGAGAAGTGTCCTCCACAAATACCATTGTGGAATTCTTCTATCATCTCCTTCCCTTGATCACGTCCAACTACCCTCTTGTACTGTCCATCAGGTCCTATTCGAAATAATACTCCATGCAGAATAGAATATGAACAACTGGCTTGAGTAATCTTCCTCTTAGTCTTTGCATTGGCACCATTAAGAAACTTGAATTCATTCAGATAATTCCAAATATCTATGTATTCACTAGGGATTGTGTTAAGGGATAACAATGTTGCATCTGAGAAATCATCATCATCACAAGATGAACCTAACCCCTCATAGGCTTGAGAGAGTGCATCTGCATTGACATGCTTCTTTCCTGGCCTATCTATAATATCAAATTCAAATTCTTATAGCAAAATTATCCATCTTGCTATCCTCCCTAATGGGTTAGGCTTATTTACAATATATTTTAGAGCCTGATGATCTGTTACAACTATAAATTTTTACCCTAGAAAGTAATTTCTAAACTTCTTTACAGCAAAAATGATAGCTAGAGCCTCTTTTTCAGTTACAGTATAATTTACCTCAGCACTGCTCATTTTTCTGCTCCCAAAGTAAACTGGATGTTCATTCCTATTTTCATCCTTTTGGCTCAGAGTACTTCCTAGTGCTACATCTGAGGCATCAGTATACAAAATGAATGACTTGCTCCAATCTGGATTCTTTGAAATAGGTGAAGACACCAGGGCTTCCTTCAGTTGTTCAAAAGCTTTATGTGCCTTATTTCCTGGTTCATAAGTAACATCCTTCTTCAAAAACTAGGTTAGTGGCTGTGCAATCTTTGAGAAATTCTTGATGAACCTTCTATAGTAACCCACATGGCCTAGAAATGATCTCAACTTACTTCTATTCATAGGAAACGGTAAACTCTTTGATTTTTGAAACTTTATCAGGATCAGTACCAATACCATCTCTGGATACAACATACCCTAACAAAACACCTTTAGAACATCCAAAGACACACTTTGTAGGGTTTAGTGAGGCTTTTGCTTCATATAACATTTGAAATTTTGTCTCCATCTGGTGCAAGTGGTCCATCTTGCTCCCATAGATGTAAAAATCATCCAGAAAAACTCTGATGAAGTTCCGAATGTAGGGTTCAAACACCCTATTCATCAAACGCTGGAACATTGCCAGAGCATTACACAACCCAAAAGGCATAACTCTATAAGAAAATGTTCCCCAAGGAGTGGTGAATGTGGTCTTCAGTTGATATTTCTCTGCTATACGAACTTGGTTGTATCCGCTATATCCATTAGCAAAACTATAACACTCCTGACAACTACTTCATCCAAGATCTGATATGAGAATGGAAGAGGGTAATGATCATTATTTGTTGCCTTATTGAGCTTCCTATAATCAACAAAAATGCATAGCTTCTAATTCTTTTTCATTGAGATCACAATGGGAGAAATCCATTCTGAATTCTCCACAGCAAATATAAATCCTGCATCAAGCAACTTATTTATTTCTTCTTTTACAGTCTTGGAAAAATTAGGATTCATTCTATATGGCATTTGCTTTATGGGCTTAACACCATCTACAAGCTCAATAGAATGTTCTACCCAACTTACTTGATGGAGTTCCTTGTAATCAAAAGTGAATAGGTGTATGTACCTTCAAAAGAGCTGGAGGTAGGATTCCTTCTCACTCTCCATCACAACATCACCAATCTTTATTTTTCGGAGATGATCATCAATTTCTTCTTCAGATAATTTTATGGGTTCATGAGTTGGTGTGACTGGAAGGATATCCATGACTAAAGCATCAACCTCACTTTCTTCATCTTCTGTGTCCACTTCACTGGTACTAGAGTAATCAGAGGATGTCCAATCATCAGTTTCATCACTTGAATCCATAGGTTTTGTCTTATGATCCTGAGTGATCACGCTTATCTTCACCCTCTCTCTACCACATCCAAGTGTCATGAAGCCTTCATTCCAGTAGTTTCTTGCATGAACTATCCTTAGCCATGGTCTTCCCAACAACATTGGGTACGTAACAGTACCATTTTTCATCACCTGAAAGTCTACCACACATACAACACCCATAATAGATATTGCCACATTTGAAACAACACCTTCTGGTTTAGTTTTTCCCTTATTTAATGACCTTAACTTAAGTGTTGAGGGGCGATCAATTTTTAAACCCAACATATTCATTACAGACTCGGTCATTACATTAACTGCAGCACCTCCATCAACTAAGACATCATGAATTGAAATACCATTACATAATACCTCAGCTTGTGGAGCATAGGGATCAGCCTCTGCCTCCAAAACAGGGACCTCAACATCCTTCCTTCGTCGAGCATTGAGTCCACTTCGTAGCTCCCGCCTCTTCTCAGAAGAAATAGCCAAGAGTTGACCATATGTAATATTTGCAGGCCTTTTGGATAGATCTTCTAAGATGGAGTATGGTCCTTGTCCCTGTGAAATCAGAAAATCCTGCACACCCAACTTTCTTTTCCTATGTTTCTTACTAGTTTCTCCTTTCATCTTCTTAGGATCATTTCCATCTTGGTTATCTTTTTCTTTCTTTCTTTTTGTTATAAACACATCTACTTCATTATTTATGCTCTTATCTACTACATCAAAAGAATTCACAGGTGCTTTTCCTTTATCATTAGCTCTAGTACCAGATGTAGAAGCTCTATCCGAACAATTATACTTATAATGACCCTTTTTATAACAACCATAACATACAACTTCAGAAATATTTATTTTTGGACCTCTATCTTCTCCCTGAGAAGTAAATTCTTTTCCTTGAAGAAGATTAATAGTTAACTGAACCATCTTCCTGAGCAGATCTTCATACTCTATAGATGTACTAGGAGAAAGGTTTGTGCTCACCGAGAGTGGTTGTAGATTCTGGACCAAAGGTGTTGGTGTAGGCTCTACTTTAGCAGCAATTTCTTTGGGCTCCTCTTCCATGATTTCTTCTTGCCTTCTTTCAATCTCCTTTGCTTGTTCAATGGTAGCTGGGTGGTCATACTTCACTCGTTGTCTGATCTCTGGATTCATCCCAAGAATGAAGTGCTTACAGAGGAGATTATCCATGCCATTCATCAACCCATCTGCTAATCCTTCCTTCCGGATCTAGGCATCGAGCTTCCTCCTTAGTTCTAGAACACGAGCATGATAATCCCTTATCTTCTCCTTCTCTCCTTGGGATAACTTTGTGATATCGATCATGAGATCTGCATATTTTTGTTGTTCACCAAATTCTTCAAGAAAACTTTTAGTTAATAAATCCCATGAGTTTTTCACATTATCACCTAGTGTTTCAAACCACCTAAGGGCTAAACCATCCAAAAAGGCAGGAAAAAATTCAGTCCATTGTTCCCTTCTTATAAGGCCATTACAAATACAAGATCGTTTAAACTCTTGAATGAAAGAGGAAGCATCTTCATTAGATTGGGCTGAAAAAATAAGAATCTTCCCCATTTTCAAAAGTAACCACAGTGAAATACCAACCCACAAGTATAATCAACAAAACTTATGTGCACAAATAATTGGAATCACTATAATAGAAAATAGAAATGACCATGGTAAATTATGGTAAAACTTGACTTACTGCGGTCACAACTGACTTTACTGTGGTAAACACTATTCAAAGTAAAAAGTGAAGTTACTGTGGTAATTACTATTCATGGTAAAAAATGACTTTACTACGGTAAATACTATTCACGGAAAAAAGTGACTTTACCATGGTAACTACTATGCACAGTAAAAACAAGGTTACTCTCCAAATGTTTTCTGACTAAGTGGGAATATCTCTCCAGAAAATCCACCAATGAGGAATGGTCCCGGCAACGGAACCAAAATATCATCACCAATCCGACAATATGATAATTTTTCACTGGGAACTCCGCGTGCTATGATTATTTACTAATGCATAGCTTTTAGTTTGGTGGATGTAATCTGGAAACAAAAAAACAAACATAACACAGGAATACCATAGACTATGATAATAAGGAATGATGATAAATCTGAAATATCAGTGTAAATTATAATATTAACATGAAATTGTTACAATCTCACTCATGAGGTACTTCAAGTGTTACCGACTTCACTTGCCTTCCACTAATACTATGGGAGAAACTTCACAATTACACATCTTAATGGATTTTTTAACACACCTTCAAAATGATGGCTTCCTTTACACACCTACTCATACAATATTTCTCACTACTTCCTTCTATGCTAAATGAGGGGGTGGCCTCTCTATTTATAGAATTTCCAGGCTTATCCATCTTATCTCTAAGATAGGTTAAGAAATCCACTCTGACGAATCATATTCCATACCTTAACTCTTATCTATACATGTAAGCTTATCTTTTAAGATAAGATAAACCTTATCATTTCACATGGGTTCCACATTTTTAGACTTTTTACAAATAAAATACACAAAATATTTATGACCTCACTCCTTGTCATTATTACCAATATAATATTTCTAATTCCTAATCATGTAGACCCTACTTCTGTACTTACCCCAACTTTGACATTTTAACATTACCGGACCACTTACGACAAATATTTACTTTTTACCACAACATTCCTATTGTACTTTTGACTATTACCGTACTATACATTCCGTTATCTTTCTATCGGACGCTATTACTAATTATACTTAACAACATCCTATTCCTAATACATACATTAATGAAATAGAAAATTACGAAGGAAAATTTTAGTGTCGACAGTCCCCAATAATAGTACTGAACTACACCTTTACAATCTAAGAAGTGTTACTACTCCCAGAAGATAGTCCAAAAGTATGTGCTCCTGAATTCTATGCAGATGATACACCTGAAAAGGTACTCCCATACAAAAATGAAGACATTTATGCTGCGATCGATGTGATTTTTATATGACTCACTCCTGCTCTCCCCACTACCTAAATTATCTTACTGACTGTGTGTTGTACTAGATACTAGAAGACCAAGCACAAGGGAAAGGTTTCCAAGTGGATTCAGATGCATGCCCACGGTCTAGGTCATTTCTGTTGGTGCACTTCTATGTGAGGATGAGGAGAGTTCCCTATCATACTTTCCTAAATGGAGGAGTTCCTGATGCTTGGGTTCTACGGTCTTCTACATAAACTTCAAATCCTTCACGTAAACCATCTCTCTCCACAACGCCATTCTCTCTGCAACATCTCGCTGCTTTTCTATCTCCCTCTTGCGCACCTCATTATACCTAAGCCACCTTTCTTGTCTCTGCCTTTCAGTCGCTAGGACTACCATCTTTCACCAAACCTCTCCTTCCCCCACATGTGGTGGGGTTTATTTAGCCATCGATTTACTCTCCAAGTTTAGGGTTACCATCAAAATTTTGATTGCGAGTAGAATGCCTTGCAGGTAAGTTCCCTTGGGATATCGTAAAAATTTGAATTCAGCTACCTCCGGGCACGAATAAGTGGAAATTGAGAACTCCAAGATATAACTGTTCAAAACACCACAAAACCACTTATTCACTACGTGAGTCCAAATCAAATAGGCATCATAAAGGGTCTGAAATTCTTCCTACGTCTAGACAAGTGTACAATACCTCCAATTCCATTTAGATGCATAAGCAACCTACCACTCATACAGTTCTACCGAAAAAAATATTGAAGAAGCTCTCGTACAAATAGTCATACAGATTCTTCTCCTCCCACGTGCGTGTGTCAAACTTAGAGCCAGTGTTGAAACTCTATTCATATTATTCTTCTAGGTCATGTATCAATTCCTCAACACTTGCTAGGGTCAACCAGTATGTCTTTATCATGAACCATCTTGAAAACATTTGATAAAGAGGTCCCGGGAGGGACAACGAAACTAATGATGCATCCTAGAATTTACTAGTAAAAGCCTAGGCGCGCTGCCACATCACTCAGCCTAGCTTGAGTGCTCACTCGAAGCATGCAAAGGTACCAGGCCCCTCTTTAGGTTGCTATTGCAGGATGTTAGCATGATGAAGACTTAATGCATTCAGATCCATAATTAATACATCATTCCACAGTGCATGTTCAGATCTAGATCTAAAGTATAATAGACTTGAATGATAACCATGATGAAATCAAGCATGCAAGAACCAATTATACTCAGGGATTAATACTCTGATTCAGCCAATACTCTCCATTACATAAAAACATAGGAATATATAGAAGCTTCTTATAATCGTAACATCATATACTCTCATGCGCGTAATAGATCTAACAACATAATCTCACAGATAGTAGTTCTAGTTCTTTCATACCTCTCTTATACTACACAGTTCATTACATATTTATAAGGGTGGGGAATTTCCCTTCACCGCTTACACAACTCCAAAAAAAGGTTGCATGCTAGAAATAACCACACGCCTTTACAATAATAGGCTCACATGCAAGAATGTTAACAATAGACCTCTCACAGTTAACTGGAAGTTAATAATCCTATCTTTAGCCCACATCGATGCAAAGTGCTCCATAGCTACTCTTACAAAAATATCCCATGTGTGTCACACAAGTCTTTTCTCAGTTTATGTTCTCTGCACGCCATCTTCCAAAAATAGATCATAATCATGAAAATGCTAAGTCCCAAATCTGTCTCTATCCTGCTGCACATGATTCCTTCCCGATCCTCCCATGCATTTGAATGTGCTCTGCTATTTCCACGTGAATATTATGTATGCCTTCTGCTAAGTATCATACATTGTCTTCTCAACATGTGATAGTAATGGAGGGGGGGTTAGAATGATGAAAATGAAGGTGAATGTAAGGGGTGAAAATGGTCAGTGGTTACCAAATCATTTTTGTGATTCATCATTTTGAGTGAGATGGAGTGGCTGAGAAAACCCACCCACAAAAATGGGATTGGAGAGCTGGCATGCGATAACGTGAGGATGGCTATAAAAAGATCTAACAGGGACATGGGTTAATTTTTTCCCATGACTTATTCTTCCCCATTATACAAGGCTGGGGATAATCAAGTGGTTACCAGCAAAAGAGGGTTTGTGCATAGTAGCCAAGGAATGAATGCAAGTGGAAGCATGGGAGACACAGTGTGCCAATGAGAGGATAGAGTTGAGAAACATGGTTTGCGAAGCACTGGTAGGGTCATATGAATGTATGAGGGGCACTGGTTTTAGCATGGAGCAAAAATTATTTTCCCCTTTATCCCATTGGGGAAGACAAGAGGACATGAGGTTGTACATGTAAGAATTATTGCCCATAGGTTGAAGACACGAGTGAGGGTAAACAACAATTTTGTGTCCCTCATGTCCTCCTTGTCCCAGTTGGGACAGTGAGATGGAAGACACGTGAGACACCTAGGACACCAGGTGAATCCTAAGAGTGCTAAACCTTCATGTGTGTAAACAGTGTCAGGGAAATGTGGGGATCAAATGGAATATGAGACCAATAAGTGTACCCCATATCTCCATAGGGTACAATAAGGAAAAGTGGATCGAGTGGTAGGGAGGGTGCACCTTTCCATTAATAGAAAACCATGAAATTTACACTATGCAGAGCCAAAAATAGACATGAAAACTTACTTCTTAGTCACCCCAGGTGATCGTTAGGAATTGATGTTCACTTGGGCTAGTAAAATATTATATGTCATTTAAATCATGAATTTTTTTTTTATAAGATCCATGTAAATTTAAGGTTTCAGAACTTGAATCATTATTGAAATCTACGAAAAAAATGGCCCCTTTTATTTCAGAACAAAGGTCAGGCAGTACTGACATTGTTTGGACTGTTTCAAGATAACCATTATCGAGGATATTCAGGAGTGGAGCTAAATGTAATGTTGTGAGGGGGTAGTGATAGGAGAATTATTAAATATTGGTCTATGTTCCTGAGGTGGGTGATATAAGGTTGCTCATATGTGTATGCACCTGGAAGGAACTCCCTGGTTGAGGAAGTTGTAGGGGTGGGAGCACTAGATTGACCAACATCGTATGTGTTGAGGCTATGGCATTGAATAGGATGTAGTAGAGGTATGGGCATGATAATGACTAGATTTATTTGACATAACTTGAATGGGTTGGGGTCGGTAGAAATGGTATGCTCATATCGATCATGTAAAAATTTAACACACCTATAAATTTTTGAAGGAACAACATGCATGGTATAAATCCATGGTTAACAAAGTAAGAAATTGAACTAAAATGACACGTCGATGACATAGAACAAAGTGGGTAGGATTTTAGGACCAACTTGTAGAGGTAAGGTGATGGCGCCAATGCATATGTGAGTAGTAGAATTATAGCCACGAATGAGAGTAGAAGATTAATTGATTAAACTATTTAAAATTTGTAATTGTTTGAGGAGAGATAAAGCACATACATTTATAGCAGAATCATTGTCAATGAGTATACGTTTGATACAAATGGAACCAATAGTAGTGGTAATAAGAAAAGGCACATGAATATCACTAGCAGAAGTAGGCGGGGATATCTTCATCACTAAATGATATGACATGTGACAAACACATGTGAGAAATTGAAAACAAATGAGTAAACCAAATAAGAAGGGAATTATCACTTTCGATATGTATGGAGCATAGGATAAGCACACAACAGTATAGACAAAATTGTAGTACATGAAATTTCTTATGGTGGGAGATCATAATGTACACACACCTGGAAACTAGTGTATTTTTGAGTTTCTTAATGATGTACATATCCATGAGAATAGTGTGTACTAGGAACTGCATACCTAGTAGGTGATGCTCAAAGATAATCATTTGGAGCATACTAGGTCTCTCAGTTGATGGATCTACAGTTGGTTTAAGACATTGGAGTAGATGAACATGGGTGGATCATCATCGTACTGATACTACAAATAGAACACCCTCAAGAATGGTAATGTAGCCACTTTGTCAGAAAATTTGGTTGGAGCATAGTTATGGATTTTAGAATAGTGATCCACCTGATGCTTTGTGACTATAAGGAGCCACTAAAATCATGTTTTCAAAATTGATAATCTATGTTGTTGACATGATAGGAATTCATCAAATCCTTGGGTGAAGGTATGTAGTAAATTAAATCTTTATCTAGAGTATCAATGGATAATTCAGAATGATAGCAAAAGAACAAAGTATGATTCTCTTCCCATTCAATAAATTATTCTATCCTCTTTCTTTGATTCTCTAAGCAAGAGAGTGATTGTTATGCGTGCTGAAGCCCATTAGGTTATTCCCCAACATCATCTTTATGTGATGGAGGTTTTGTCCTTATGAAGGAAGACATTCATGAGAAGAGTGTCAAGCATTTCCTTTCCCTAGAGGTTCATCATAGATGCAATCTTCTTCACAAAATGGGAAAGGGGATAGATTTACCTTCATATTCAGGTGCTCAAGAGCACCCAAGTGCTTCAAAGATAAATTTGTTCTGGGTGCTTGTATCTTTTCTATCTCATATGAATCGACATGTCTTGTGCATTAAAAGAAGGATCACTATTAGTTGTTGATTATCACTTATGGTTGCATAGTCCTAGCGTAAGTCAGGATCTACCAATAACCTGAAGTTAAGGGTCTACCTGCAAATTTCTTCAAACCACTATTCAAGATGTCTTGCACATATTTCTTCTTCAGAATGATGGAGTCACATTGACCTCATTTTTCAACCTTCAGAATGAAAACTCTCCACATTGGGCACTTACAGGAGATGGCTCAGAAAGCTGATCTTCAAATGGATAGTGAATTGTGTGTGTAAAAATCCTCCTTCTCGTGATCCCCATTGTGCAAGTTTCATTCAGAGGTTACCTGGGCTTACATGTTTGGGAATGCCTAGTTTTCATCATTTTCAAACAGTAGAGATAGAGATCAGATTAGTGGCATGGAGAGGAGGAATACACCTTGTCATTTTCAAGAGGGTTGGACGCATTTCAGAATCATCCTAAGATGATCAGGGTAAGAAATCTATAATGTTTGGGAAGCTGTAACATGAGAATAGGACAAATTCACGCCATCCTGATACATCTCTTAGATAAGTATAGATCGGTGGAGTGCTTAGTAGGGAGCTAGATCTGGAGAATCCAGACTCACTGTCCTATGATCACTATCACATTCCATGTTCAAATACAAAGTGATGCAGGGAAATCGACCCCTCAAATAAAGGCTATCGCTTTATGTTTTTCATCTACATATAGGTGTCTCGAGAAGGAAATTGGATTCTTCCATTTTCTCCATTTAAATCATTGGGCATTATAAGACGAATTTCAAAAGGAGAGATAAAATTTGAAGGAAAACAATGCAGGTGATTACCTCAGGGGTCATCCTCCTGGAGAAATTGTGGTGAGGTTTTGAGAGGTTTTGTGTGAGGTTGAACATCTTCATGATCATAAGAAAATTATTAGTAATCACCACATCATGGTATCAAGTTAGGCGAAAAATTCTCAGTACTCTGCTACATATTTTTCCTCTACGCAAATTGGGTGCCTTGAGCATCGGTAGGGGAAATGAAGATATGAATAGAAGTTAAAATGGGTTCTGTTGATCAGTCCAAACTCTTAGCACTTAGTACGAAGAAAATATAGAAGGTTCACGTGGGAGAACAAAGCACATTCAAAGGCATTGAAAGTATTGGAAAGGATCGCATGCGTAAAGAATAGAAACAGGTTTGGGACTTAGCCATTTTCACGATAAGGATCTATTTTTAGAGATAGCAGTGCGGAGCACTCAAACCGACTAAAGACTTGTGCGTTATGCATTGGCTATTTTTGGAGGATCAGCTACAAAGTTCTTTACATTGGAACCATAGGCTGGAAATATATCTACTACTATCAGCTAACTAACATTAGTCTATTGTTAGTGCACTATTGCATGTAATCCCTATTTGTGTAATGGCACATGGCTAATAATAGCATGCGACCTATTTTGGGATTAGATAAGTGGTGAAGGGAAAATCCCCACCCTTATAAATATGTAGTGAACTGTGTACGTAGATAGAGACAGAGATATACATAGATGCATACATGGGATGATTAGAGAGACAAATATATGATATACGTGTGCAAGAACTGGAGGTACTGTGAGATCATGCTGCTAAATGCGTGTTATGGGCATGAGCGTATACTGCTATTACTATAATGAAGATTCTATGTAATTGTCATGTATTTAATATAATGGAGGATATTGGCTCAAATCTATGTATTAGTTCTAGGTGTATCTGGATCTAATATTGCATTCTTGATTTCATCTATGGTTAATATGTTAAGTCTGTTATTCTCCCTTAGATATAGATCTGACTATGCTCTGTATGAGTGATGTATTAATTACATGGAACTAAATGTGTTGAAGTCTTCATCATGCTAACATCCTGCAAATAGTAACCCTAAAGAGGGACCTGGTACCTTTGTGTGCTTTAGGTGAGTGCTCAGTCCTAGGATGAGTGATTTTCCAGCGTGCCTAGGGTCTTATTAGGCTTGTAATATGCTGAATTCTAGGCTATATCATTGGTTCCATTTTTGGGACATCTTTTTCAGTTGTTTTCAAGATGGTTCATAATGAAGACATAGCTGGTTGACCTTAGCAAGTGTTGAAGAGTGGATACATGATCTGGAAGAAGAATACATGCATGGCGGTTCAGCACTAGATCTGATTTTAATGTACGTGTGTGGGTGGAATAGAATTTGTATGACAATTTATATGAGATCTTTTTCGCTATCTTTCCAGTAGAATTGTACGAGTGGCTGATTGCTTATGGCAAATAAGTGGAATTGGAGGTATCACACACTTGTCTAGACATAGGAATAATTCTAGGCCATTTATGATGCTGATCTGATTTGAAATTGAGCCATGGACACGTGGTTCTGTGGTGTTTTTAAATAGTTATATCTTGGAGTACTCAATTTCCACTTATTCGTGTCCAGAGGTAGCTAAATTCCAGTTTTTATGATATCCAAGGGGAACTTACCTGCAAGGCATTCCACTGGAAATCAAGATCCTGATGGTAAATTTGAATTTGGAGAGTAAACCGATGGCTAACTAAACCCCACCACGTGCGGGGGAAGGAGAAGGTTTGGTGAAGGATGAAAGACCTAGCGGTAGAAAAGGTAGGGAGAGGAAATGTGGCTTAAGTGTAATGAGGTGCGTGAGAGGGAGATCAGAGAAGCAGCAGAGAGGTTGCAGATACAAATGGTGTTGTGGAGAAAGATAGTTCAGGAAGGAGTTAAATTTCACGCAAAATACGTGGAACCCGAGCCTCAGGAACTCCCCCATTTGGGAAAACATGATAGGGAACCCTCCTCAGCCTTACGTAGAAGTGCACGCTAGCAAAGATGACTTGGGCCACGGGTGTGCATCTGAATCCACGTGGAAACCTTTCCCTTACGCTTGGTTTTCCAACATCTAGTACAAAAAGCAGTCAACAAGCTAATTCAAGCAATGGAAGAGTAGGAGCAAGTCTTATTGAGAGGCACAGTAATGGTAGCAAAAACGGATTTGTTGTTATATGGGAGTACTTTTTCGGGTACATCATCAGTGCAGAATACAAGTGCATCGATTTTTAGACTAACTTCTGGGAGTAGTAACACTTCGCAGACTGTCGAGGGTACAGTTTAGTTCTACTGTTGGGACATAGGGAAGTACATCTTCTAGTCCGACACCTAGCTACAGGTTCGGGATCAAGAGGCATAGGTAGCTCTAGTTCAGGTGGATCTGGTGGTTTTAGAGGTAGAGGAAACATAGGAGGTTCTGGATTAGGTGGGCAAGGTCTGCACCAGACCCCAAGAATATTTACCTGGATATGTCTCTTCGTCTTCCAGAGTATAGGGGCATAGAAGATGCTGCGGAATATGTGCATATGTGTGAAATACTATGGCACACAAAAGGAATCAAGGCTTTTGAGCGTAGGGCAATCCAATTTGCTACTACATTACAAGGGCGCACGTACACAGCTGGTACAGAAAGTTTCACCCCGATCAGACTTTCGTAGACTATACAGCTTTAAAAGATGCATTCCTTACAGAGTTTCACATCCCTGAGTTTGAGTAGAAGAGTATAAGTGCACTCAAGGATATTAAGCAAGGCACTACCTAAAGGTGTTAGAGAGTATGATGCATGGTTTAAAACACTGTTATCTAAGCTTTCTTATGAAATACATGCAAGCCAACATGTAAAATGGTTTGTTGGGGGATTAATTACACATTTTAGGAGGGAGTTATCACATAAGACATACAATAACCATGTGAAGCACTTGAAGCAGCTTTACGCGCTGAGGCAGTTAGAAGCATAGACACTGGAGTGAGCCCATTGTTAGAAGCATAGATAACGGCTATGGAAAAATTGTTAGAGAAACTATCAGCAAATTCAACACATGAGATGCAAATAGGGATTTGGTGTGCAGATTGTGAAGTAGAAGGTCACACAAAGGATAGTTGTCCTCGTAGATCAGTACGCTCATTGTTGCTGGATTGTGAGATATTCCATTTAAACCATGATGCTAGCTGCTGCCCATTATTGCAACATGTGATAAGGAAGAATGTTTCAAGCTACTGTAAAATATGCAGGTCCATGACTCATGATGTAGAAGACTGCTGACTGATTGGTCAGATTCATGATGTTATAGACACTGGAGTATGACAGACAGGAGTTTCAGATAACTCTAAGGGAAAGAATGAACATCAGGACCGGGATCACACTTAGGCGTGCTATGATCAGAATGAAGGGAATTTTGAAAGCGGTCATGACAGAGGTTGAGGACACCGTGGTGGATTTAGAGGACGAGGTTGTGGTGGTGGAAGAAGTGAGTTCCCTCATGCGGAACATGTTATACATGCGGATCTCCTGAACACTACAGGCGTGAATGTCCTCAGAATATTACATGTTCTTTTTGCGGAAAGAACCATAGCTATAAGGAGTGCCCGGACTTATATGAGCATCTTAGTAAGCAACATAAACAAGAAAATAAAGGCGCAGGGTTGGTTAGGATACAACGCACTGTTGAAAATCAATGGATGCCTAAGCTGGCAGCAAATTCTGAAGAGTTGCCAGTGAAGATTACAACCCAGTGCTGAGGTGGCATGCACACTAAAGAAGCATTGCAGCAGAAGCCTACCATCACTAAGGAGGAGGTTCTACATGCACGGTACTCAGATCCTGCCTATCAGAAGGAGTTTTATTAGGAAACCATGGAAGTTCTCGGGAATCTTTAGGGTGAGATACAATACTTAAAAGAGCAATCACGGAAGATAGAGAAAAATAAAGTATCAGAGACGGTCCCAAACTGATATAGATGACTTAAGGGAAGTGTGTAAAATTTTACACCAAGAAAATAGCATTCCATTATTAAGGGATTGGTTAAAGGGAAATAATCTCTACGTGCAAGTATTGAGACTGGACAGCATAGATCCTGCATGCGAATATCCCCCCCCCCCCCCCCATTGCCTATATTATGACAAGGAAATCACCCTGGATGTTGTTATGGATGGGTGGCTATTGAGTAATAAACTAATTGATACAGGCATGGAAGTCAATGTTCTTACCTTAGATGCATGGGTACAAATGGGGAGACCCCCATTACATCCATCCTCTAATATATTGTTCATGTCTAATCAGAACTAAGGCCACTCCCATCAGAGTTTTGAAAGATTCATCCATTACCATACAAGGAGCCAAGTTCATTGAAGACTTTTAAGTTTTAGCGACTGGCAGAGTCAGATAGCTTCCCCAGCTCTATTGGGTGCATCCTTAGTGCTATGCAAATAATGTTGATCTTCAATTCAAATACGGGCTATATTAGTTTTGAAAACAAGGAGGAAAGATTTATTATCCCCTTGACAGATGGAAAATTCCATGTTCCCTACGTTGAGCCCTTAAGTGAAGAAGATCCGAATAGGATCTATGTACACTGCCATCCGAGATCCAGAGATACTTGAGGCCAAGCAAATGAAGGACTAATTCCAGTGGGAGGATGCATAGTCTATTAGTGATACTACAAGTTTTTGCTTGTGATAATTTGGCTTACATAACACTTATGAGTTGGTAGGCCACAAAGTAAAGAGCATATTTCCTAGAGGAAGTAAACCACGTTATGTCAGGAGGATAGGTAACAACTCGGTACCTTAGTTACACCAGAAGAAGGAGATCCTATGGCATTCCTGTGCATGCCATAGAAAAACAGTGGATAGACCCGCTGGAAAGAAGAAATATGCTAGCATATACACTACGTGGGATAGGAGTATGCTGGTGGGTGGCCCACAAGGATAATCTTGTAGGGTGGAATGAAATTAGGATTGCTCTTGCTACTAGGTTATTCAGGAGCAATGCACACTACTCAAATCTGTACTTATCATGGTAATCAACATTTTCAATACCAACGTTCAAAAGTGTGAAAGACTCTGGACAGAAGGGCAGGAAACTTTACCACCTTCACTATGGGTGCACCAAGTTTTATTCCACTTTACAAGGCTATGCGCGCATGTTTGGTATGTATATGCAGAACTCCATAGAGAGACTGGAAATTGGCAAGATTTAATTGTCAGGAATGGCCCAGACATTTGACTTCTTCTCTACAAAGCCTCCGGTGGAAGAAGAATTGAAATTCATAAAGCACTTAACTATGGGAGATAGTGCCAAGGCCGAAGAAGTCCTTCATGAGTTATTCGATGAAGGAAACTCAAGAGCACATCTTGTTGAAGAAACAAAGGTTGATGCCATATTACTTCAACGTGCTTGCCTTGAGAAAGAAAAAGGGAAAATGGTCTTCATAGTGGATGACGAAGAAGTAGAAAATCTAGATGTAAAACATTCAACAGGTAGGCGTGAGGTGTTGGACAATGCAGATAAGACCACATGCGCCTATCATGAACCTATGAAAAAAAAGCGGGTGAATATTGGAATAGATACTGAGCCTAAGGAAGCCATAATTGGAGACTATTGGTCAGACTCTGAAATGACAAAAATTATAGAGTTACTAAGGGATTACCAGGACTTGTTTCCTAGGTGGTACCATGAACTTAAAGGCGTGCATGAATCGTTAGGGGATATGAACATAAAGCTTAAAGACGGTGCGCATCCATTTAGAAAGAGACCCTACAGGATGAACCCCAACTTGCGTGAAAAGGTCAAAGAAGAGATTGATAAAATGTTGAAATCTGGAATTATCAAGCCCCTTGATGAGTCAGAATGGGTTAGTCCAATGGTGATCAGTATCAAGAAGGATGGACAGATTAGAATATGTGTGGACTACAGGGAGCTGAATATTGCATGTGTAACTGATCCATTTCCTGTGTCATTCACTAAGGAAATACTAGAAGGCGTTGCAGGGTGCAAAATCTATTTGTTTAAAGATGGGTTCTTTGGGTATCATCAGGTTAGGATTTCCCAAGAGGATCAAGAAAAGACTACGTTTACCACTAAATAGGGTAGATTCACCTATACTGTAATGCCTTTTGGTCTGAAAAATGCGCCATTTGTATTTTCGTGCATAATTGTTCAAGTATTTAAGGAATTTATTCACAACTTCTTACAAGTTTATTTAGATGATTAGACGGTGTATGGATTAGTTAAGGATCATTGTGACAATCTGCGCTTAATTTTTGAAATATGTAGACAGTTGATTATCTCATTAAACATCAAGAAGTGCATATTTGCTACACCGTTTGGAATACTGTTAGGACATATAATCTGTAAGGAAGGTTTGTTGGTTGATCCAGCTAAGGTTGCAGTCATTATAGGCCTAAGGGAGCCTACCAGTCAGAGTGAGGTGTGCGGGTTTTTGGGTCATATAGGATATTATAGAAATTTTATCAAAGGATATGCCAAAGTTGTCACACCATTGGAAGAATTACCGAAAGGGAAAAGGTACGTTCTACTAGGGAGAACCGTAGTAGCGCGCATTCAAGACATTAAAAGAGAAACTTACTACCACGCCTATTTTGTGTTTTCCTTCGTGGTACCAATCATTTCATGTACATTTTCACGCCTCTGGCATGGCCATTGGTGCGGTGTTGGCTCAACCTGGAGAAGGTATTATAGATCATCCAATCTGTTTTGCTAGTAGAAAGATGACTCCTACAGAACAGAATTACACAACTACAGAGTGTGAAGCTTTGTCAATGATCTATGTGCTACATAAATTCCGCCAGTACCTACTAGCTATACCATTCGTATTTTATACAGATCACATGGAATTGAATTATTTGGTAAACAAGCCTATTCTACAAGGGCGCATATGTCGATGGGTGCTCTTATTTCAAGAATTTGATTTCACTGTTGTGGTAAGACCATGGAAAAGTAATTCTGGACTAGACCATCTATCAAGAATATAGTCTGGAGAAGAAGCACAGGCAATTGAAGATACCATTCTAGATGCATAGTTATATAGGTTACAACGAGCGTCATCAGAACTAGAAGATTTTTCTACGAACAAGGATGGCAACAGAAGGAATGAAATCCTTGGAGAAGAAACAACTTGTTATACGCGTGCACCCTATATGTTAATCAGTGGTGACTTGTACAAATTAGGTCGAGATGAAGTATTGCATCATTGTGTATTGGAACATGAGCATACGGGTCTTATGGAAGAAGCTCATGGTGGTATTACAGGTGGCCACTATGTCAGTGATGCCACTGTACGTAAGATTCTACTCGCTGGATTATGGTAGGAGACCCTATATAAAGATTGTAAGGAATTTTGTAAGGCATGTGATCATTGTCAACGTCTTGGAAAACTAGGTCAACGAGATGAAATGTCTCTGAGACCCATTGCTAGTGCAGAACCATTTGAGAAATAGGTTATAGATTTTGTGGGTCCTATTTCACCAGCTACGTGTAGAACTTGATCGTGCTACATCATAACTTGCACAGACTATCTGACAAGGTGGGCAGAAGCAACACCTACAAAGGATTGTACAACAGCTACAACAACCTAGTTTCTATGGGAAAATATTATTACAAGGTATGGATGTCCTTTAAGTTTGACCAGTGATAGGGGCACACATTTTCTTAATGAGACAATCAGCATTTTATTGGATGAATTCATGATTGTGCACCATAAGACTACACCCTATCATCCTCAAGAAAATGGAACTGCTGAGGATTTCAACAAAACTTTGAGCCAGACATTGACAAAAATCTATGATGTTGGAAGAAAGGATTGGGATGATAAAGTATTTGAAGTACTTTGGGCATATCAGACAACATATAAAAGTTTGAACAAATCCACACCATTTCAGTTAGTGTTTGGCGCAGAAGCCATTCTTCCTATGGAATTTATGTTACCTTCTTTGGGAATTGCGTGCGCTGGAGGTCTTGCTAACGAGTAAGCATTAGAAGAACATATTGAAAAGTTAATTAAGTTGGATGAGCGATGAGCCATAGCATGTTGGAGTCAGAAATAAGAGAAGGCCAGGTAGAAAGCATGGCATGACAGGCACATCAAGGATAAAAATCTTGTGATAGGATGGATGGTGCTCCTTTATGATTCTAAGTTTTTGTGCCATCCAGGAAAATTCAAGGTACATTGGTTGGGGCCATTTGTTATCACTCACATACTTGAAACCGGTGCTTGTCAGTTAGAGGCACTTAATGGAATGTGGTTACCCAGTTACTTCAATGGGAGTAGGCTTAAGCCCTACTATAAATAAGTCTTCTTGGTGTTTGTAATAAGGCAGTGTTTCCATTTAGATTAGGTTTTCAATTATGCATTTTCTTAATGTGTTTCCTTCTTTGTTCGTTATGCTTTGTCAATTTAGTTGGAGTGTTTGTGTAATAAGTGTGTTTATGCGCCAGAAGATAATTACTATTTGAAGAATTTTTATGCGCAGAGGACTACACATACCCTTAGTGTAGGGTAGGTTGTTGATATCCAGGTACATGACTATTGAAAATAAGTCCACATGAAAGGAACAAACTGGTACGGGTGTTATTCAAGGTTGGAGAATTAAAATAATCTAAACAGAGATTACTTCTAGACATGGGGACCATAAAAATAGATGAATGAAGAAATAAGTATAGGACAATGTAAGAAAAGGCCGAGAAGACTACCAGTAAAAGGCATAGTGATGAGGTACTCAGGCACATGGAAGCACACTGAAGAGAAGTCTATAGCTAAAAGGTAGAAGGGTGCGCTAGAAGGTTATGGCTTGGGCATGAAGATGTACCACACAGAAATAATGAAAATGGTCAATTAATGAGAGGATTGTTGGTAGGTGGAGGAGCAATAAATGAACTAACTTTTTGAAATTCTATATAAGGATGGGATGCAAGTTCATTTTTACCACTGTAATTGAGATAATTTCAAAAGGGTTAAGTGCGAACAAGCCGAGAAATTGTGTTCAGGTGTGAAGAGTGTGAAACCAGATGTGAGGAGAAGGGTTGTGCACAGGAGAAGCTTGTGTTCCCATAGGATAAGGGTTTGAGCGAAGCAGATGCATTACAAACAAGTTAGGGCACGCGATTTCCACTAGGGCACAGAGATTTCAACTATGGTTTCTACTTGCTCGATTACAGAAGGAGGAAAAGAGAGATTTTTCAAATGGCACCAAAGAAAGCACTCACAACAGGAGATAAAGGGAAGAAGAAGGTTGAAGTGGAAGAAGAAATTGCTCCTGAGAGTAATTTTTTAGAAATGTAATATCTAAATGGTGTGATAGTGGGACAAGAATGGGATTCCCATATCCGCCAATGTAAAATCAACGATTACAACCATCGGACATCAGATAATAAGAAGGAGCTCGATGCGTTGCTGAGCACGAAAATGAACAAGCGCATAGCAGAGGATATGCCAATATATAATGACGCTAGAGAGAAGTTGCTGAAGCAAAATGGAGTCTACCAGTTGTACGAGCTGCCATACTTTGGAAAGTATGAACCATTGTATCGGTGGTTGATGAGCATATTCCATGAGGACTTCTTCTACTTCGTTGGATGGAGGGTAAGAATCACAACTGCCTTGATTTCAATGGTGATATGACTAAGGGCCTCAGGGTTGGATCTGGATAATGATTTAACTGATAAATCCACAATCCTGGAGATGAGGAAGGAGACTGGGGTATACCAAGGGTCCGCGCGACATGGACATTGACAAGTTGAAGAAGTACCCAGTAGTGCAGGCGGCTGCACATCTTGTGACAAAGTTGAATGACCAAGGAAGGTGGTCACAGGTAAACACAATGTGGTTGCATGCCGTCAAGAAGATGTCAAAAGGAGTGGTCTACAACATTGCAGATCACATAACAAAGACAATCATTGAAGAAGTGCGGATAGGTGACAAAATAAGTTTTGGTGTTGTATTATTGTCTTTGGTATTCATGGAGATTGGGGTGTCTGATGGGCCAAAGGATCCAACATAAGAAGCAGAGTGAGAAAATGCTTCAATGATGTGGAAGATTACATCATATGAAGGATTGTTTCAAAGATTATAGGAGGAAGTGAAGAAGGTGAATCAAGCACTGGATATTTATGCAATGCCAGAGGCTGTTATAAGGACCATGACCATTTTAGAAGACAATGAGGCCCTAAAGGCAATGAAGGATGAGACATTGGGCCGCACAGAATGGTTAGCACTTGTTAAGAAGAAGCACGAAGCCCTTATAGTAGCTCAGGAACCACACAGGGAGAGGTTGGATGAGATTTGGAAACTCATCGCCAAGAAGATGGACTTGTTGGAAGGAAGAATTACTGAAATATCGAGCATTGTGTTGGTATTACAAAATGAAAAAGGAGAGGTTTGCGAGAGATGAGTTAGAATCAATTGCAGTGGATATTCTAGAGAAAGCAGAGGCTGTGCTCAGTGACTGACAAACATTAGAGGTGGAAATAAAAGAGGAATATCCAGAATTGATTATTTTGGTTACAAAAGAAGATACGAAAATTTGAAGGCATTCTTTCATTCATCCAAATTCTTTCTATTCTTCTATTTATATTCTTTGTTTTGTTTTAGAGATAACCGTTGCCGAGGCGGTAATGAAACTAGTGTGGGGTAATGTTGATTAGCTAGACTCTGGTACTTAGCAAAGGAAATATAGAAGGTTATCATGGGAGGATAAAGCACATTCAAAGGCATAGAAGCATCGGAAAGGATCATGCGCAAAGAACAGAAATAGGTTTGGGACTTAGCCATTTTCACGACAAGGATCTATTTTTGGAGATAGCGTGCGGAGCACTCAAACCGATTGGAGACTTGCACGTCATGTATTGGCTATTTTTGGAGGATCAGCTATGAAGTGCTTTACATGGACACATGCCAAGAATAGATATACTATTGTCAGTTAACTAACAATAGTCTATTGTTAGCGCACTTGCATGTGTGGCTATTTTTATAACGACGCATGGCTAATAATAACATGCAACCCATTTTGGGATTAGATAAGTGGTGAAGGGAAAGTCCCCACCCTTATAAGTATGTAGTAAACTGTGTAAGAAGATATATATATATATATATATATATATATATATATATATATATATAGATGCATACATAGAGAAAGAGAGAGAGCATAGATATACATGTGAAAACTAAGGTATAGTGAGATTATGCTACTAAATATATTACATGGATGAGCTTATACTACTGTTATTGTAATGAAGCTTCTGTGTACTTATTGCATTTGATCTAATGGAGGTCATGGATTGAAACATGGTGTTATCATGTTTACAGTTCAGTATTACATGCTTGATTTCATTATGGATATCTGTTAAGTCTGTTATTTTCTAGATCTAGATCTGATTATGCACTGTATGAATGACATGTTAACTATAGATCTGAATGGTTGAAGTATTCATCATGCTAACATCCTATAACAAAAATCCTAAGGAGGGACTTGGTACCTTTGCGCACTTCGGGTGAGTGCTCAGTCTAGGCTAAGTGATGTGCTAGCATGCATGGGTTTGTCTATTTCTAAATTCTATGCTACATCAGGTTCGTTGGAAGCTCTCTGTGATTTCATAGAGAGTTGGGAGAGCTTAGGATTATTGGTAGGATATTATGTGAGGACTCAAAAATGGTGAGAGAGGTGATTAGAGAGGACAAAGGGTTCATGTTGGTTGGATATCAGGTAGATGGGTGACAGATGGTATTTGAGTGAGAGAGAGAGAGAGATAAATAATAAAAGAGAATAAGAGATCTAAGACAAAAGTAATAACTAAAAAACAAGGTTAAGATACTTTTCTGAAGATATTTATATGAGTGGAATGACCGTGGTTGATAGGAATTCAAAGAAGAAATGGCTCTGGGTCCAGTGCCATGGTAGCAAAGCTTGTGTGCTTCCCTTTGAATAATCTAAGGATGTGAAGTAAGAGGTTGGTTGCTGGTGAAGAACTAGAATGCTCTATTCCTATGTTTGATTGCTTGGATGCTTAAGAGTTTGAATGCTAGAATTCCCAAAGCCAAGATTTAGGAACCTAGGTATAGGATTGGAAATCCTTTTTTAAGGTAACCAATGGTGGTCAGGTGACTGGCGTCGACCAAGGAATAACCGACATCGGTTAGGGAGAAAGGGTCCAACTCACTCAAACTAGCCTATTTCTTCCCTTTTTGGCATGATTTAGAATTCATTCCGAGTCAAGAGTGTAGGTTGTTGATAAATGGAGTGGGGAATTAATTAGAAGAATGATAGGTAATTAAGGTTAGGCTTAGAATGAGACCTAGTTAGTTAAAGAGAGTGGAGACTTGGCCTAGGTTAATTAAAAGGCTTGGGAATGGGTCCATGATGAGGTGGAGGGGTGAGGTTAATTAATTTAATATGAGGAATTAAATTAAGAATAATGTGAGGATAAGTTATAGTTAGGTGTATGTTAGTCGAAGGGGAATCGGTAGGTTGTGACCCAATTTGGGTGTCTACATTTGCCCCTTTTTGTCGAATAGCTTGTATTGATAAGTGCCGATGAAAAAAATAGGAGGTGGCTTCCCTAGTCATGGGTGAAGGTTAGGTTACCCTAGGTATAGGTGGATGTGATCCCCCCTCAAACCAGGAACCAATGAAGTAGCGGGTAGAATCAGTGATGGGTTTGATAAGGTGGTAGGTGATGAAAAATTGGGTAAGGTGAAGATATAGGCTATGGTTTGGGTAATGGTAAAAGGTGAAACATTCAAACACACGTACATGTTCTAAATGTAATAAGGTACAAGGTTGAAGAGTGCACAAACTCTACATTGCCAAAGGTCTATATTTTATCCTAACAAGGGTGATGTGGTCTAGGTATCCAAGGTATAGGAAGTGCTCCCTAGAAACACAATGACGCTAGGTGCTGGAATGGGTATAGGTGTGTTCCAAAACACCAAAAATGTTTTGGATGTTTGAGATAAACATCATGAAATTAGGAAAGGTAAGGTCAATAGGTTAAAGAAAAAAAGGTAGCATTATCGCATGACAGAACATGTAAGCGAGTTCAAGTGTCGAATAGGTGAGGTTCGGTCAGCTAAGGTATGGGTAAGGGCATAGGTGTGGGCTAAGGTGGTGAGGCTGATAGGTGACCATGTGGGGAGGTGTGGTTTGGTTTGGGTTAAATTTCCAATGTATTGATATTATGGAAACTAGATGTAGGTATGGTTGGGTTTAAATTTCCAATGTATTGATGTTATGGAAATTAGATCTAGGCGTGGTCGTTGATGATTTGGTTAGGTTTGATTAGGAGGGGAAAATAATGGTGAAAAGATGAAAGATAGTAGAAAATGGTGCTTGAGCTAACCTCAGAAGACCCCATGTCTTCGCAGTGCTGCCTACATAGCCCTTACAAAAGGGGCCTTAGGCCAATGTAGTTCTCCCATAGGATAAGGAACAATAAGATGGTGGTAGGTAAGGTAGATTGGGTAAGGTTTGATAGATAGATTGGGTAAGGTTTTGTAAGGTTATGTAGGATAGATTGGGTAAGGTTGGGTTAGATAAATTAGGTAATGTTGGGTTGTGGTTGGTTAGGTTGGGTAAGATCGATTGTGTTAAGGATGATTGGGTAAGGTAGAGTGGGTAAGGTAGTTTGTGGTTAGGTAAGGTAGGATGGGTGAGGTAGATTGGCTAAGGTCAATTAGGTAAGATAGACATAATGATGCGATTTGAGTTAATGTACAAGATATGATGGTGTTAGATGATTGATATAGGTGTAGGTGAGTGAGAAGAACACAAAGATATCAGATTTTTGAAGGTATCGTCCCACTGAAGAAGTAACAAATAGTAAAACGGGGGCTTAAAAGAAGTGAAATTCTCTATATTTAGCAAGGACCATAACGAGCATACCAAATATAGGCCTATGAACATAAAACCCCTAGAGGAATTGCACGATTGATAGGTCTAAGGGTGAAAGAAGTTGCATGATCACAAATTTTTTCATGAGTGCTATGTCCCTTAAGTAGGTAGGAGAGAAAAAGAGAGGGTAAGGTAAAATGTTTCATTAAGTGTAACCTTATTGTGAGACAACATGCCCCTTCTGCAAGATACCCAAAACCAAGATAGGCACAGTCCATGACCAAAATTTTGTACTTGTAATTGAATTTTTCCTTTTGTTTTTTTTTCTTTGCTTCATGTATATACTAATCAATGTGGGTAGTCTATAATGGGGATGAATAATAGAGTTCTTCTTGAGGTCTTCTTGAAGCTGAATCGATTAAGGAAGCTCCAGATAGTATTTTATTTGGGAGATATAGATAAGTATTCTTTTTGTTGGATATACTAAATGCAATGAGTGGCTAACTTTTTATAGTTTTCCTTTGAGGGAGAAATTTACTTATAGTAGAAAGAAAGAGACACAGATTTCCTTTTGAGGGAACCATCTATTTGCATGAATTTTTACTCAAGGAGTAGATTTTTTGGTATCCCATATATTGTTTTGATTTATTTGTTACTTGAAGTCATGGACAAGACTATAAAGGAGTATAGGCATCTTTTTATGAAGGAAAGACCCTAGCACAAAAATTTTATCTATGAAAGAAGGTTTTCAAGTGACAAATTACCATGGGATTCCATCCTAAAAAGTGTGAAAAGTATCCATGAGAATCATGCCATGAGTAGATTTTTGGTACTCATATTGAAGACAAAGATGAATGGTGACAAATAATCACACAATTCTAGTTTAGTCATTAGTCCTTGAAAGAGGTAGGTGGAGGAAGGGTTCACTCAAGGGATGATAATATAGTTGACATAAAGTGATGTAGTACTTTATTCAATAATAGAATGTTCGAAGATGCAAGGCATTAATGGGCTCAGGTTTTGGTTTACCTTTAATAGAAGATAAAATATAAGCACATGATACACAGGTATGGGTGAAAATGTAGGGTCCAAGACAATTGGGAGAAAAATTTCCTCATTTACTTTTCTCATCTTTGGTTATGTGTTGGTTTTTCCTCTAGGACAAGGTCACTAATTTTGAAAGTTTTGGTAAAAGGAAAAGGTAGGATGTAATAATTCTAGTTTTAGTGAGAGGTTCAGTAAAATAAGGGGAAGTGTGGAGTCTCCCCATAGGTATAGGGATGAATAAAATTATCATAGGTAATATCCAGTAAGGTTAGGAAAGGACCGAGTAAAGTTTAGGTAAGGTAGATTGGGAAAGAGTTGGTTGGGTAAAGTTGGGCAAGATAGGATAAGGTAGATGAAGAAGGTCTTGTTTGGATGAGAGGTACAATAGAATAATAGGTATTGTCAATTCCCCCATATGATAAACAATAATAAGGTGATAATAGATAATGTTGTGTAAGATTAGGTAAGGTTAATTGGGTAAGGTTAGGCAAGGTTATAGTAAGGTTTGGGCTAGATGTGGAAGGTGTAGCGATAGATGAGGAAGAAATCTTGATAGGGACAAGGACATCATTGGGGAGATTGATAAAGTTGTTTAATCATAGATTGGTTTATGAATCCATCAAAAATAGGATAATCCAACCCAAAAATGGGTTACCTTGGGGGTAGGTATAGATGGAATGGTGGGTGAAGGTGAACTAGAATGGGCTACCAATTTTCTCTTTTTCCTTTTTATTTTGGGTATTTTGACAGAGAATATATATGTGCCATGTTAATTTCAAACCATGGGGGAGGAAAAGAAGGGGTGTGGATGTGCAGGGTAAAGTTTGATAAATAGATAGATGAAGAAGACATGAGAAAAAAAGTAGATCAAGGTGAGGGTGTGGGTTATTACCCTTTGATTTTTCCTTGGGGGAGAGGTTTCTTAACCAAGGTCAATGAATTTGGGCCTAAGATTGATGGAAGAGGAAAAGGTGAATAAGAAGGTGTAGGAGATACTGGGGTATGAAGATTAAGAGGTTGGCTCTTACTCTTAGGTAAGGGAATCAACTTGATGGAGGTTTGTGAAGAGGTGGTAAAATCTATCTTCACAGGGGCATGGATGAGACTAGACATCGGCAAGACCCCCAATGTAGTAGTAGGTTTAGGTACAGATGAAGGTTTGGATACAGATGAAGGATGGGAATGAAGGAAAGGATTGTGAAGAGGATGGTTTTAGTTACTTTGAATACATTAGGATCAGGTAGTTGACATATTTAGTTACAACATCTGAATATTGTGTAGGTACTGGGAGTCGAATGCACCCCAGTAGTCTGGAGTGATCGACATAATATAATTGGTCCACCAGATGATGAGAATGGTTTTAGTTTAGAAGACAACGTAATCCTTGTGAAGACCCATTCAGAAAGGTGAGTCTTGTGAGACCGGGAAGGTTTTTGGCTTCTGAATATAATAGGTAGAAGTGAATGTAAGAAGGTTAACAAGATCTTGGAAGACCCTAGGGAGAAGCATAACTTATAGGAAGTTTAGGATATACAAGTGGATCCTCTACATGGGTCGAGGAGGGGGCAAGGTAGGTGGTGTAGAATCTTTCTTAGGTAGAGAAGAGGATAAGATATGACTATTCTCATGGGTAGAAGCATGAGTAGTGCAGGATCCTTGATAGGTAGAGGGATGAGTGGGAAAAGCTGCCTCTATTGATGAAGGACTATAGGTGATGTAGGATCCTCCATGGGTAGAGGAGTAGGTGAGATCAGGATCCTTTATGGGTAGAGGAGATTGCATGCAATAATTTCATCAATAGATGGGATGGAAGGCGACTGAGTAGAAGGGACAAGTACTATATCAAAGACAACATGGACCTTGTGAACATTAGTGTCATTGCTAGAGGTCTTGCATTGGCCTAGTTTTATGATGGGGTATGGTTTGGGAACAGGTTTCTTCAAGACCTGAAGGTTTTAATTTTCTAGCACATTAGGGTTGTCCAAGTTGAGATCTCCATTATCTAACATTTCATGGACTATATTCTTGAATGTTTTACAATTTTCATCACTATGCCCCCTAATGCAGTGATATTTATAGTAGTCATTATCCTTATACTATGCAGGTATAGGAAGGGAAGGGTCAAAAACTAATATGTGGTTTGATCCAGGTGGAAGGGTGAAGGATCCTTCTTTTAACAATCTTTTCCAACACATAGGAGTAATGTTCTTTAATGGGGGTATAATGTCTCTATGTTGTACATGTACCAGAAATTCTGAATAGGGGACAAGATTAGAAGGAGGTTTTAGTTGGTTTAACTAGATGAGAAGGGATCAACTTTTAAGACCACCACATTGGTAGATCCTTTTTCTTTAGAATGATTACTGGAATTATTGTTTTGCAGTCTTAGAAGAAGAAGATGATTCAATTTGAGCTAAATGAAAAATTATTTTTACGTAACTTAATATTTTCCTCTTCTACAAGGGTATAAATCTCTAGTCTTCCATGGGCCATGGTGAACACCTCAGCAAACAGATGCAGAATGTTTGAACCTGAAGAGTTGGAGAAATGTTCCTGGCATAAGCCCTAGTGAAACAACTCTATCATGGGCATTTTGTGTAAGTTGAAAGGTGAGTCCGATTAATGAGACCCTACCAATGTGTGATGAAGTCAATTATATAATAATCATCATACTAATGATTAGAGTATAAAATAATTCATGGATACCATCTTGGAGATATTGATGGAGAAGTGATCAAGGAAGGTTTGGGTTAACTGATTGAAGGAAAATATTGAATGTCCTAGGTAAAGCACTATACCAATCTAAAGAAGGTCCTGATCAAGGACATGGGAAAATTCCTAGAGGAGTAATAGGCATCACTTTGGGCATGATTAGATAATATACTGTGTTTGAAATGATCACAAATGTTGTTGTAGGGTTTTCCTTATTATTAAATCGATTGAACTTAGGAATTTTCCCAATATGCGGGATAAGGATGAATGGGTATAAATGGATAAATAGGATCATTACAGATTTCATCATAAGTTCAAGGTATTGTGAGAGATGATAATAGATGCTTGGAGGGTCTACATCTTATCCATCCTCATATTTATAATATCCATTATAGGATTTGATTGAGGATCACCCCTGCACTATAAGGGGGTGGATGAGATGAAAAGGTCATTTACGACATACCAGTGTAAGGTGGTGTCAAATATTTGAATTGAGAAGCAGGTATGTACGTAGAATAGATGATGAGGGCACGTACCTTGAATATGAGGTGGACACTATAGGCTGTGACATAGGTAGGGCATAGGTGGGAGGAGCTTGTAAGAAGATTCTCGTGGCAATAAGTGGAAGAGTGGGATGAATTGAGACCACCAAATTCTCATAAGGCATACATGATGTCAATGCAACTAGTGGCTACGAAGTAATAAGTACTAATGATGTGGGGATCCCTATACTAGGAGCCATGGATGAGGATATGGCAGATGCCAAGGTAGTAGCAGAGGTTAAGGGGGGTGATAGACATCAAAGGTACGACATATGCCAATGGTGTGATGGATGTCAAGGGTGCAGTAGGTTTTGTTGACTTGGGAGAAGGTATTGCTAGAGTAGCATTGATTAATATAGTAGGGGGCATGGAGTTAGGCATACCAAAGAGTGGGTGGCCTGATGAGTCACATGTAGAATAGTGGGTAAGGTAATGCTATAAGGTTATGAGATTATAATCAAGGAATTCAGTAAGTTCCTTGTCACCTATAGGTACATTTACAAGAATGTTGGGGTCCATTGGTGAAGAAATAGATGATGGCGAAGGTGTAGTAGGTAGAGGCATGCAACTAACATGGGAAACAAGTGTTCACTCCTGTTAGTAAGTCTAAACTATAAGTAATTGAGAAGATAGGTATTCTAGGATTTGTAAAATTGACAGAACTGATAAATAGATGTTTGGGGAAGTCTGGGAGAGTAGAAATAGGTTGTTTTTTTGATAAAAATAAAAAATACAGACCGATACCAGTTAGTAAACCGGTGTCGGTTAGACAGAAAGACCAATGTCAGTTGCTGGACCGATGCCGGTTATTGTGAAAATAGAGAATGAATATCTGGGGAAGAGAAGTGTAAAATGAGTATTTTGGGTTTTGTTAAGGATGATAAAGACTTAGAAATAAGTGTATTGAAATAATTAGAACACATAAAGTTGGTATGTAAGAAGAGAATTTTTTTTACAAAATAATAAAAAAACAAAGAAACCGACCTTAGTCAGTTAATCGGTGATGGTATGATGAAGGAACCATTGGCGGTCACTGGACCGATGCTAGTTACTGATATTTATGAGAAGATGATCACATTTTTAGATTTTGAAATGAATTAAGTCAAAATAAGCTAACACAGAAGTTGTGTATGGAAGAAATATGTACTATCACACTCAGAAAACTAGAATACACCAGTTGTGATGGTGGAGTGTGAAAGAGAAGAAAAATGATGAATCATCCTCATAACTCAAAACACAGAAGACAAGAAAGAAATCAACAATATCACAAGAAAAAACTAGCAAAAAACATGTCAATCCTAGGTATCATATTTTAGTGTTGAGTGGTAAAAGAAACGACAAAAAATCATACCAAGCTAAGAATTAAGATGCTAATCAAACACCACGATCAATAAGATGGAAGTAATTCACTAGAATAACTTTACATAAACCTTTGCAAACAAATGAGAAAAAATATCATATATTATTATGGAACTCAATGACATACAATGAGAATGGGCCTTTCTTATATAGGCAAGGAATAAAAATCTAAGAACCAGTGAAGGCCATAAATCAAGCCATAAATCAAGGAAAAAACTAGTCATCAAAGAACTAGTCAAGAACATAGATTTAGGAAAGAACTAGTCATCAAGGATTTAGTCAATACCATAGATAAAGGAAATAACTATACGTAACAACTATATAATATCTCCCTAATATCTAAATAAAATAAAAGAAATATCTACACACATAAGTGGGTGAGGATAAATACAATAAAGGTAAATAATGTACTTAGGTGAACATGAGCTAAGGTAAATACCTACTATAACACCCCCTCAAGTGAATCTAGGGGCCCAAAATAAAAGTGGCATATCCACAGTATAAGTCCCAGAAACTAGGCCCGATGAGGTACTCATGTACAATATATCCATGAAGAAATCTCGAACCAAAAAAAGGAAATAATCCTGCTAAAAGGAATGAGAAAGAAAAATAAAAAGGAAGATATTATCACGAACACCCCCCAAGCATTGCACAAAACTCAAAGTAGCGAGGTGTTGCAAAAGTCTTCATAAAGATGTCCACAACCTATCACTGAGTTGGAATGTACTCTAAGAAAATAACTCCATCCTCAATGTGATGATGAACGAAGTACATGTGTATCTCAGTATGCTTGGTTCATTGGTGCTTAACATGGTTACGAGAAATGTGAATTACACTTTGGTTGTCACATCAAAGTACACTTGGTGAATCCTGTGGGAATCGACACTCTGTCAATAACTGTTGAAGCCAAAGAATCTGCTGACTCACTGTAACTGCTGCCCTATACTCTGCCTCTGAAAATGAAAGTGCAAGAGCATGTTTCTTTTTGCATGCCCAAACAACTGGAGAAGAACCAATACAAAAAAGATAGCCAAAAGTGGAACACTTATCATCAATAGAAGTGCCCTGCAAATAGATCCAAATCCTTTTAGCACCCTGCTAGTGACTACTATAAGGAGAATGTGCAAACCAAGATATAAGCCCTATTATAAATGAAATATCAGGGTGAGAATGGGTCAAGTACATGAGACTTCCAACCAACTTCCTATACAAAGTAGGATCACAAAGTGGAGTGGTACATGTGGAAGTAAGAGTAACCCTAGATTGAAAAGGAGATGGACTTGGCTTGTAATCAGCCATATCAAAGCACTGAAGAAGATCATGGGTGTAATTTTGATGACTCAAGTGAATCCCTAAATCTGTCTGAGAAATCTGAAAACCAAGGAAATAATGTAATAACCCAAGATCTGTCATGTCAAACTGTGTAGAAAGAGCACTCTAAATAGTCTAAATGTGGGAAGAAGAGCTTCTAGTAAGTAACAACTCATCAACATACAAGACAAGTATCAAAATATCCTCACCAACATTCTGGAGATACACTGTATAATTGAAGTGGCAATGAACAAGACCAGTAGATAGAAGAAAAGAATCCATCTTCTCATCCCAAGCCTGAGGGGCTTGTTTGAGACCGTAGAGAGACCTTCAAAGTTTACAAATAAGAGAAGAATCCTAAAAAAATTTAGTAGGTTGCTCCATGTATATTTCCTCTTGTAAATATCCATGTAAGAAGGAACTCTTCATGTCCATATGGTATACCAGCCACCCCTATGATGGATTAATAGCAATGGGTGAAAAATTATTAGAGTAATCGATACGTTCAACTTGTGAAAAATATTTTGTAACAAGATGAGCCTTATACTTTTCAATGGACCCATCAGCTGCGTATTTGGTTCGGTATACCCATTTACACATAACCATCTTTCTTCCTTTTGGAAGAGATACCAAATCCCAAGTATGATTCTTCATCAAATAAGAATACTCAATGGCCATCAAATCATCCCACTCATGTATCCCATGAGTTTGTGAAAAATACCGTGGATCCTCATAAAATTCATGACAAAAAATTCCAGAACTGGTAGAATGTGCATGATGATTCCTAGTGGGTGGAAGATCCTGTATGAAAGGTGATGCCTCAGAAACTATAGTACAATCCCACTTAGGCATAGTGACAATATCAAAGGGAATATGATCCTCATCAGCATCTATAACCTCCTCAGAATCCCCTTGAAATAATGGATCCTCAAGATGAGATGAAGAATAAGGAGGCATGGAAGAAGATGACGAATCATGAGGAGTGAAGTGCTCATAAAACTGAACATGTGTTCAAAAAATAACATCATGAGTATCATGATCTAAAATTTTATAAGCTCTCATGTTCTCACAATACCCTACAAAGATCAATGGTTTACTCTTCTTATCAAAATCTTTCATTTTCTTCTTTGGCACAAAGACCCAAGTATGTTTCCCAAAGACTCAAAAAAATGAGACATCTGGCTTAGTGTTGGACTAAGCTTCCTCTAGAGTTAAATTCTCAAGTGCTCTTTGTGGTGTACGATTCTGAATGTAGTTAACAAAATTAATTTCTTTTTCCCAGTAGATAGGAGGTAAATCTCTAGAATGCATCATGTAGTTGGCCGTTTCCTTCAAAGTTTGATTCTTCCATTCTGCTAAGCCATTCTATTGTGGAGTATGAGGAACAAAATGCTGGTGAATAATGCCATGAGTTGCCATAAATTCAGAAAAATCAACGCTAAAGTACTCCCCCCATTATCAATGTGATGGTTTTTTATGCAACTAGAAGATTGTTTCTCGACTAAAGCCTTGCATAATTTGAAGTGTGAAAAAACATCACTTTTGTACTTGAAAAAATAAACCCAAGTACGCCTCAATAAATTATCAATAAAGGTAAGTGCATACTTAGTTCCATTGAAAGAGGGGGTAGGAAAAACCATCAAGTCATTATGTATAAGCTCAAGTGGTGAAGAAGCTCTCTTGGAAAATTTCTGAAGAAATGGATCTTGGTGTTGTTTCCCTAATACACAACTAGAGAAAACTCCCTCAAGACATGAAACTATAAGAATACCATCAACCATACCATGAGTGCTCAAATCCTTCAAATATCTGTAATTGAGATGTCTAAATCTTTCATGCCAAAGCTTACTCTCTGAATCTGCATGAGAAACCAATCCTGCCCCTATGATGTAGCCTAAAATTTACCATTAAAATACCATGTGCATTGGCACATCACTCAGCCTAGACTGAGCACTCACCCAAAGCGCACAAAGGTATCAGGCCCCTCTTTAGGGTTACTATTACAGGATGTTAGCATGATGAAAACTTAAGGAATTTAAATCCATAATTAATACATCATTCTATAGTGCATGTCAGATCTAATTCTAGAGAATAACATATTTAAATGATAACCATGATGAAATCAAGCATGCAAGATCCAATTATACTCAGAATTAACACTCTGATTCAGCCAAACACTCCATTATATAAAAATACAGTAATACACAAAATCTTCTTACAATAATGGCATCATATACTCATGCGTGTAACAAATTTGACAACATAATCTCATAGTAATTTAGTGCTTACATACCACTACTATACTACGTAGTTCATTACATACTTATAAGGGTGGGGAAATTCCCTTCACCACTTACCTAATCCAAAAATAGGTCATATGCTGGAAATAGCCATTCACCTTTACAATAATAGGCTTACATGCAAGAATGCTAACAATATATCTCTCCTAGTTAACTATCAGTTGCAATTATATCTTTACCCTCCATCCTTGCAAAGTGCTCCATAGCCACTCTTCCAAAAATAGCCAATGCGTGTCGCGTAATTCTTTTCCTTCTGTGTGCTCCATACGCCATCTTCCAAAAATAGATCATAATCGTGAAAATGGCTAAGTCTCAAATCAGTCTCTGTCCTCCTCTTGTGATTCCCTTCCGATCCTCCCGTGCCTTAGAGCACACTCTGATCTTCCATGCGAATCTTCTATATGCCTTCTGCTAAGTGCTATACATTTTCTGATCAACATTACCCCACACTAACTACATTTCCACCCCGGTAATGGTTACCTTTTGAATGCTCAAAGAATGAGAAAGAATATAAATGGAAGATAGTAAATAATTTTCTATACAAAAGAATGATTTACTCAATAGTATCCTCTACTTCAACTGGAAGAATGAGTTATTGATATTCTTCTTTTATTTCTACCTCTAGGGTCTTCCATTCACTCAGTGTGACCTGTGCGATTTCTGGGATATTTACTACAATAGATTCTAGCTCATCCTGCACAATGTCTCCCTTCTCATTTTTTAATACTAACATAATGTTAGCCATTGCAGACATTATCCCTTCCAGATAGATCCATCTTCTGAGCTATAAGATTCCCTAGTTTATCCAATCTATTTTTGTGGGGCTCCTTGGCCATTGCAAAGGCCTCGCACTTTTGCTTCACCACTGCCAATCTCTTCATGCATCCCAATGTTTCATCCTTCGTAGCTTTTAGGACTTCATTTTCCTCTACCATTGTTCTTATTCTGATGACTGCTTCCGGAGTTGTGAAGATGTTCAATGCTTGATCCACTTTCTTCAGCTCCTCTCGAAGGGTTTGAAGCAGTGCCTCGTATGATGAAATTTTTCTAATCACTACAGCCTTTTCCCTCTTTACCTCCTGTTCAGGGTCTTTTGGCACTGGTATTTTAACTAGTCCCTCTTCAAGCACCATATCAACCAAAGAACACACATAGTGCATAGACGAAGGGAAATTTTTGGGCACCTTGGGCTCTAAGTGTGGTCTCTCTTGGAGGACTTGATCCCTGACCTCCTCTACCATACCAATAAGAACCCCATTATTATTTTTCTCTAATTCCTTCTCTTGTTTCAAGCACACAATCTCTGCATCCTTGGCCTTAATCTCTTCCCTAAGTGCCCTAATAGTTGTAGCTTTATCCACATTCCTCCTTACCACCTCTGTTGATACCTTTACCAAGGCATTACTTACCTATTCATCTGACATAATAGTAGGCTTTACTGTTATGTGTCTAGCTTGAGGTGTCTTTTCAATCTTCTAGATACACAAGACTCTTCACAAACGTCAAATTATGGTTCATCCATATGTGTCTGCATTGACCAAGATAAATGTTTCCTTTTGCACATGGTGGCCATGTCCTCATCCATCAACTCCCATCCATACAATTCCTTAAGGCCCACCATGCTTTGGAAATAGGCGCATAAAATTTTACTTGTGTCCTCAGAGTAGCCCATGACCAGTGCAGTATATTCTCCACTTGTCCTCTTTGATCTTGGCCCCTTAGGAACTTGAGTGCCAAGATTTGGAGCTTGTTCTATTATGATCTGAGTAGTCTAATGTACTATTCTATCTACCTCTTTTACTCTTCTTCTCCATCCTTCATTTCTTCATCCTTTGGCTCTTCTACGTCCTCTAGCTATGTAGGAGATTCAGGCGTGCTCTCCTCAGACTCTTCTACCTCCTCAGTTAGCTTCAACTTTCTTCTTCTTTTCTCAACTGTCTCCTTCTATGGGGAGACTCATGGTGATCTATGCACTTACTGTGGTGTAGCACCTTGGGTTCTGGTTCTTCTAAATACCCTTTTGAAATGGCACTCTCTTTTCACTACATCCAGGTCCTCATCATATTCTTCCTGCACCTGAGGTGGTGTAGTCGTGTGCTCAGTTTCTACCTTGTCTGTAGGATTCCTTCTTCCTCTATGCTCCAGGCCACCACTATCTTCTCATTCTTCTTCCTCTTCATCCACCACTATGGTCTCTATAGGTTATGGATTTGGCACATTTTCTATGGTATGCTTACCCTTTGGTAACCCTGGAAGCATGAAATCACTTTCCACATATTTTTTCTTCTCCAGCTCAGGCTTGAGTTGAAGATACATAAGCACTGCTCCAACGTCCCCTACCACCGGGCTTACTAGCTTCATGCTTATTACATCAGAGAGAAGCCTCTTAATGTAGGCAGTCCATCCTAGATATACATATGTTTTTCTTAGAGTGTGATAATCACAATCTACCTTATCTGTGATGAAGCTTAGGTGGTGTGCATCTGTGAACCGGTGAACTAGATTCCTGGAAGTAGCGTGTTGTGAAGGCATATGGTAGTTTGCACCAAGGGCTCCAAGCTCCATCATTCATCAAAAAATGTATTACCTTACCCACCCTCGAAGGTAACTCCTTGGATATGCACCATTCCTCTTCAAATGACACGTGAAGCCTGTCATACCATTTCTCCGCCCTCTATTTAAATGGCCCACTCATGGTCCCTTCACATAAGTACTTATCAAATCTTTCTGCCAGAGATTTATTTTCTGGGGGGTACTCCCAAATCTTTTCCTTTGGCCCATCAGGCACTCTAATCTCCATAAACACCAAAGACAATAAAATAGTGCTAAAACTAATTCTGTCACCTGTACGCACTTTTTCAATGATTGTCTTTGCTATGTGATCCATGATATTGTAGATCACTCCTTGAGACATTTTCCTTGCAATGTGCAGCCACATTGTATTCACCTGCGACCACCTCTCTTGGTCATTCATCTTTGTTACCAGATGTGAAGCTACCTGTACCACTGGGTACTTATTCAATTTATCAATATCCATGCCATGTGGACCCTTGATATACCCTAGCTCCTTTCTTATCTCCAAGATCACTGATTTATTTCTTAATTCACTCTCTAGATCTTCTCTCGAGGCCCTTAGTCTTGTCACTGTTGAAATCAAGGTGGATGTGATTCTAACCCTCCATCTGATGAAGTAGAAGAAGTCCTCATGGAATCTGCTCATCAACCATCGATAAAATGGTTCATAATTTCTAAAGTATGACAGCTCGTAAAATTGGTAGACTCCAATCTGCTTTAACAACTTCTCTCCAGCATCATCGTACACTGACATGTCTTTTGCTGTGTGCTTGTTTATTTTCATGCTCAATAACGCATCTAGTTCCTTCTTATTATCTGATGTGTGATGGTTGTAACCACTGATCTTACATTTACGGATGTGGGAATCCCATTCTTGTCCCACAATCATGCCCTCTAGATACTGCATTTCTAAGAAATTACTCTCAGGAGCAATTTCTTCTTCCACTTTGACCTTCTTCTTCCCTTTCACTCCTGACGTAGGTGCTTTCTTCAGTGCCATTTGTAAATATATCTTTTATATCTGTAATGAGCAAGTTAAAACCCTAGTTCGAATCTCCGTGCCTTAGTTGAAATCACATGCCTTAGTTGAAATCACATGCCCTAGCTCTTTCCTAATGTGTCTACTTCACTCAAACCCTTCACACATGGGGATGCAAGCTTTTCCTATGCACAAATATTCTCTCCACATCTGGTTTCACACTCTTCGCACCTCAAAATGATTTTCTCGACTCATTTACACTTAGCTATTTTCAAATTCTCACAATTTCATTGGTAAGAATGAATTCGTATCCCTTCCTTATATAGTTTTTGAAAAATTTAGTGCATTTATTGCTCATTTAGCTACCAAAAATCCTCTCATCACTCGACCATTTTCATTCTTTCCGTGAGGAGCGTATTCTCACCCAAGCTATAACCTTCTAGCATGCCTTCCTACCTTTTAGCCATGGAATTCTCTTCAACGTGCCTCCATGCACTCAAGTACCTCACCACGACGCATTCCCTTGGTAGTTCCCATGGCCCCTGCTTAGCTCGTGTTATACTTGTTTCTTCATTTATCTCCACCTATGGTCCTCATTTCCACAAAAGCAATCTATTTTCTTAAAATTCTCCAACTTGAATAGCACCCATAGCAGCTTTTTCCTTTCATGTGTACATATTTTCAAGAGTCATGTACTTGGATATCAATAACCACCCCACACTAATGGTATGTGCAGTCCTTTGCACATAAAAAATGCTTCAAATAATAATTAACTTTTGGTGCGTAAACGCGCTTATTACAAAAAAACACCAACTAAATTAACAAAGCATAGCAACAAAGAAGGAAATACATAATTGAAAACCTATTCTAAATGGCAACACTGCCTTACTACAAACACCAAGAAAACTTATTTATAGTAGGGCTTCAACCTACTCCAGTTGAAGTAACTGAGTAACAGTTTTCCATCAAGTGCCTCTAATTGACAAGCATCTGTTTCAAGTATGTGAGTGATAACATACAGCCCCAACCAATGTAATTTGAGTTTTCCTAGATGGACAAAAAAAACTTAGAATCATAGAGAAGCACCATCTGTCCTATCTCAAGCTTTTTATCCCTGATGTTCCTATCATGCCATGCTTTCTACATGGCCTTTTCTTATTTTTGAGTCCAACGTGATATTGATCATCACTTCATCTAGTTTGAGTAACTTTTCAATCCGTTCTACTAATGCTTGTTCATCAGCTAAACCTCCAGCACGTGCAATACGCAAAGAAGGTAGCATGAATTCTATAGGAAAAACTGCTTCTGTGCCAAACACTAACTGAAATGGTGTGGCTTTGTTCAACCTTTTATATGTTGTTCAATATGCCCAAAGCACTGCAGACACTTTATCATCCAAATCCTTCCTTCCAACATCACAAATTTTTGTCAATGTCTTGCTCAAATTTCTGTTGAAAGCCTCAACAGTCCCATTTTCCTGAGGATGATATGGTGTAGTCTTATGGTGTGCAATCATGAATTCATCCAATAAAATTCTGATTGTATCATTCAGAAAATGTGTACCCCTATCACTGGTCAAACTCAAAGGACATCCATACCTTGTAATAATATTTTCCCATAAAAATTTGGTTGTTGTAGCTGTTCTACAATCCTTTGTAGGCACTTCTTCTGCCCACCTTGTTAGATAGTCTGTGAAAGTAATGATATAGGGTGATCCAGTCCTGCGCGTGGCTGGTGAAATAGGACCCACAAAATCAATAGCCCATTTTTCAAATGGTTCTACACTAGTAATAGGTCTCAGAGACATTTCATCTCGTTGAATTGGTTTCCCAAGGCACTGACGGTGATCAAAAGCCTTGCAATATGCTTTACAATATTCATACAGTGTCTCCCACCATAATCAGTGAGTAGAATCAGTGTGGCGTCACCTGTATAGTGGCCACTTACAATACCATCGTGAGCTTCCTCCATGATATATGTGCACTTCATGTTCTAGTACACAGCGATGCAATACCTCATCCTAGCCTAACTTATATAGGTCACCGCTAATCAACATGTAGGGTGCCAGAAGTATAGCAAGATGTTTCTTTTCTAAGGATTTCATTCCTTCTAGTGTCATAATTGTTCGTAGAAAGAAAACAATGTCCTCTAATTCCGATGGCATGTGTTATAACCTGTATAACTATGCATCGGGCATGGTATCTTCAATTACCTGTGCTTCCTCTCCCGAGTGTATTCTGGATAAATGCTCTAGATCTAGAATTACTTTTCCCTGGTTTTACCACAATTGTGAAGTCAAATTCTTGAAATAAGAGTACCCATCTGGATATGTGTCCCTGTAAAATGGGCTTGTTTACCAAATAATTCAATGCCATGTGATCTGTATAAAAGACAAATGGTGTAGCTAGTAGGTAGTGTATGAATTTATGTAGCACATAGATCATTGATAAATATTCACATGCTGTAGTTGTGTAATTCTTCTTTGCAGGAGTCAGCTTTCTACTAGAAATAATAGATAGGATGATCTATAATACCTTCTCTTGGGCTGAGCCAACACTATGTAAATGAACGTTCCAGAGGTGTCCACATGTACATGAAATGGTTGGTCCCATGAAGGAAAACGTAGTATAGACACGGTACTAAGTTTCTCCTTCAATGTTTTGAATGCGTGTTGTTACGGTTCTTCCCAGTAGAAAGTACCTTTTCCTTTTAGTAACTCCTCTAAAGGTGTAGAAACCTTGGCATATCCCTTTATGAATTTCCTATAATACCCCATATGACCCAAGAATCTGTGCACCTCAATTTGATTGGTAGGCTCTTTTAGGCCGATAATGACTGCAACCTTAGCTGGATCAACCAAGAAACCTTCCATGCAAATTATGTGTCCTAAGAATATTCCAAATGGTGTAGAAAATATGCACTTCTTTATGTTCAAAGAGATACTCAACTATCTACATCTTTCAAACATTAAGCGCAGATTGTCACTATGATCTTTAACCAGTCCATACACTGTCCAATAATCTAAATAAACCTGTAAGAAGTTGTGAATAAAAGCTTTAAACACCTGAACAACTATGCACGAAAATACAACAGGTGCATTTTTCAGTCCAAAAGGCATCACAGTATAGGCAAAGCTACCCCATTCAGTAGTAAAAGTAGTCTTTTCCTGATCCTCCTAGGCAATCTTAACCTGATGATACCCAGAGAACCCATCTGTAAATGAATAGATTTCGCGCCCTTACAACACCTTCTAGTATTTCCTCAGTGAATGGCATAGGAAAGGGATTAGTCACACATGCAACATTCAGCTCCTTGTAGTCCACATAGATCCTAATACAGGCCATCCTTCTTGATACTAATCACCATTGGACTAACCCATTATTGACTCGTCCAGGGGCTTGATGATTCCAGACTTCAACATTTTATCAATCTCTTCCTTGACCTTTTAGGGCAAGTTGGGGTTCATCCTGTAGGGTCTCTTTCTAACTAGGTGCGCACACCCTCTTTAAGCTTTATCTTCATCTCCCCTAATGATTCATGCACGCCTTTAAGTTCATGGTACCCATGAGGGAATAAGTCTTGATAATCCCGTAGTAACTCTATGATTTTTTCCACTTCAGAGTCTGACCAATAGTCTCCAATTATTTCCTCCTTAGGCTCAGCATCTGATATAATATTCACTTTCTTTATCTTCATAGGTTCATGATAGGCGCGACTGGTCTTGTCTACACTATCCAACACCTCACGCCTACCTGATGAATGGTTCACGTCCATATTTTCTACTTCTTCATCATCCACTAAGTAGACCATTTTTCCTTTTTCTTTCTCAAGGAAAGTGTGCTAAAGTAACATGGAATCTGCCTCTATTTCTTCAACAAAATGTACTCCTGAATCTCCTTCATCCAATAACTCTTGAATGAGTTCCTCCGCCTTGGCACTATCCCCCATAGTTAAGTGCTTTATGAACCTTTAATGCTTCTTCCACTGGAGGTTTAATAGAGAAGAAGTCAAACTTCTGGGTCATTCCTGTAATTAAATCCTGCCAATTTCCAGTCTCTCTATGGAGTTCTGCATATACATACCAAGCACGTGCACAACCTTGTAAAGTGGAATAAAACTTGTGCACTTAGAGCAAAGATGGTAAAGCTTCCTGCCCCTCTATCCAGAGTCTCTCACACTGCTGAACATGGTCCTGAACATGTTGATTACCATGGTAAGTACAAATTTGAGTAGGTGTGTTTCTCCTGAAGAACCTAGTAGCAAGAGAAATCCTAATTTCATTCCATCCTACAAGATTATCCTTGTGAACCACCCACCAGTGTGCTGTTATCCCGTGTAGTGTATATGCTAGCATATTCCATCTCTACCAACTGGTCTATCCACTGGTCCTCCATGGTGTGCACGTAGAACACCAAAGGGTCTCCTTCTCTGGTGTAACGAGGTACCGAGTTATTACCTATTCTCCTGATAGAATGCGGTCTATTATCCCTAATAAATATGTTCTTTACTTCGTGCCCTGCAAACTCATAAGTATTATGAGCCCAACTATCACAAGAAACACTTGTAGTATCACTAATAGACTGTGCATCCTCCCACTAAAGGATTCCTTCTTTAGATGGCTCATGTGCCTCTGGGTCCCGGACGACATGTACATAAATCCTATTCAGGTCTTCCTCACTCAAGGGCTCAACATAGGGCACAGATTTGTCCATCTATTAATGGGATGATAACCCTTTCCTCCTTGTTTTCAAATATGATATAACCCTTGTTGAACCGAAGATCAAAATTATTTGCATAGAACCACGGATGCACCCTAGTAGAGCTGGGAAGCTATCTGCCTCTGCCAGTGCTAAGACCTCAAAATATCCAGTGAACTTAGCTCCTTGTATGGTAATGGATGCATATTTTAAAACTCTGATGGGAGTGGCCTTAGTCCTGATTAGCCATGAACAATACATTAGAGGATGGCTACAATGGGGGTTTCCCCATTTGTACCCATACATCTAAAGTAAGAACATTGACTTTCGCACCTGTATCAGTCAGTATATTACTCTATAGCCACCCATCCACAACATCATTCAGAGTGATTTCCTTGTCATAATCTAGGCTATGAGGGGGAAGATTCACATGCAGGATCTGCCATGCAGTCTCAGTACTTCCGCACGTAGAGTGTTTCCCTTTAACCAATTCCCTAACAGTGGAATGATATTATCCTGGCGCAACATCTTGCACACTTCTTTCAAATCATCCATATCAAATTGGACCGTCTCTGATGCTTTCTTTTTCTCCATCTTCTGCGATTGATCCTTTAAATACTGTATTTCACCCTGAAGATTCCTAAGTACCTCCATGGTTTCCTGGTAAACTTCCTTCTGATGGGCAGGATCTGTGTACCGTGCATGTATAACCTCCTCCTTAGTGATGGTAGGCTTCTATTGCAATGCTTCTTTGGTGTGCGTTGCTTCAGCGTGGGTAGTGATCCTTACTTGCAATGCCTCAGATTCTATTTCCAACTTGGGAATCCATTGATTTTCCATGGTGCACTGTATCCTAACCATCCTTGCACCTTTATTCTCTTGTTTATGCTTCTAACTAAGATGCTCATACAAGTCCGGGAATTCCTCATAACTATGATTCTTTCCACAGAAATAACATGTAATATTCTGAGGAAATTCACACCTGTAGTGGTCAAGAGATCTGCATGTATAACATGTTCTGTGAGGGAACTTTCCTCTTCCACCACCATGGGCCTCATCCTCTGAATCCACCACGGTATCCTCGACCTCTGACATGACCACCTTCAAAATTCCCTTCACTCCTATCATAACGTGCCTGATTGTGATCTCGATCCTGATGCTCATTCTTTCCTTTAGAGTTATCTAAAACTCCTGTTTGTTGTACACCAATGTCTATAAGTTTCATGGATCTGAGCAATCAGGCGGGTAGTCTTCTGTGTCATGAGTTATGGACATACAAATTTTATAGTAACAAGAGATGTTATTCCTTATTACATGTTATAATAATGGGTAGTGGCTAGCATTATGGTTTAAATGGCATATCTCATATTCTAACAACAGTGAGCACACAGATCTGTGGGGACTACTATCCTTTATGTGATCTTCCACTTCACAATCTATGCACCAAACCCCTGTGTACATCTCATGTGCTGAATTTTCCGATAGCTTCTCTAACTACTTTACCATAGCTGTGATATGTGACTTCTAAAAATGGGCTCACCTCAGTATCTATAATTCCAACTGCCTCAGCATGCATAAGGCTACTTCAAGTGCTTCGCGTAGATCAGTGTATGTCTTATGTGATAGTGCCCTCCTAAAAGGGGTAATCAGACCTCCAACAAACCATTCTGCATGCTGTCTTGCATGAATATCATAAGAAATCTTAGATAACAGCTTTTTTGAAATGAGCATCATACTCTCTGACACTCTTCGTAGTGCCTTGCTTAATATAATTGAGCGCGATTATACTCTTATGCTCGAACTCAGGGATGTGAAACTCTTTAAGGAAAGAATCTTTTAAAGCTGTATAGCCTATGTACGTCTGATCAGGGTCAAACTTTATATACTAACTGTGTGCATACCTTTGTAATGTAGTAGCAAATTGACTTGCCCTGCACTCAGAAGCCATGATTCCTTTAGCACACCATAATATTTCACACATGTGCACATGTTCAACAACATCATCTATGCCCTTATACTTTGGAAGATGAAGATACATATCCATGTAGATATTTTGGGGTCGGTGCGGACCTCACCCACATGATCTAGAACCACCAAATCCAATAGAACTAGAACCACCTATACCAAACAAAATATGTACTCCACTATGTCCTAACAGTAGTACTGAACTTCACCCTTACTGTCTATAAATTTTTACTACTCCCCGAAGAGAGTCCAAAATTCCGCGCACCTGAATTATGTGTAGAAGATACACTTGAAAAGGAACCACCAAATAATAATGAAGGCGTTTGGGATGTCATCGATGTGCTTCTTATATGACTTACTCCTCTTCTCCCACTACCTAAATTAGCTTGCTAACTATTTTTCATACTAGATAATTAAAGACCAAGTGCAAGGGAAAGGTTGCTAGGTACATTTAGATGCATGCCCACGTCCCATGTCATCTCTGCCAGCGTGATTTTATGTGAGGCTGAGAGGGGTTCCTTGTCATGCTTTCCCAAATGTGGGAGTTCCTGATGCTTGGGCTCCATGTCATCTATGTGAACTTCAAATCCTTCTCAAGTCATCTCTCTCCTCGGTGCTATCCACTCCGTAATGTCACGTTGCTTCTCTATCTCCCTGCTCCTGCTCCTACACATGGTGAGGTTTAGTTAGCCATCAGTTTACTCTCCAAGTTTAGGGTTACCATCAAAAATTTGATGACCACTGGAATGCCTTTCAAGTAAGTTCCCCTGGGATGTCGTAAAAATTGAAATTCAGCTACCTCTAGGCACGAATAAGTGGAAATTGAGTACTCCAAGATATAGCTATTCAAAACACCACAGAACCACGTATCCACAATGCGATTCGAAATTAGATCACCATCATAAAGGGTCTGAAATTCTTCCTACGTCCAGACAAGTGTGTGATACCTCCAATTTTGTTTAAATGCATAAGAAAACTAACCACTTGTACAATTATACCAGAAAGACAGTGAAGAAGCTCTTGTACAAAAAGTCATACAGATTCTGCTCCACCCACGTACATGCATCAAACTCAGATCCAATGTTGAACCTCCATGTGTATTCTTCTTCTAGGTCATGTATCCACTCCTCAACACTTGCTAGGGTCAACCAGATATGTCTTCATCGTGAACAATCCTGAAAACAACTGAAAAAGAGGTCTTGACAACATGGAACCAATGATGCAGCCTAAAATTTACCAAAAAAAGCCCAAGCGAGTTGGCACATCACTCAGCCTAGACTGAGCGCTCACCCGAAGCGCGCAAAGGTACCAAGTCCCTCTTTAGGGTTGTTATTGCAGGATGTTAACATGATGAAGACTTAATGCATTCAGATCCATAATTAATACATCATTATATAGTGCATGTTCAAATCTAATTCTAAAGAATAATATATTTAAATGATAATCATGATGAGGTCAAGCATGCAAGAACCAATTATACTCATAGGATTTAATACTTTGATTCAGCCAACACACTCCATTATATTAAAACACAGGAATACACAGAAGCTTCTTACAATAATAACATTATATACTCATGCACATGACAGATCTGACAACATAATCTCATAGTAATCTAGTTCTTACATACCACTACTATACTACGCAGTCCATTACATACTTATAAGGGTAATGAATTGTCCCTTCACTGCTTATCTAATCCCAAAATAGGTCGCATGCTGGAAATAGCCATGCACCTTTACAATAATAGGCTTACATGCAAGAATGATAACAATAAACCTCTCCCAGTTAACTATGCAGTCAGTAATCCTATTCTTTAGCCCTGCACCCATGCATAATGCGCTCTATAGCCACTCTTCCAAAAATAGCCAATGTGTGTCGCGCAAGTCTTCTCCCCTTTGTGTGCTCCACACACTATCTTCCAAAAATAGATCATAATCATGAAAACAGCTAAGTCCCGAATCTTTCTTTGTCCTCCTCGTGTGATTCCCTTCTGATCCTCCCGTGCCTTTGAGCACACTCTGATCTTCCATGTGAATCTTCTATATTCCCTCTGCTAAGTACTATACATTGTTTTATCAACACCCTATAGAGGAAGTGTCATAAAAACCCTCAAAGTGATATAATCTACAACTATGATCAATAATACCTTGAGAAACAAGTGAATGAGGCTCCAAAAAAGTTCACACTTCTTCCCCATGTGGTGTAAAATTCACTATTTTTTCTTAACCAAAATGAAAAAATTTGATAAACAGAAAAAAAATTTGTGGTTATGTTAGGAACATACCGTGCATCTTTGATACTTCCACTATCAAGGTGTATATCACCTTTTCCCTCAACAAAAATAAATGAAGAATCTCCAACCTCAATTTTGGAATAAGAACTCAAACCTAAAGATACAAAAGACTCCTTAGAATAAGTCATGTGATGAGAAGCACTAAAATCTATAACCAAACTATATGCAAGTGGTGACTGAGATCTCCCAACAACATTAAATGCTTTTCCATGTTGATTAGAAGGATTTGGAGTGGAGATGGAAATTTTGTGTTTCTTGACGACATCCTTTAAGGATTAAATTTGCTTATAACACCTATATTCTTCATGACCAATACCCCCACAAAAAGAGCATGAAATGATAGCATTATTCTTGGATTCAGAATACTCCTTGGGTTTTGAGTTGTTTTATTTGGGTTTAGGAGCATTTTTAGATAGATAAGGGGTGGATTTGGTTTTAATTTTTGGTTTTCCCTTGACCTTAGGATTAGATTCAACTAATTCATTTTGAGAGGTGGAAGAATCAAGGTTAGACAATGGATTCATCCCTAGTAAGTCTTTCACAAAATGTGTCCAAGTGAGGCATTTTGAATGTGTCACCTAAGGAATCCATGCTAGAGAAAAAGGTAGAAGAAAATTTTTGGAATGGTCCTCTCAACTTATATAGAATCAAGTAAACACACTCTTCATCTTTCTTATCTCTTCCACTCCCCTTCAATTGTGTCAACAAATGCTTGAACTTGGTAAGATAGTTTATAATTGTTAGAAAATATTTAGGTTTAAGAGAGGTGATTTCAATTTCAAGTTGTATGGATTTCATATGATCCATATTATCAAATAAATCCTCCAATTTCTCCCATATTTTGAAAGGAGAGTCACATTTTTCCAAATGAAACAAAATACTGTCACTTACATAAGTTCCTATCAAATGCATACACTCATCAAATTTGCACTAGTACTGAAATTTCTCATATTCTCTAGTGAACACTGGTTATTCTGAAGAAGTTAAAGCCCATAATCCTTTCCACTTAATTATTGTTTCCATTCTTGGTTTCCATGTGTGGTAATTATGTGTTGTTAATGGCTCAACACAATCTAATGCAAAAGTAGACAAAGAAGCCATTCTCAAAAAATCACTAAAAGAAATGTAAGAACCAAGCAATACAACAAGACCCCCCAGATTTTGGCAATTTATAATGAGTGCGTTTTATAATATGGCACTTTATAATTGTATTGAGATTCTCAAAATAAATATTTCCAATGGAAAGATCATAAAAAACAAGCACTTTGCAAAAAAATGACACCCAAATACAAGTTACCGATCAAAAGATACAAGCTTTACAAGTTTATGCTCTACTATTTATTTCAGTTGCCACTAAAACAAAATAAAATTTCCTTTCCTTCACCACACAAATAAAATGAAAGGGGGCTGGATTTAAGCACCTATTAGTAGGAATCACAAGCTTTAAGCCCTCATAAGAACATACGATATGACCAGGGGCTAAGAATTTCAAAGAATGAAACTTGCATCTGTGCTCTCATACCTTAAAAGAAATGATAAACAAATCGTATAAAGACAAGAACTCAGATGATAATCAAACACCACAATCAATAAGATGAAAGTAATTCACCAGAATAAATTTACATAAACCTTTGCAAACAAATGAGCAATAATATCATATATTATTATGGAACTCAATGAAATACAATGATAATGTGCCTTGCTTATATAGGCAAGGAATAACAATATAAGAACCAGTCAAGGTCATAGATCAAACCATATATCAAGGAAAGAACTATACCTAACAACTAGATAATATCTCCCTAATATCTAAATAAAATAAAAGAAATATCCACACACATAAATGGTAAATAAAGTACCTAGGTGAACATGAGCTAAGGTAAATGCCTACTCTAACAAGTGGCTTATTCCTTTTAGACTGACTGTGAATGAAATAGAGTCTTTGGATAAAGAAGGTACCCTAAAAGCAAGATATGGCTGGTTTTAGGTTAGTTTTTTCTAAAGAGTCCTCGATATACCTTATAGTACGTGAGGTCCATGCTCTGATATGAAAAACCAACCAGAACACTGGGTGGGGCCCACCATCAATGGATTGTTAAATCCTTGACGAGTTCTTCCTAAAAGGGAGATGTTTAAGAAATTTATAAATTGTGTAAGTGGTTTGGCTTGGGAGTGTGTGCGCAAATGTGAACTATGCTTAATCCAATACAATAACCAAGTGGTCATGACCTACACCGTGTGACTTCTAATTAAATCTATGTGATTTAATGCAGTACATTAAGGATGAAATGCACAAATTTTAAACCCAAATAAAAAATGATATTTGATGTAGACAATATGAGAACAGGTAGAGGAATGGTTTTAACTAATGCAATATAGAAGAAATAAGAAGAATTCTTTTTAAGCACCAAATGATAGATTTCCTTTAGAAAAATAGAGAGAAAAAAGTTTTTATCAGAGAGATATTTTTAGTGAATATTTCAAGAAAGAAGCAAACACAACAATGCACCCTCTATGAAAATAAAATGAACCCATAATATGGGGTCCCACCGGGTATGCCAAAATGTTTCACCACAATGTAGAGATAAAACATATAAGAGGTAAGGTGAAGAGGAATACCTATGATGTTGAAGAGGGTTGCGCGTGTTGTAGAAGACCAAGTTGATTGTGAAGAACTCCTTTTTATCTGGGAAGGACTACCTAAGAAAGAACACAAGACCACAAGATAACATTAATAATATAGATCAGTGGACATCTTAGTGGGAGCTAGATCCAAGAAGTAGGGTGCTGCCTAGATGACTGTCAATCCACGTTCAAATACAACTTAATATAGAGAAATAACATAAATAAAGGAAATCCTAAAGTGGTTGTGTAATTTAGGTATCTCACATGAATACAATAAGAGAAATTTAATCTAAATAATGCATACAAGACTAATATAGAAAGGGTGGTTGAATGTCAAGGCCTGCAGGTGTAACAGAGGTTGTTATAGAGGTTTGGGTGAGATCTGGTGGGGTTTTGAGAGGTTTTTTGTGAGGTATAGGCTTGCTGGTCTATGGAAAATTACCATTTACAGAGATTGGTATCAGTTAGGTGACCGATGTCGGTACCTAGTGATAGCTAATACTGGTTGAGTGATCGATATCGGTAGGGGAAATCAGATAAAAAGGTTTAAATGGGTTGGTTAAGAGCTCTCTGTGATTACAAATAGGGTTGGGAGAGCTCAAGATTGGTAGTAGGATTTATGTGAGGAATCGGAAAGGGTGAGAGGGATGATTATAGAGGCCAAAGGGTTCAGTTTGGTTGGATATCGGGTAGATGGGTGACGGATGGTATTTGGGTGAGAGAGAGCCAAATAACAGAAGAGAATAAGAGATATAAGACCAAAATAAGAACTAACAAACAAGGTTAAGATACTTATCTAAAGATATGTAGATGAATGGATGGTGGTGGTTGATAGGCATTCGTAGAAGAAATGGGTTTGGGTCTAGTGCTACGACAACAAAGCTTGTGTGCTTCCCTATGAAT